>CM061538.1:252173343-252565843 GCA_030864215.1 Capsicum pubescens
ATCTGATGATAATTCCTAACATATTTCATAACTACTTATAATCTCCCCCTTATGTTGGGAAAACTAACATACATCCTCCATCTTTTTTGAGGAATCCATCTTTGTGCATTATGATATATTCATTAATCGTATACTGCACATCAAAATTATTAGATGGACAATGTGTGGTTCCTAACTCAAAACCAATTTTGAGGAAAAATTAATCTTAATTTATTGGTTTGATGCATACAAGTACTTTTGTATATAACATATCATATTTCAAACCAACACATGAAGCTTTGTTCTCATTAGCAATAGTTCAGCTATTTATCGAAGGCATTCAATGCCAAATCAACATCATCAAGATGAATTGTCTTGATTATGCAATCTGAAAATTATGTCCTTAACTCAATTTATATTGAGCATGTAACTTTATGAATGTCAAACTGCAGGTTGACAATAAACGTACAAGTGATCATCTTATATCGATGCATCTTAATAGATCACATGACTGGTGAACGAGCTCATATTCACCTTTTATACTTTTCAGATTTTAAGGGATTTAATCCCAACATTCGCTAGTCCAACCAACTTATCATGAGAACAAATAACAAATTCTTCTATACATGTTTAATACTCAATATGCACATCTTCGGATGTCATAATTGTTCATGTCAACTTATGAACTTATTTGTACTAGTAAACTTCAAGTTTATCATGACACGTGCCTTTTACTTTAGTAAATTTTTTGTTTACTGTGACATGAATTTTGTATCAATAATAAACTCTTAGTTTATTATGGCATGTGATTTCATCATGCTTGAGTAATTTTTCACATTCGTGTTTCTTACCATAGTGACTTGAAGATATTCAATCTTTCAATTATTCAACCTCCTTTCGAGGTGGATTATGATATTTTCACAATTAAGAACACGTTCGAATTTATACACAGTCACATTCACCATAGGATATAGATCTGTATTTATAATAATCAAAATTCTCATTCCCTAGGAATAGAATATAATCGTGCCTTAAGCGTATCAAATTACGATAGCTTATAACCTCTTTCAAAATGTTGCTAATTCAAGAGCAAATCGAGGTGTGCATATAATGTAGAGAATTTTTCTCACATATCTTTCAGGGTATATCATATATTTCTACCACATTCACTTATAAAATAGAACAATTTGTCATCTTTCAGACTTATCATATATTATTACCATGTTCATTTCTTGGAATGGAACATATTCAATGGACAAGTTTCATGACCTTTTATCAAATACACATTATTTTTTCTTAGCCATCATAATATCATTAATATGGTGCGTTGTGACTCAAACTCACCGTCTTATCCATATAAAAGCATCTTAGGCTATAGATCGATGAGATTAAACCCAACATCTTCATCATGGTGCATCGAGACTCTAACCCAATGTCTTATCTTTTTAGTGTGATAACCTTCAGACCTTTCAAAAATAACACCACCTTTAGTGATTACCAACGATCACCATATTTACTCAGACGAACTAATGAAAATATAGAAGCATCTAATTTATGATAATGATCGAAAATATAATTTAGCAATTCATCCATTTAAAACTGTATAAATTATGTTGCCGTACAAATAGAACACTCCAAAGTAATCATGAACATATATTAGTAGGAACAAACCTAATACCGTATAGTAGTAAAATAAAGACTTTTACCTTGTAAATAAAAAATTAATATATGTAAGGTCATATATGGATTACGAACACAAACAGAGAAAGAATTTTTCTCTCAATATGTATTGGCCTATTTGTACAGTAACTTGTTTCCTTTTCTTTTTTTTCAAATCAAAATTGTACCTTCAAAGATTATTGACAGATAATCTCTCTAATTTAATACTTATTGGAAATGGAGTCTCGTGCCGTCAAATCAATTAGTATATACCTTAACTAATTAGAAACTCAGATTGATAACATGTTATAAAATATAAAATAAAGAAGAAGAATAGAGAGAGGAGAGAGTAATTCTTATTTCTTTTAGGGTCGGTCTTTTATAATGAAGGAAACCTTATATTTATAGGAAATAATTAGTCCTAGTTAGATAGTTCATATCCTAATAGATATCAAATATATCTTATAAATATTTTTGATAGATATTCACTATAATTTAAATATATTTATAAGATTTAGTAAATTAACCGAGTATACTTTCATTTGTCCACTCATAGAAATTCTTTCACTATTAAAATTATTTTTAGTATTCACCAAGTTAAAAATATTTAAGACAAATAAAATTAACTGAGGGTACTTTCTTCCAAGTTATCTTTAAATTTTTAGGACAAACATTTAAAAAAAAATATATATATAGTATTCACCAAATTATCCTAAAAATACGGACAACCGATCTCATGCTTTGTTGATCCAAAATCTCATACACATACTACGTCTCTCCATTATTTTTTTTTTATTTGTTTACATTTTAATTAAATAAAACTACAATAATAATCAACTAAAGTCTCTAATAACAGAAATTTGAAATATATACTTTTCAACTAATTTCAATAAACGTAAAAGTCATTATTATTCAAAAACACTTTTTTTTTTTTTTTGTTTCTTAACGAAAAAACACTTCTAAAATAAGTAAAATTAGCCAAGCAAGCGCCAAAAGTAAAGTTGCAACCGGCCCTATTGCAATAGCCAATTTGCCACCCCAGTAGACGCCCGTCGCTATCATTTTCAACTTGCCCAAAACACAAAAAAGCTTAAAAGCCCTCTCAATAAATACGCGTTTTCCTTTCCTTTATTCAGCTCCCGCGCTCTTTCCCTCTATGTAAATAAAGCATCTACTGTACTCCTGCTAATAATTTCTTGCTTTTGTTCATGCAAAATGCAAGTGCAGGCTGCCATCATGGATAATTTATCACCATTATTTGTCTTGTTGCTTTTGGCGAAGATTTGGCTAGTGCCTGTAATTTGTGAAGGTGTAGATAGTGGACAACACTCAGTTGTAGGAGATCCGGGAATGAGAAGAGATGGACTTAGAGTAGCTTTAGAAGCTTGGAACTTCTGTAATGAAGTTGGTGAAGAAGCTCCTGGAATGGGCAGTCCTAGAGCTGCTGATTGCTTTGATCTTTCTGGTAAAAATCATTTGACGCATTTTTTTTTACCTTTTATTTGTGATTGTGATTAGTTACAAGCTTCTCAATAAAATTAGTGATCTAAAGCTAATCTTTTTTTTGTCCTCTTTGTCAATAAAAACTTAAATTTCGGGGAGACCCTGCATTAGTAGTTCGGCCGGTGATTAGTATAGCGCATAACTATATTAGAGTTGGAGAGTAAAATAGCAAAAAAATTTCACTTGAACTTGCCGCAGCTAAAATGGGAGTAATGGTGGTATTTGTTTTTCACTTTAATATGCTTACAGTAACTAACCCCTTTTTCCTATATAATCTTTCTGCGAGGATGTAAGTTAAAGAAAAAAATTATTTCCTGTTTTATTCAATTTTTGGCTTTCATTCATTTGCTGAACTTCTTGTTTCTTTAGGCATTGTGGTATCTATTACTGGACTTGATTATTTGTGTTTTTTTGCTTGATGTTTTGGAATGGTTGTGTGATGTACAGATAGTTCTTTGAGTCACAAGGTAACCGAGTCCGATAATAAACTAGGGGTGGGCAAGTCATTTCCTGGCCTGAGTCCTAAGGCTAAGAATGATCCCGACTTGTATGCTTCTGAGAAGGAACTCTATTTGGGTTCATTGTGTGAAGTTGATGACACCCCAAGGCCGTGGCAATTTTGGATGATAATGCTGAAGAACGGAAACTATGACACAAGATCTGGTCTTTGTCCAGAGAATGGGAAAAAAGTTCCCCCTTTTAAGCCTGGAAGATTTCCTTGTTTTGGAAAGGGATGTATGAATCAACCTATCTTGTTTCACCAGCCCACTTCTTTATTTGATGATGAAACTATGAAGGGAGGTTTTAATGGTACCTATGATTTGGGTTCTACAACTGGTGGTAGTAGTAGTAGTAGTTCCTTCTTTGAGGTGATTTGGGAAAAGAAAGTTGGAACAGGAGGTTGGGTATTCAAGCACAAGCTCAGAACCTCCAAATTGTATCCATGGCTGATGTTGTATCTTAGGGCCGATGCAACCAAAGGATTATCTGGAGGCTACCACTATGACACCAGAGGAATGTTAAGAACTGTAAGCTTACTTTTTTGTACTCGAAATTTCCCTCCATTCAAATTAATTGCAAAACTGACTTGCGCTTACTTGCTTGGTCTGTGAAAATTGTAAAAATGAGCATATAGAATATCTCCTTTACTAGCATCAATGTAATGGAGCATGAGGTTCCACAGTAAGATTCTTCCTTTATGCATCAGGGAAGATGCTTCGTGCCTGGCATTAAAATTCCATTTGCAATTAGGATTGTTTATCATGATTCTTCATTCACCGTCTATTAATTTGGTGTGATGTCAACTGAAGGCCCGCATGAAAGGGGAATTAAGAAAGCAAAGAGAAAAAGTAAGTGATGGAAACGTCGAATTAGTAGAAGTCAACCCCCCCACATGATATCCACATTAGAGCAAATAGGTCTGTCCTGAATGGCTGTTTGACACCATAATTAATTAATTGTGTCTTATTATACCACTAAATTTCGAGTGCAACTGCAGGTGATTTAGTAGTGAACCTTCCTGGTAGATCACCAAACACCCAAGGGGCATTCAGCAGTTAAATCCCTATAGTAATTTACATATTAATGTCATTTCTGGGGTCACATTTTGCTGTCACTTTTGGAAGTTAATTAGTACGATGACTTTCAAATCCATTAGACAGTACTAATAGTTTATCATGATTCAGGGGAACCCTAGTTACCAGAGAGAGATGGGTAATAGGCAGGGGAAGTGTTGGTTATATAAATTGCTTATCTGGTAGTATTCATTGTCTTTCAATGCTATTCCTGACAATAGCACAATTATTTTCCTTTCAGCTGCCAGAGTCACCTAATTTTAAGGTCAAATTGACCTTGGATGTGAAGCAAGGGGGAGGACCCAAAAGTCAGTTTTACTTGATAGATATTGGCAGTTGCTGGAAGAACAATGGTGCCCCATGTGATGGAGATGTGCTCACTGATATTACCAGATACAGCGAGATGATCATTAATCCAGAAACTGCAGCTTGGTGCAGCCCCACGAATATTGGCAACTGCCCACCTTTCCACATCACACCAAACAATACTAAAATATACAGGAATAACACTTCTCACTTTCCTTACTCGGCTTATCACTATTATTGTGCTCCTGGGAATGCCGAGCACTTAGAAAAGCCATATAGCACGTGTGATCCTTACAGTAATCCCCAGGCACAGGAGCTAGTTCAGTTGCTGCCTCATCCAATATGGGCAGACTATGGATATCCAACCAAACAAGGAGATGGCTGGGTTGGGGATGGACGAACATGGGAGCTTGACGTTGGTGGCCTTTCTAGCAGACTTTACTTCTATCAAGTAAGTGGGATTGTTAAATTTCTTGGATTTAATATAATGCAAATTCATGTTTGAATCTGACATGAATGCACAAACACTCACTCGAGGTTGAATAACAAGTCGCCGGACCAACCTGTATGAGTTCATCCTTGCTTTTTTTGGCTGCAGGATCCAGGTACACCTCCGGCCAGAAGAATATGGACATCTCTGGATGTGGGAACAGAAATTTTTGTTAGTGACAAAGATGAAGTGGCAGAATGGACTCTTAGCAATTTTGATGTTTTACTCACCTCGTAAAACTGAAATTATGTGAACATTCCATTTAACATTGTAACTGTAGCGAAATTACGTTACTCCAACTGTAATATTGTAACAAGGCTTTGTCATTCTTGACGTTCAAAGCTTCATCTTTCTATACTAGATCTGTATCTGATGGGGCAACTCATATTTCTTTATTTCCCTGACTCAGAAAAGACTGGGACAGAAGAAAAAGAATTGTTTTGTTTTTGCTTTATTTTCGTGGATTTTCTGGATGCTAACTTTCTCCTTGCTAGCATTGACTTCTGATGGTATGAAAATTTTAGCACAATGACCTTGGAAATGAATCTGATATTCCTGTACTTTCTGTGGTTTCTTTTCAAGCGTGGACGAACAAAAATTTTAACTGTAAACTCTATGTACTTCTTGCGATGTCTATTGTAAAAACGAGAATACTAATTCTATAAGCATCAGAAAAGGAACAAATCCAAAACATGCGATAGATTATGTTAGTTCTTCAGCCATGACAATACCCTCCGTCTGCACTTATTGAAGTATGCTGATTTGATTCGAGTGCTGCAGTTTATCTACTTATCACTCTATGGAAATGGTGGGCTATTTTAGTAAGAGATTTCCTTGACTTCTTTATTGCACATTTTGGTTAGAGATTTCCTTGACTTCTTTATTGCACATTTTGGTTATACAATTTTGTGTCTAGGACTCTAGGCTATGCTACATACAAACCCATAGTGGTATGGAGTGTACTAAAGGGCAGCCCGGTGTACTATAGCTCCCGCTATGTGCAGTATTTGGGGAAGGGCCCGTACACAACTTTACCTTGCATTTCTGTTAGAGGTTGTTTCCAAGGCTCGAACCCGTGATTTCATGGTCACATGACAACAACTTTACCAGTTACTCCAAGGCTTCCCTTCGATAGTATGGAGTGTGTGCTTATCATTTCTTAAATGCTTGTGGTAGGTTGAGAATATTCCATGGAAAGTGATGATGAAGAGGGTGGAAGACAATAGTAAGTGCTAATGGAATTTCAAATAGTCACAGGTTTAAGTGCTAATGGAACTTCAAGTAGTCACAGGATTGATTTTTCTGTTCTTATTGCAAGTTAAACTTATTCATGCTCAAAATCCTTCAATACTGTCATTCTAACATGCCCTTTAATGTAATGCAGATAACCCTTTCATGCTGAAAAAACTCTGTTATATTTGTGTAGTATCAAATGCTTGTATGGTATTTTTGAAACCAAAGGTTACTGTGAGAAGAACTCTTTGCCTCTGGCAGTTATAAAGTAAACAAATGCATTTCATAATGTTTCTGCAGAACTAGCCTCTTTCAGGCTACCATCTTGAATGGAATTATGGAGCTATACATGTGGAATCAATATGTTAAACTAGTGCATGTAGGATATGATCATGTCCACTCTTCTAAGAATGATGAAGTGGATGAGCAATGGATATTTATTACCCCAACTCCCAAGCAGTTGATTTGACTGATTCATGGCTTCCACGCGCTTAGTCTGCTGCAGTTTCTTTGGAAACATTCACGGGGAAATCTGCTCATCTGCAGAGGTGAAAAAACACAAATTCAGTGGTGTCACACACTATTGCATTTTCATTTGGCTTTGAATGCAGTCCTTAAAATGATGTATACTAATCTCCAGAGACCTGCAGGGAACTTGAGATGACAGATTGACTGATATCCAAATGAAAGTGATATTCTACATGCCCTACGAGTTTAGTGAATTGTAGAGCTTATTTTCTACGTTTGGACCCGGTTGCCTAACATGTTCCACGAAAGTGATAAAAGCAGTAAACATAGTGGGAAACACCTGACTCAAAAGCAGTAAAAACCACGACCTACAACCTCCGTAGGATTTACCCCAAACTTCACTATAACATGAGCCTCTCAAACAAACAATTACAAACATTGTAATCTAAGAAATTATAAACTCTATTTCCTAAACAATTCACAACCCTACCTAAGCTTGTGATCCGAAGTTTTCAAATCACCCCAACTTGAAAGCACAGCTCCTATTCCAGTTTATAATACACTGAAAATTATGAAATCAAACGATTATAACTCGAAGAGAACTCCTAGTACATCAAGCTAAACTCTAGCTAGATTCTCTATATATGGAATTGTTCCTTCTAAGAGTTCCTTCCACAGCACCTCAATTCTCAATCTCTGATTTTGCATTTGCTTTGTATGAGTGTGAAAACGACTTTGTAGAAGCCCTTGGGTATTTATAGATGTTGAATACTGCTTCTTCTAAGTCAGCTTGTTCTTTCCTTCAAAGGAATCTCAATTCATTTTTGGAAACTATTTGAGGAATCCCATTCCTACTTGGACACCTGGCCTTCCTCATTCAATCCTTTCCTTACATGAATTCACCTAATTTAGGCATCCTTTTGTAGTAAGGAATTCATGTCTTGAATCCGCACCACAACTTCTTCAATTGATCTTGCATGGGTCATCAAAGTCAAACAAACTTCTCAGCTTCACTACCGAACACTTAATAGACCAAGTGTGTCAACCTATTTCACTGTACCCCACTGCACTGTATTCATAGCTTTGTATCACCAACACTTTGTCATCTTTAAAACCATGCCATCACATTCCGACATATTCCCGCTTTTTGATGATGACAAAAAATTGTCACTGTGCACTCTATCATTTAAAACCAGGCACATTTCACTAAGTACAAATAGCAAGAAATACTTTGATGGACCAGGTTAATCAAGGATTATAAATACTACACAATCCTATATCTTCCCCTTTTGGCTTCATCAAAAAGTTAAGCATATGACATAGAATAAAACATAGATTAGATCATTTATGGCCATTAGGGCTATCACCAAGACAAATGATTGTAAGATCAATACCTCAAAATATAAAGATAGCAAGAATTAGGAACAAAGAAGCAAGAGACATGTACTCCTTTAATGAGAACCAACCAGGTACTACAGGATGCTAACAATTGCTGAAGAACAATACCACTTAGAGATCCTAATGAACTGAAGAAGAGGCTAAAAATATGTAACCAGGTGAAGTGGATTGTGTCAACATAAGCTTCTCATTTGTGTTTCAGGCCCTTCTATTTTGCATGACTTGTTTCAAGAATATTTTTTTTCGATTATTATTTTCTCCCTTTTTTCTTTTCGCCCAGGATTTCCTTATAACTTCGTAAGGAAATTTTGAAATCTTTGATTGCAGCCTAGCAATTCTTTTTTTGTGCTTTTTTGGGGGTTGAGGTACTTCAGCTTTGAGAGAGTGATTTGTGGCCTTTAAGGAGCTAAGAAAAGGTCTTTGAACGAGCTGGGATTGATGTGCTAATTCAAGAAAATGTGGCAGCATAGTGTAGATGCATACCTGATGGATCAAAGATGTAAAGTCACCATTGCTAGCTTCCCCCTGTTTTCATGCTTACTCTCATAAATACAAGCTAATCATATCAAACAACTGGGCTTGGAATGCACAACTAAATATATAAGACTGAACAAACTAACCAAGTAACCTTTATTTAAATTAAATTAATGCACAACCCGTTCTAGCCAATCTTTAGGGGCGAACTTATGTAATCCTAATCATTCCCAAGTCTAACTTATTCTTTTCAAATTGTTCCCTACTCACTCTTAGTAAAAGATTTAGCAACTTGTTCTTCAGTGGAGCAAACATAATAGATACATGGCCTTTTTCCACATTGTCTCAGAGAAAATGGTGTCTTATATTAATATGTTTGGTATGCTTATGCTGCGCTGGGTTCTTGGCAATATTGATAGCACTTGTGTTCTCATAAAAGATGGGAACACAACCTACATCCACACCGAAATGCAGTAGTTGCTGCTTAATCTATAACAGTTGAGCACCACATGGTCCAACGACAATATACTCTACTTTAGCAGTTGACAAGGCAATAGAGTTTTGTTTCTCGGTGGATCAGGAGACCAGACATGATCCAAGGATGTGTGCCATACCTGAGGTGCTCTTTCTATCTACTAGACAACCAACGTAATCAACATCTAAGTACCCAACAAGATCAAAGTTGCTTCCTTTAGGATACCATAATCCAAAATCAGTTGTCCCCTTAAAATATCTTAAGATCCTCTTCACAGCGTGAAGATGAGACTCTTTAGATTTGGCTTGAAATCTTGCATAGAGTCCAACACAGAAGATTATATCAGGTTTACTTGTAGTAAGATACAAGAGTGACCAATCATGCCTTTGTATAGCTTCTCCTCCACAGATTGACCTATTTCATTAAGGTCCAACTTTGTTGCAATAGCAATGGGGGTGTTAATCGCTTTAGCTTCATCCATCTTGAACTTCTTAAGTAACTTCTTCACATACTTTTATTGATGGATCATAGTACAAGTTGGAGTTTGCTTAATTTGAAGTTCTAAGAAGAAGTTGAGTTCTCTTATTATACTCATCTCAAATTCTCCATTCATGAGTTGTGCAAAGTCTTGAGTCATCTTCTTATTTGTGGAACCAAAAATGATATCATCCTCATACATTTGGACAATCAGAAGATCTTTCTCATCAGTTTTCAAGAACAAAGTATTATCAATCTTACCTTTCATATGACCATATTCTCATAGGAATTTTGATAGCCTTTTATACCAAGATCTCAGAGCCTGTTTTAGCCTATACAATGCTTTGTCTAGCTTGTTGACATGATCAGGATACTTAGTACTTTCAAATCCAGGAGACTATTTTACATAGACCTTTTTCTTCAAATTTCTATTCAAAAGGCACTTTTCACATCCATCTGAAATAATATGAATTCCGTAAAGAAAACAAATACAATGCACAACCTAATTGCTTCCATCCTTGCCACAAGAGTAAATGTTTCATCATAGTCGATTTCTTCTTCTTGATTGTACCCTTGGACTATCAACCTTGCCTTGTTCCTTGTAACTATGCCATCTTTATCAACCTTATTCTTGTGTAACCATCTTATTCCAATGATAGTCCTTTTTTGATGAGGAACCAGGTGCCACACCTTGCTTCTTTTAAATTGATTTAGCTTTTCTTGCATGGTTAGTATTCAATCTTATAAAGAAGAGCCTTCTTCACCTTTTTGGGTTCAATGGTGATAAAAAAATAGTGAATGTATATAAGTTTCTGAACCCTAATCTTGTAGTGATTCCAGCGGTAAGATCAGTGAGAACATTGTCAATTGGTTTAGAACTTTTATACTTATAGTTCTTGACAATTAGATCTTGTGAGTTTTCTACATTGACTTTAGTAGATAGGGCTGGATTTTCAGCTCTTTCTAGCTCAACTGTTCCCCCTATAAATGTGACTTTAGCCAGATCATTCGGTAGAACAGATTCTGTAACTTATTTCGTAACATGTTCCCATGTCTCATATTCATACTTTTTTTTATCAAACACTACATGCACACTTTCTTTAACATAATTTTTTCATTTATTTTAAACCCTGTAATCCTTTCTATGTAGAGTATATTCTAACAAATTTTTTTCATCACTTCTAGCATCAAACTTTCCTAGATTGTCCTTTCTATTGCTGTGAATGAAATATTTACATCCAAAAGCCCTGAAATGAGAGATGTTAGACTTTCTTTCTTTCTGCAATTCATATGGAGTCTTCTCTATGATAGGTCTAGTCATGCATCTATTGATGACATAACAAACAACACTTAAGTCCCCAACCTAGAGATTTTCAGTAAGGTTTACAACAATTATCATAGTTCTAGCCATGTCTTCCAATATTCTATATTTTCTTTCAACCACCCCATTTTGCTGTGGAGTTCTATGAGCAAAGAAGTTATGATTTATCCTATTAGCTGCATAGTACTTAAAAAATTTAGCATTCTCAAACTCAGTTCCATGATCAGATTTGATAAGAACTAGAAAGTTACCAAGCTTCTTCTCTATCTTTTTGATAATAATGTAGAACACATTAAATGCATCATTTTTAGAGGCCAAGAAGAGAGTCCAGATGAATCTTGAGTACTCATCCACTAACATATACACATATCTTTTTCCACCCTTGTTCTCACTCTCATGGGTCCATAAAAATCCACATGAATCAACTCAAGACACTTTGATGTAACTACTAGTTTTTTTTTTTCTTGAGTAAAGTTCTCACTTGCTTTCTCCTAACACAAGAACTATATGTTTTTTCATATTTCAACTTAGCTTTGGGAAGCCCTATGACCAAGTCCTTTTTGTGCCACAAAAGCGAGTCATTGTCCATTGCTGTCACGCCCCAAAATCCCATCGGGCCGGACTGGCACCCGAAGCCGAGAAGGCCCGGGAGAACCCGTTCAAATACCTGTACTTTTCCTTACATTCACCAAAAATTTGGGCAGCACTTCGTTACATACAGAAGGGTCTAATTCCCTGTATCAGCACAACACGCACAAATATATATATATAATATAATACTTGGCCGTCGGGGCCACCACATATACAAATATAACATCACTATATAAACTCCCATGACTTGACCCTTCCTTATGTCTACAAAGCCTCTAGGATATACATGACATAACTAGGGTCGGGACAAACCCCCGCCCACACATGACTCCTGTACAATAACAAAACATAAGGAACCGACTCGGAAAGCTCCGAAGCAAACTGGAGCTCACCAACAATAGCTGTATGATCTGGCTCCTATCTATGCTGCGAATGACCTGAAACACCTGTGCCTGCAGCATGAAATGCAGGTCCCCCGTGAGGGACGTCAGTACGAAATATGTACTGAGTATGTAAAACTGTAAATAATCATATGTAATATAGGGGATCAGGAAAATCAGACGCAAGTGAATAAATCATAATAGAAGTGAACCACACTTCATAAACACTTTTAGGATCATGTACATTATCATTAATCTGAATTGGATTCGTGAATTCGAACACATTTGTGGAACGGTATACATTCGTTCATTTCATTCTTTACAATTATCATTCGCCATTACCTCCTCCTCCCGAACCTCCAACCACCTAACAATAATCAATATTGTACCGTACTGTGACCATTAGGCTGCCTCCAGTACATATCAACTGGGATCGACCCATGCTAGGCTTATGCCCCTGGGATACCACCCATAAACACATAAATAGGGATCGACCCATGCTAGGCTTATGCCCCTGGGATACCACCCACACGTATATCAAGTAACACACATAAGAGATCTTTCCAATAACTTAGTTCAAAAGCTTTTGAGATTATTACATTAGTGTTCATGCCAATATAGTACCTTTGGAACAATGATACATCAATAAGAATCAAGTAATAGACCTTCTATACAATAACGATGTTATAAAGACTCATTGGTACATCAACAATGTGTTTCAGAATCATCAATATCACAACAATGGAATAGGAGCCTTTTGGTATATCAATGAAACATTTTTACACTTTATAGAATGGAAACAACTTCGTTGGTAATGTAGAACAATACATGTTTTTGGACAACCTTGGAATCTTACTTGATGGAACATTGGTGTTTTCATGCCAAAGAACATTGTTAGAGTATGATTTACATACCTCGTTGTAGATTCGGATACCAATTCAATACAACTTCCCGCCTTTACAAATCACTCATCTACAATGAAATATTTGGCATCTAGTATTAGCAACCCAACACCACAATTCCATACAACCACTATTTGCAAAACATTCCAAAAACCAACTTGAACAATAGGTTTATGTGTATATATATATATATATATAATCATCATTTCAATACCACATCATCCCTTCACAATTCAACATAATCCAACATCATTTCCCAATCATCTTTCAACAACAATCAAATAGCATACTTCTTATGCTCACATGCATATATATATATATATATATATATACATATTCATATAAATAACACCAACATAATTTACATTCTTACCATAAAATGGACCTTTTGATTTCGAAGTCCTGTTGGAACAAATAAGGGATGCTTATCGAAGCCCTCGAGACGATGAACACAACTACGGAATCAATTTGGACTTTCCACGGTTGAATCACAAGATAATTGGAGTTGAAATTAGGCTAGGGTTTCCTTATTCTCAATAATATGATGATAATTGATGGATATAAGACCAATTATATCTATATAATGACCAATTTTCGTCCAAGAGATGATGGAAAATGACCATATTGCCCTTAAAAATTTAAGTAAATCCGAATCTGTCCATGGTGGACTGTTTTGACAGGCTAAAGTAAATCGGCCATAACTCTTTGCTCCGATATCGGATTTGGGTGAAATTGGTATCTTTGGATAGATAATTCAAAGGTATTTCATTTAATATAAAGTAGGCCACCCAGTTCATCCTTTACAAGGAGTTATGATCGTTTGAAGTTGACCCTAAAAAACTGTTTTGAGAGGCTGAAGTAAAACGAGTATAACTCCTTACTTAGATGTTGGATTTGGATGAAACCAATTGAATTAGAAAGAAGACTCAAATATATTTCTTTTGATAGGTCGCAGCCCTCACAGTTCATTATATTGAGAGAGTTACGATCGTTCAAAGTCGACCCAAAAAACTGGCAGGCCTCAGTAGTTTGAATTTCCTGCACATTTACTGTTCACAATTATCCCGGCCGCCGTTTTATAGTTTCGAACGTGCTCGATTATATACGAAACTTATCCATTTTTGGAAGTCTTTATATCGTTGGAAAGCTTATTCAATAAACTTCGTATGGAAACATCGACGGGCAAATTCCGATATAAATACAGTCGATTCCTATACACATATAATCAAACTATACACTTGAAACCATCTCAAAAGATCAATACTTATACTCCAACACATATAACCATGGCTAATGCACGTAATTAAGTATGGGGTGTTACATCCTTCCCCCCTTAAGGACATTCGTCCTCGAATGTAAATGTAGTTATTTAGCCGAAACAAGTTCGAATTCATAATTGATATTCACGTCATCATATAGATATTATGCATATGTAAAAACTCACTAGTTAGTGTTCCAGTTGCCCTCCTTGCACTTCTTTTTCACCTTTAAACAAATAAGGGTATTTCGATTTCATTGCTTCCTCCGCTTCCCATGTAATCTCTTCCCTTTGTTGATTTCTCCAAAGTACTTTCACCGATGCTACTTCTTTATTTCTCATCTTCTTAACTTGACGATCTAATATAGCAATAGGCATCTCCTCATAGGTAAGATCTTCTGTTACTTTCACATCTTCAGTAGAAGTAATAAGGGACGGATCTCCGATGCACTTTCGAAGCATCGATACATGAAATACTGGATGCACTGATGAGAGTTCCTGAGGTAGCTCTAATTCATAAGCAACTTGCCCACATCTTTGAATAATCTTATACGGGCCTATATATCGTGGACTCAACTTTCCTTTCTTGCCAAATCTCATCACCCCTTTCATTGGCGATACCTTCAAAAATACCCAATCGCCTAACGAAAATTCTAGCTCTCTTCTTCTACTATCCGCATATGACTTGTGCCGACTTTGGGCTGTTTTCAACCGTTGCTGAATCACCTTGACTTTTTCTATGGCTTGATACACAAGGTCCGGTCCGAACATAAAAGTTTCACCCGCTTCGAACCATCCTATTGGTGATCTACACTTTCTCCCATATAAAGCTTCATATGGTGCCATTTTGATACTTGAATGATAGCTATTATTGTAGGCAAACTCAATAAGAGGTAAATGATCATCCCAGCTGCCTTTAAAATCTATAACACATGCTCGTAGCATATCTTCAAGTGTTTGAATGGTGCGCTCTGCTTGTCCATCCGTCTGAGGGTGAAAAGCTGTACTCAGATTCACTTGTGTTCCCAAACACCGTTGGAAAGACTTCCAAAAGTTTGCTGTAAATTGAGTTCCCCGATCCGATATAATAGAAGTTGGCACTCCATGTAATCGGACTATTTCTTTAACATACAGCTTCGAATATTCTTCAACTGTGTAAGTGGTCTTAACGGGTAAGAAATGTGCG
Organism: Capsicum pubescens; assembly: GCA_030864215.1. NCBI lineage: Eukaryota > Viridiplantae > Streptophyta > Magnoliopsida > Solanales > Solanaceae > Capsicum > Capsicum pubescens. The sequence continues at coordinate 252,189,018 of CM061538.1, forward strand.
GATTTAGTAAGCCTATCCACAATCACCCATATAGAATCAAATTTCCGAGCTGTATGAGGCAAACCTGTAACAAAATCCATGTTGATCATGTCCCACTTCCAAATTGGAAGATCTATGCATTGCATATAGCCTCCGGGCTTTTGATGTTCCACTTTAACTCGTTGGCAATTTGGACATTCAGCTACAAATTCTGCAATGCTCTTCTTCATGTCATTCCACCAATACATATCTTTCAAATCTTGATACATTTTGGTTAATCCTGGATGAATGGAATACCTTGAAAAATGTGCCTCTGTCATAATCTTCTTTCTTAGCCCGACTACATCCGGCACACACAATCGGTTTTGGCACTGAAGTACTCCTTCTCGCGTAAGCTCAAATGCCTTGGTCGCACCACTCTGAACGTTCTCCTTAAGCTGTAATAAAATAGGATCTGCATATTGCTTCTCTTTCACTTCAGCTACTAATAAAGATTCCGCAGCATTATGTACGATAAGCTCTTTATTCGGAGTTTCAAGAAGGCGAACTCCCAAACTAGCTAACTGGTGAAGATCTTTAACCATCCCTTGCCTTTCTATAGGCGCCATCATAGCCTTACGACTTAACGCATCAGCTACCACATTTGCTTTCCCTGGATGATACAAGATATCAACATCATAGTCCTTTAATAGTTCAAGCCATCTCCGCTGCCTTAAATTTAGATCCTTCTGATTAAAAATATATTGCAAGCTCTTATGGTCAGTATATATATCAACATGAACCCCATATAAGTAGTGGCGCCATATCTTTAAAGCAAAAATAACTGCTGCCAGCTCAAGATCGTGTGTAGGATAATTTTTCTCATGTGGCCGCAATTGTCTAGAAGCATATGCTATTACCTTACCATGCTGCATTAATACACATCCTAAACCAATTCTGGAAGCATCACAATACACTGTATACCCTTCTGTACCTTCTGGAAGTACCAATACGGGTGTAGAAGTCAACTTATTCTTCAATTCTTGGAAACTCTCCTCACACGCATCATTCCATTGGAATTTGGATGCTTTATGGGTTAGCTTGGTTAAGGGTGCTGAAATGGAAGAAAAGTCTTTAACAAACCTCCTATAATAACCGGCCAACTCGAGAAAACTACGAATCTCCGTAGGCGTTGTGGGCCTTGGCCAGTTCTTCACAGCTTCTATCTTTTGAGCATCAACTTTTATCCCTTCACTAGATACAATATGACCCAAAAATGCCACCGAATTTAACCAAAACTCACATTTAGAGAACTTTGCATAAAGCTTACAATCACGAAGAGTCTGCAATGTCTGTCGTAAGTGATTGGCATGGTCCTCTTCTGATATAGAATAAACTAGAATATCATCTATAAAAACTATCACAAATACATCCAGGAATGGCTTAAACACCCTATTCATCAAATCCATAAAAGCTGCAGGTGCATTTGTTAGCCCAAATGACATAACTAGAAACTCATAATGACCATACCTTGTTCGGAAAGCTGTTTTGGGTATATCTTTTTCTTTGACCCTCACTTGGTGGTAACCTGACCTCAAATCAATCTTAGAAAAACACTTGGCGCCCTGTAACTGATCAAATAAATCATCAATTCTTGGGAGAGGATATTTATTCTTAATAGTCACCTTATTTAATTGCCGATAATCAATACACATCCTTAGCGAGCCATCCTTTTTGCGCACAAATAACACTGGTGCTCCCCAGGGGGACATACTAGGCCTTATGAATCCCTTCTCTAGCAAATCTTTCAATTGCTCTTTCAATTCTCGTAATTCTGCTGGGGCCATTCTATACGGAGGAATGAAGATTGGTTGGGTGCCTGGTATTACATCAATACCAAACTCTACTTCTCGTTCAGGAGGCAAACCTGGAAGATCTTCAGGGAATACATCAGGATATTCATTTACCACTGGTACCGTGTGAAGATCTGATGATTCCGATTCCGTATCCTTTACTCTAACTAAATGACATATGTAGCCCTTGGAAATAATTTTTCTCGCTTTGAAATAAGAAATAAATCTACCTCTTGGTGCGCCAATCTTACCTTGCCATTCAATAACTGCTTCATCAGGAAAATGTAAATACATCTTTTTCGTACAACAGTCAATTTTGGCATAACAAGACGCCAACCAATCCATACCCATTATAACATCAAAATCTACCATTTCTAGTTCCATAAGATTGGCCATCGTGTCTCGACCACACACAGTTACTACACAATCTTTATAAACTCTTCTAGCAATAATAGATTCCCCAACCGGGGTAGACACTTCCAACGGTTTATCTAACAATTCGGGGGTCCTTTTGAACTTTCCAGCAACCAAAGGAGTAACATATGATAATGTAGAACCGGGATCAATTAGAGCATATACATCAAATAAAAATATGGACAACGTACCCGTAACCACATCTGGGGAAGCCTCTAGATTCTGTCGATCCGCTAAAACATAAGTACGATTCTGAGTCCCGCTGGAACTGGCGACTCTTTTTTCATTACTAGCGTGACCCGCAGGTCGTGCACCCCTACCAGAATAAGATACCGGTGACGATGATGCAACAGCTGATCCTGAAGGTCGTGCTATGCCACCTGTGCCCCTTCGTGGGCATTCTCTCATCATATGCCCCGTCATACCGCACCAATAACAAACATTTGTTCCCATTCGACATACGCCCATATGATGCCTTCCACATTTATTGCATGGCTCTCGAGCAGGTCTCGATTGGCTCATATTCCCTTGCCCATGATAACCCACAGATCGCGAACTATGACCCTCACTTCTTTGCCCAAATTAACTGCCTCTGAACCCCTGATACTGTGGTGGAGCACTAGCTGCAGAATAAGAAAATAATGGCCTAGGTGGTCTAGCAGAAAATTGAGGTCTAAAACCTCCCTGTGGCGCCATAAACTGCCCTGTAGATCTGGCCCTCTTCGAAGATCCGCTTTCAAATTCCTGTGTTCTTCTTCTTTGCCTCTGATCTTCCATTTTCTGTGCAAATGCTTGGATCCTAGCTATATCCATGTCTTTATTCAGTGCAGCAATAGTACAATCCCTAACCAAATACGAATCCAATCCATTCACATACCGATGAACTCTGTCATCCATAGTAGCTATAACATTAGGAGCATATCTGGACAAGGAATTAAATCGAAGACTATACTCCCTCACACTTGTATTACCCTGCCGAAGATTTAAGAACTGATCCGCACGGGCCTGACGAGTCTCATATGGAAGATAATGATCAATAAATGCCTCTTTGAACTCTTTCCAAGTAGCTGGGGGTGCATCAATGCCCCTTGACCGTTTCCAGTCTTCATACCAATATATAGCCTCACCTTTGAATCTATACGCGGCTAACTCCACTGTCTCTCTGCCCGATACGTGCATCACCTCTAGGGCCCTTTGGATCTGATCAATAAAGTCCTGCGGATCATCGTTAAGATCGGATCCGGTAAAAGTAGGCGGATCCATCTTAAGAAAATCTTGCGTCCGAAGACTAGCCGCCCTATCAGTACCGCTAGAACCCGCGGCAGGAATAGCTTGCCCTTGGACTTGCCCAGCAACTATACGAGTCAAAAGTTGCACTGCATTTCTAAGATCTTGATCAACAACATTAATAGGTGGCTTTGGGGATATAGTTCTCCTCCCCCTTATTTCTTCCGGACTGGGGGAAGTTTCTGATGCATGCTCAGCTGGAGCCTCACTTTGATTAGCTGGTATAGTGGGTGACTTACTAGTCCCCTCTCCGGCAGCCACATCTACTTGCTTACCGGTATTTTTGCTTCTGGTAACCGGCATCATTACTATAATAAGAGGAACAAACTGATTCAGTGGTCAACTATGACTTCATATACAATATAAGCTCTATCGCACGATCTAAGACATGAAGAAAAGAAACAATTCTTAAATGTCCATAGCCTCCTGTTCATAGATGTGGTGCACAACACACCGATAAACAAGACTCTACGTAGACACGGCTTTGTAGACTCACTAGGACGAACCTCTCTGATACCACTTTTGTCACGCCCCAAAATCCCATCGGGCCGGACTGGCACCCGAAGCCGAGAAGGCCCAGGAGAACCCGTTCAAATACCTGTACTTTTCCTTACATTCACCAAAAATTTGGGCAGCACTTCGTTACATACAGAAGGGTCTAATTCCCTGTATCAGCACAACACGCACAAATATATATATATATAATATAATACTTGGCCGTCGGGGCCACCACATATACAAATATAACATCACTATATAAACTCCCATGACTTGACCCTTCCTTATGTCTACAAAGCCTCTAGGATATACATGACATAACTAGGGTCGGGACAAACCCCCGCCCACACATGACTCCTGTACAATAACAAAACATAAGGAACCGACTCGGAAAGCTCCGAAGCAAACTGGAGCTCACCAACAATAGCTGTATGATCTGGCTCCTATCTATGCTGCGAATGACCTGAAACACCTGTGCCTGCAGCATGAAATGCAGGTCCCCCGTGAGGGACGTCAGTACGAAATATGTACTGAGTATGTAAAGCTGTAAATAATCATATGTAATATAGGGGATCAGGAAAATCAGACGCAAGTGAATAAATCATAATAGAAGTGAACCACACTTCATAAACACTTTTAGGATCATGTACATTATCATTAATCTGAATTGGATTCGTGAATTCGAACACATTTGTGGAACGATATACATTCGTTCATTTCATTCTTTACAATTATCATTCGCCATTACCTCCTCCTCCCGAACCTCCAACCACCTAACAATAATCAATATTGTACCGTACTGTGACCATTAGGCTGCCTCCAGTACATATCAACTGGGATCGACCCATGCTAGGCTTATGCCCCTGGGATACCACCCATAAACACATAAATAGGGATCGACCCATGCTAGGCTTATGCCCCTGGGATACCACCCACACGTATATCAAGTAACACACATAAGAGATCTTTCCAATAACTTAGTTCAAAAGCTTTTGAGATTATTACATTAGTGTTCATGCCAATATAGTACCTTTGGAACAATGATACATCAATAAGAATCAAGTAATAGACCTTCTATACAATAACGATGTTATAAAGACTCATTGGTACATCAACAATGTGTTTCAGAATCATCAATATCACAACAATGGAATAGGAGCCTTTTGGTATATCAATGAAACATTTTTACACTTTATAGAATGGAAACAACTTCGTTGGTAATGTAGAACAATACATGTTTTTGGACAACCTTGGAATCTTACTTGATGGAACATTGGTGTTTTCATGCCAAAGAACATTGTTAGAGTATGATTTACATACCTCGTTGTAGATTCGGATACCAATTCAATACAACTTCCCGCCTTTACAAATCACTCATCTACAATGAAATATTTGGCATCTAGTATTAGCAACCCAACACCACAATTCTCTTCCATAATTCCATACAACCACTATTTGCAAAACATTCCAAAAACCAACTTGAACAATAGGTTTATGTGTATATATATATAATCATCATTTCAATACCACATCATCCCTTCACAATTAAACATAATCCAACATCATTTCCCAATCATCTTTCAACAACAATCAAATAGCATACTTCTTATGCTCACATGCATATATATATATATATATATATACATATTCATATAAATAACACCAACATAATTTACATTCTTACCATAAAATGGACCTTTTGATTTCGAAGTCCTGTTGGAACAAATAAGGGATGCTTATCGAAGCCCTCGAGACGATGAACACAACTACGGAATCAATTTGGACTTTCCACGGTTGAATCACAAGATAATTGGAGTTGAAATTAGGCTAGGGTTTCCTTATTCTCAATAATATGATGATAATTGATGGATATAAGACCAATTATATCTATATAATGACCAATTTTCGTCCAAGAGATGATGGAAAATGACCATATTGCCCTTAAAAATTTAAGTAAATCCGAATCTGTCCATGGTGGACTGTTTTGACAGGCTAAAGTAAATCGGCCATAACTCTTTGCTCCGATATCGGATTTGGGTGAAATTGGTATCTTTGGATAGATAATTCAAAGGTATTTCATTTCATATAAAGTAGGCCACCCAGTTCATCCTTTACAAGGAGTTATGATCGTTTGAAGTTGACCCTAAAAAACTATTTTGAGAGGCTGAAGTAAAACGAGTATAACTCCTTACTTAGATGTTGGATTTGGATGAAACCAATTGAATTAGAAAGAAGACTCAAATATATTTCTTTTGATAGGTCTCAGCCCTCACAGTTCATTATATTGAGAGAGTTACGATCGTTCAAAGTCGACCCAAAAAATTGGCAGGCCTCAGTAGTTTGAATTTCCTGCACATTTACTGTTCACAATTATCCCGGCCGCCGTTTTATAGTTTCGAACGTGCTCGATTATATCCGAAACTTATCCATTTTTGGAAGTCTTTATATCGTTGGAAAGCTTATTCAATAAACTTCGTATGGAAACATCGACGGGCAAATTCCGATATAAATACAGTCGATTCCTATACACATATAATCAAACTATACACTTGAAACCATCTCAAAAGATCAATACTTATACTCCAACACATATAACCATGGCTAATGCACGTAATTAAGTATGAGGTGTTACAATTGCACTAAGTCATAAGAGATTGGAGTTTGATGCTGCCAAGATGTCATCCTTGTACACATTCTTATGCCTTCTTTCAATGAGCACTACTTCTTTTGTATCCATCTTCTTGACTTTGCATCCTATAGAGGTGAAGATCACCTTGTTCCCTTTGTTACATAGTTGAGAGATACTTAAAAGATTGTGTTTCAACTCTTCAACATGATAGACTTCTTCAAAGATTTACCGTCTGTTCTACCAATCTGTCCTACTCCTGTAATGATCCTCTTCTTTCCATATCCAAAGGATACATCTCCTTTGAGTGGGGTTAGTGAGAAGAATGTCTATTTGTCTCCAATCATGTGTCTTGAGTAAGCACTATCCATGTACCAATTACATCTTCTTTTAGTGGGGTTAGTGAGAGGAATGTCTATTTGTCTCCAATCATGTGTCTTGAGTAAGAACTATCCATGTACCAATTTTTCTTGCCCCCTCTCACTCTTGCCTGCAAAATAATTTAGAGATTAGTTTTAGGTACCCAGATGAGGTTGGCTCCTTTCTTACAAAAAAATGGATGAATCAGGTTTCTTCTGACTCATGTAAGTATCATGTTAGTGTACCTGTTTCTTTTAACAAAGATGCCCTTACTAATTTTTCAGATGTGAACCACGTTCTCCTTTAGTAAAGAATTTATTTCACTCGATAGTTAAAGAGTATTTCTTTTAATAAAATCTTTGTTTTTCTTCATTACCTTCTGGCTTTTGGAACACTCAGTGGTAGGATGTCCCAGTTTCCCTTAGATATAACATAGATCCTTTAAAAGGATAGTCTAACTTTTTCACTATGAGCCCACTATTTAAGTGATTTACAAATTTTGAGGATTGAGTCCACCTGTTAGTCCTTTTAAGATCTAGGTTTAGTTTAGAATTCTTTTTTTTTAGAATGTAACATTTGTATTATGAACCAACACTTAGGTAGTGCAAAAACCCTTTACATGCAGTAAGAAGTTAGTAAGAAAACAAAGGAACTCCTATTCCTAACATGTCTCTAGAACATCTAGGATATCATCTGCAACTATAGGAGATTTCTTTGTATTCCAAAAACAAAAGAAAAATACAATCATTTTTAATCCTCTGTACAGTCCTACTTTTATCTTTAAAGGTTCTGGCATTCCTTTCTTTACAAACAGTCCACCATATACATGCTGGAATGCTCTTATTTTTGGCTCCAATCCTTGCTTCCTCCCAACTGTGAAGAGTGTCAAAAATCTTGCTAGGCATTGTCCATTGTATGCCTCTGAGATTGATAAAAATCTTCCATAGTTGGGCAGTGCAGTGCAAGAACAAATGTCCTACTGTTTCTGCTGCCTCTCCATAGAGACAATAATGAGTAACTAAGATGATGTTCCTCTTCCTTAAATTCTCATGTGTCAGCACAACCTGTTTAGCTAGCAACCATGAGAACCATGCCACTTTTAAGGGTATTGTACCTTTCCAAATTTGTTTCCATGGTCAGATATTATTCTAAGCTTCAGCCGAATTTAGTAGCTTGTATCCTGAGTTTACCTTGTAGGACCCTTTACTGTGTCCACTCCACCATAGTCTATTAATCCCAGCTTTTGGCCTTTGGAAGAAATCAAGGGTTTTAAGAAGTTCCCCCACTCTTGGGATTTCCTAGTCATTTAAGTTTCTTCTAAAAACTAGGTTCCAACCTTAGAGAGACAACATATCTTCCACTGTCTTCTCCTGGTGCAGAGCTATATTAGACAAATCTGGGAACTCTGTTGCTAGGCTTCTATCCCCTAGCCACTTGTCTTTCCAGAAGAAAGTCCTTCTACCATCATTGACTGTGATAGTAGTGTGTTTGAGTAGAATATGCCACCAATTTCTGATGGATCTCCAACCAGTTACACCATATGGAATGTTAGCTTCTTTTGTAACCCAACCATCCATTTCACCATACTTTAGCTTGATCACATTTTTCCATAGGGAATTGGACTCATGCATATATCTTCATAACCACTTTATTTTTAGAGCTTTACTTTGGTTTTTCAAGTTTTTTATGCCTAGTCCTCCCTGCTTTTTGTTGGACATCAATATCTTCCACTTGACTAGGTGATAGCCCTTGCTAGTCTTGTTTCCTTGCCTGAAGAATGATCTTCTGATCTTGTCAAACCTCTATACAACACTAGCTGGAATTGGAAAGAGAGTGAGCATATAAGTAGGGAGGGCATCTAGTATTGTATTTATCAGGGTGAGTCTGCCCCTAAAGACATATATTGAGCTTTCCACCTTGACAACTTCTTTTTGCATTTTTCTATAACCGTATTCCGTATCTCTTTAGATTTTGACTTAGCTCCCCAAGGCATTCCTAAGTAGATAGAAGGAATATTTCCCACTTCTCCTCCCAAAATTGAGGCTAAGAGATCAATGTTTGGGACTGGGTTAGTGGGATATACATGAATCTTTCCCCAGTTAATATGCAAGCCTGAAATTCCTTCAAAGAGTACAAGGATCGCTCTTAGGTATCTTATCTGTTCTTCCTTGGACTCGCAAAAAATCAAGGTATCATCAACATATTGGAGATGTGTCACCTCTAGACTACCTCCATTATTTTTGGCCACCTCAAATCCTGAGATCCAACCATTATATTTTACAGTCCTGATCGTGTTGTTCAACCCCTTCATGGCTAGGATGAATAAGAAGGGAGACAAGAGATCCCTTTGTCTTATTTCCCTTTGGGATGCAAAGAAGCCTTCAGGAGTACCATTAATCAATACAGAGAATTTTACATTAGAGATACAAAAACTGATCCATCTAATCTATTTTACCCCAAATCCCATTATTCTAAGAGTGTTCAGCAAGAAGTCCCAATTCACATAGTCGAAAGCCTTCTCAATGTCCAGTTTACATAAGATTCTAGGATTCTTTTGGGACAACCTTGGATCTACTGCTTCATTTGCAATCAAGACAACATCCATGATTTGTCTTCCATGAATGAAGGCCAATTGTTGTGACCCTACCAATTTTCCCATCACCCCTTTTAACCTTTCAGTAAGGACTTTAGACAGTGGCTTATAGAAACTACCTATCAGGCTAATTAGTCTGAAGTCTTTAAGTTCCTTAGCCCATTTTTTCTTTGGGATTAAAGCAATGTATGTGGCATTGAAGCTCTTTTCAAACATTTCATTTTCATAGAAATTGTGGAAGGCTTCCATAATATCATGCTTTAAGATATCCCAATATTTTATAAAAAATCCCATAGTGTATCCATGGGGACCAGGAGCCTTGTCTATAACACACTTCTTCAAATAACTGAGAACTTTCTGTTCCTGAAAATTTTCTTGTAACTGGTCTCTCTCTATTTCCAAAATTGTGGGGCAGCCTATAATGTTCCTTGTAGGTCTCCATCTGTTTGTTTCTGTGTACATGTTTTTTTAGAACTGTGTAATTTTCTCCTTAACACTTTTCGGGTCCTTCACTAGCTCTCCCTGTACTTCTAAATGGTCGATGTAGTTACTTTTTTTGTAGGCATTAGCTGTGATATAGAAGAATTTGGTGTTTTTGTCACCTTCCTTCAACCACAACGTTCTTGATCTCTGTCTCCAAGCTAATTCTTCATTCTTGAGCAGGGTTTCAAATTCCATAATCGTTTTTGCCTTCTTAGAAGCCTCTTCCTCAGTCAAAGCTCTACTATCTTTTATGGAGTCCATGGTTTTCATTCTTCTTAACAAAATGGGTTTCTACAAAGACAAATTGCCTTTCTCTTCCCTGCTCTACCCTTTTAGCTTGCATTTGAGAGCTTTCAGTTTGCAAGTTAAAATGTAGTCTAGTTTTCCCCGGAAAGTAAAGGAGCTCTACCATGCTTTGACTTTATCTGTGAAACCTTCGGTGTTAAGCCATCAATTTTTGAACTTGAAGTATGATTTGTTATACTCCCAATGGCCACATTGTAAAGCTATAGGAACATGGTCCGAAGTTAGCCTTTGGAGGGTAGCTTGCTTCACCTTGTCGAACTATTCACTCCATTCTGCAGAGAAGAGAATTCTGTCTATCCTTGAGGCTGTGTTGTTGGTGTCTCCTCTGAACCATGTATGACTGCCTCCTTCTAAAGGAAGATCAATAAGCTCCAGATCATCTATTGCATCAAAAAATTCAGCCATCGCAGAGGTCCTCCTTTGACTGTTCCTCTTCTCTGTCAGGAACCTACACATATTGACATCCCCACATACATCCCAAGGACCCTTCATTAAAACTATCGCGGCTCCTAACTCATCCCACACTTCCTTTCTTTCCACCTTACAATTAGGAGCATAAACACCTGAAATATGGTAGTTGAAGTCTTGGAGCAGAGCTTCAAAACTGCAAGTTAAAGTATGAACCCCTGATTGGAGTATCTCCCCCTTCCAAACTTTACTATCCCAAAGCATAATGAATCTTCCTCTTGTGCCACTAGCCTTTAAGAAATCATGTTTAGTCCATCTCCCACCCCAAAGTTGCTTCACTATCCCTTGCATATCCCCCTATAACTTTGTTTCCTGAAGATAGATTATGTCTGCCTTTTATTGGTGTATATAATTCTTCACTATTCTTCTTTTCCCCTCATCATTCAATCCCCTTACATTTCAAGATATTAGTTTGAGCTTCATGATACTTGTTGCGAAATCTCTTTCCCCTTATTCCTACCCTAATTGTTTTTGAACTTAACATCAAAAGAGATTAAGTTTTTCAATTCATTGGCACCATTGAATCTATTTTTCCTGATTTCTGAAGATGGTCCCATCTTTCTAATCTGTCTACAGGTATCTATTTGCATAAGAAGCTCCCGAGCTTCCTCTTCGTGGCCCTTGAAATCAACCCCAAAGATTTTTCCAAGTTTAATTATGTTCTGCCGCACCCATAATGATGTGGTTTTCCCCTTTTCAAAGATATCTGTGGGTGTTTTTGTGGCTATTGGTGTCTCCTCCTCCACGTTCCACAACTCTTCTCCTATACTGGAATTGGCAGTCATAATTTGTTGATCCATGCAACTCTCGGGCCAAATATTTTCTCTCACAGTTATTTATTTCTCTAGATCTTCGGTGATTTTCGCAAACTCCAACTTATTATTTATGCTGGTACTGACTTCTTCATCTTCAGCAGAAATTTGAATCCTCCCTTCGTCTTCTTTACTGATGATTTTTGGTGAATTTCTAAGCATCGCGGTTTCCTCCCATAGAGCATCTATGAAGATTAAGTTGGGATGGGCTTCTGAGGGCTTCTTTTGTTGAAACTTTTTTTTAGATTGGGCCGACCCAAAATTAGAGGTACCCATGTTGTTATCTGCTTGTAATAAGCTACTCACATGCTCCTTAAGTGGGTTAGATTTGAAAAAATCGCACCCCACATATGTAATCAAGTCGACAGCTGTCAACGTAGTTGTTTCCTTGATAATATCAAAAGTCACTTTAGTCCACTGGACAATACCTATCCTCTTGTCAAAGAGCGACTGTTGTGTAAAGCTTTTTGCTAGGGTTCCATTCTTTTTCACTTTTCCGGTAAGCTTCCGTCGGAATTTCGATCGTGATTTTCTCAAAAGAGGCGGCTTTTTGAATCCAGATCAGGTTTCTGAAGATGTAACCATCTCTTGTAATGACGACTTCATTAGTGATTCTATTGCCGTCTCCTTTGACCTCCATGCGCGCCCATTTGAGATGGTTCCTCAATTCAGTTTCTTCTTCTGTTCTTAGCCATCTTCCACATCCGTCTCCTATTTCTTGGAATATCTTATTAGACCATAAATGCAAGGGTAAGACCATGGCCCTGATCCAGGTTGATTCTCTCCTGTGTTGGGCGGGTATGCAACCAGTGAGAGGGGTCCACCATTGTAGTTGAACCATCGATTTTGTCCAGATCCATTCTCCTTGGACTATTTGCTCAGCCATGTGCTTGTTTGGAAATTCGAAGAGAAAGGTATGCCCTTCCATCTCATATATGTTGATACCAAAAGCTTTCTTCCAGGTGAAGGAGTCCCACCTTCTCACATTGTCTAGTGTGGGTGACTCACCTCCTCTAAAAATTCCAATAATGCTTCTCCCCAGAGGTCCCTTAGGGTTGTCAGATCTTTCAAATTGATCATGATGTTGCCATTTACTTCTCTCAACCGTGCTGGCATATGAGATAGTTTGTTCTGGTGGTTGGTTGACCATACATTAATTGTTAGTATTTATGAAGTTTTCAATCTTGAGAGCTATGTCCCCCCGTCCTGCATTTATTGCCAACTCTGGGACAATAATAACTTCTCTAACCCCATCTTTAAGGGATAAAAAACTTATGTACCTTCTATGTTCGTTGTACTTTCTGGTGCCATAAAACTCAACTGCTTGGTCCTTAGTCCTCCATCTTCTTAGCAGATTCCTATTTCTGTTTGATGATTCTTTGAGGATATGAAAAATCCACACCATTGTCTTCCTACTCAGTATTATTCTATGCATTCTGTTTCTGCTTCTCTCAACCCAGTCCAACCAAGTTGTATTTATGGAGTTCCATCTTGTAATGTCGAAAGACTTAAAACCCGCACTGAAATAAATTCAATTTTTTGCCATTGACTTGAGACAATAATAAGAGGGATTGAATCAATAATCACAGTGGGTGAATATTGATTGGCTAAAAAAAAGAAAGGTTAGATTGTCAGAGGTCGGCGCCGGAGTGAGACTTCTGCAGTCCTAGAAAGTAGGAGAGAAAAGCTTTTTTTAGTTTAGAATTCTCTTGATTAAGATTTTTGAATTTTTCTTTTTTATAGAGTAAATATTCATTCCTTTTCTTGAGAGCAAACTAATCTTTAGAAAATTATCACAAACAGATTTTTCTTCTTTATCCGAAATGGAGAGCTCGAGTACTTTTAACTTAAGATCTAGGATGGTTACACCATGTTGGTTGATCTGTTCCTTCATAGTATAATTTTCTTTCCCAATAGTACTCTAGATTTTTTCAGTATCTATAAGTTTATAGTTGAGACCGACAAGAATTTTGAGTAACGATCTCTGTTAGCCGTTAAGTCATGTAGTTAATAATTAAGTGAATTATTAAGGTTTTTATTTTTTTTCTTAAGAAATGAAGCTTATCTTTTAATTCAAGAGTTCTTACCTTATATTTGCTTGATTCTTCTTTTTCATTCCCTTTTGATCAGAGTCACCTATACACATGAATTCAACATTATCTACATCACTATCAGAGTCCTCAGTCCCTAAGCTGCTATCGTGTCATGAGATTTCTAGAGGTTACTTTTTTCTTTGGCTTTTTGTTGCTTCCTCTATTTTATTTCCCATAAGGACAGTATTTGATCAAGTGTTTGTTGTCACGACCCAACTAACTAAATTGTGTGGGCACCTATATAACACCTAACCCAGATAGGAGAATCATTAACACCCAACTATTGAATTAATGTGGAAGTTAAAACAAAATTAAGTTATCAATTTAACCCAATTATCTGAATAACCACCTCAAATCTATTACAAATATCCAGTAGACTCATTTTACAATTCAGTTTAATACACTTGATAAATAGACGTAATGAAAAAAATAATTAGAAGTGAAATCCCAAAAACTAACCAAAATGGTACAAGAGAACTATACAAGGAACAGGAAAGTCCATGACACAACGCCCATGCAAAATAGAGAGGATAGGAGTTTCTGTAGAGTTATTGCCGACTCTGCTATAAAAATCCCAATTGACCTGGACCATGGCTATATACTCAATTAGAACTATAGTAAGAGTAGTGTAACGCCCCAAAGTTTTTTCTAGCTGAATTTTTGTCCCTAATGTATAAAGTGTTGGCTTCTAGAATGATTTATACTAATTTTCCTGTGGAATTCCTTAGATTTCAACTTTTTATTTCGTAGATTATCGAATAAGTTTTTCGTCGACATAAGATTCTTCCAAAACGGACACGAGGTGAAGAAGTTATGGTTAATTTAAGTCCTAATCGTAAAACACTGTCATTCCTGTCCTTGGCGTGTCGCAGAGAGGGTGTAAATGACGATGGTCAATTTCCAGTGAGACTCCGCGATGGTGGCGCATCGCGGAGTGGGCCAAATTCCCATTCGTTAATTTCCAGTGAGCCACCGCGATAGTGGCGCGTCGCGGTGGCCTATAAGATCGGGTTCCCAGTTAAAATTTTTCCAATTTCATTTAGAAGTTAACAAGGATAGTTTGGACTTTTACCAAGTCTCTTAAAATGTCCAAACAGGATATTTAAGACCTCTACAAGCATAATATACGACATTCTCAAGATTTCCCTCAAAACAAAAATCCTAGTTCATATGCTTCTCCTCCAAGAAACTCAAGATTCTACTGTGGGTTTTCGAAATTAATCAGAGATTTGGAATCCCCAAATCGTAGGATTAAAGGATCAACAATTATTCTTCATAATCAAGGTACTCGGGGTTTTCCTAAAATCTCATGGGCATAGAAATCATGATTTTAAGAAAGGGGTTTTCAGATTTATGAATACATTCATGTTTTAGAAATCTTGACGACATTGTTTTGGTCTTTTGACCTTTCCCCACATTGATTCGAAATTGTATATATATGTATGCTTGTGTTTTAAGGTTGATGATTTAATTTAGAGCATGAATTATGTAAAATCCCTCTCTTGTTTTGATTTTCCTTTACTTATCATATGCTATAGATGTTTGAATGCATCCTTGAAAAGCATGGTTTAAAATGTCTTGAATTGTGTTATGATTGGATTAAGATTTGGATTTCAAAAGAGAGGGTAGTTGTGTTGATAAATGTTGAAAATATTCATATAATGAAAGAGTGCATGATTTTGCCAAAAGCACATGACCACCATATGTTTAAAGGATTCTTGCATAGTTTTGATTTATGCTCTAGAACATGAAATCTCTTATACTATTTGCATGTTTGGGTGGTCTGAACTATGTTTTAATAAAAGATCATGCTTATTTTACTATGGCTCAGAAATAGGACTTGCAAGTCTTGGTGCGACGACACCAATTCAGATTATGCCATGATAATTCAGAACAGAATAGAATGCATATTTGAAATCAGACTTTCAGATTTTAAGATTTAGAATGATGTATGTTTCGAAGTGGTTAAAACTAGGCATAAAAGACGTTAGGTGGTTCCCCGAAGGAGGCATGAGTTCAGACAACTCATTGCCCGAAACTGTGATTTATCGATCCGGGTATATTATATTATGCTGGCCTAGTGCCGTATGGCGTATCAAAAATAGAAACTCCAACCCTTGCGGCACACTCGGGTTGGGGGCTTTTTCGCTGAGTCAATGGCGGATTCCATACAGCCCGTGGGATTTTAGAATTGTAGGGGCGTACCACCTAACTCAGAAGTAATACAAAAAAACAGACAGTGCATTGACAAGAATGACTTATGATTTTCAAAAAGTGCCTATGTGTTTTGAGAACTGTTTATGCATGATGTTTTAACAAATTGCTCTCCACTATTTTACTTATATAAAAGTTTTATTTTGGATAGTTTACGTACCAGTACATCTGTATTGACCCCCCCTCCTCCCTCCAGGTTCTGAGGCTCAGTCTAGGGGTCCAAAAAAGCAATAAATTTTATCAGACAGAGTTGCAGTGTCCAGTTGGTGAGCTTTCTTTATTCCAGAAGGCCTGTTTACTTTCAAACAACTATTATTAGCTATGGTTTTGGTCTACTTGAGGCCTTGTCCCAGTTTTCAGATTGTGTTAGTGATCATGTAGTAGAGATTTCGTAGACCGTCTGTAGATGTTGCTAGTTATTTTTGGATTTCGTTCTTAAATGCTAAATTCATATCAGATTTATGACCATTATTCCGCATTGCTATAATTTTCGTATTTCCTTGTTTATGTATGAATGGTGTATATGATTTCAAGTTAAAAGGGTGTCCGGGCCTTCATGATTCGAGATGCTCGTCACGGTCAGGACCTCGATTTGAGTTGTGACAAGTAGCCTCAGTACAACCACATGTACAACTAGGCATCATCGGTTGGGCAGTGTTAGAAAAAAATAACATTAATATCAAATGGTGAGAAATAATAGCATCAAGTAAAGTTTTGATTCTAAATTCCCAATTATGAATTTATTAACAACAAACCTCTTATCATCTCTGAGACCTACCCATCATTTAACATTTTTGTATATCTTTTTCCTTTGACCACTCGCTCTAACCCATACCTTCATACCCCTCACTATCTCATTATCTCAGGTTCCACAATTCTTAATCCACCCCTAACCAAAGCTTTGTGGTACTTAACTATCATAATGCACTACTTGATTTACCACTACCAAGGGTTTAGGATGCTAACAAACATGCAGGGAGGGACAATACCATACTATACACTCCTATAACTATACATTTAGAACAATTAGCATTAAACTTAAATTAGAGGTACATTGGACTCATGGTTGGCTACTATATTCCATTAACACTATCTACAGACTAGTCAACTCAAGGAACCAATTGTACTTATGTATACTCTTCAAGACATCTTACCACAACACAAACATATACATATATATGTACATATGTATAAAGTAAAAGATACATTCAATGAGTATAAATAAATATATGTATGCAAAATGTGCGTATTATTTCTCCTCATCTCAATCTCTTCAGCCTCATTAATATTATCATGAACATCATGATATCAATCACATCATCAATATTCTCATCATCTCATCATCATTACCACCTTAACATTCTTAAATCAATGTATATGAACCATGTAATATAGTTGTAATACCATGGGTTTTTGGTCCTTAAAATTTTTCTAAAATATTATCCTCACTGCCTTGACTACAAGTCACCCTATGAGTCGTAGGGTGTCTTTACGGGTTATGTGACCATAATCATAAGGAGTGAATGGTTCTTGAGTTACTGTCCTGAGTATGACTTGGGGGTACGAGTCGTAAGGAGTCTTGCTTGACAGGTCCTAGGGACCCAGTTGTAACCAAAACTATAAGTATGTGGCAAAGTTCTACTCTGACTACGAGTGGCTCACTAAGAGTTGTAAGGACTTGTTATGAGTCGTTGGGTGCAAATTATAGGAAGTGTTTACCCAATTGGGTTCTGTGTTGACTACGACCGGACCCTATGAGTCGTAGGGTCCTATTATGAATCCTATTGGTTGAGTCTTAGGGTCAACAGACTGTGATTGTCTTGGAGACTGCCTTGGTTATGACTTAGGGTGACGAGTCGTAATGAGTCTATACGAGTCGTATAGTGATCCGTAGTCACTGACGACTAACTTTCATCTTTTAATTTCAGGGAACTTTGGACAATTCCTCTCTTACCCAATTAAAATCCTGTCGCATCCCATTTCGGATCGGCCGAAACATTCCGCAATGTAATGGTGGTCGTAGTGACTCTTTTTGATTTTTTTTCTAAAAGTTGTTTGTTTGATTTTGAGTCGCCACCTAACTTTTAAGAAAAAAACTAGGAAAACCATTTTGTAATGTGAAAACTCTATCTTAGTCTGCGAAAACCAATGAGATTCTAAGTAAGGGTTTTGGTTACTCGGGGGAAGGTTTTAAGCACCACTCAGAGCCTATCCGAAGATAGTCCTTAAACTTAGTTTTAGAAAAATATTAGGAAAAACTTTTATTTTGTTATTTGCTAATAGTGTTAACTACACATATGTTTATCAAATTTAAAGAAAACACGCAAGGTACATAAATGCATACTTTCAATATACGAAAAGTAATGTAATTTATTGTCAAAATATACATGCATATTTTAAAAATATGAAGTGAAGTGTGAGAGTAATATTAGTATTTTGTTATACTAAAAATTTAAATATTTTATGGTTCTTACAATAATATAAAGTTTTATGGTAAATAAAGTTATGTGTGTGAAGAAATCATTTATGGGGGTAAAAGAAAATATCATTTTTAAAGTGGAAAAAAAATTGATTTGTTTATAAATTATCGTGCACATCCCAAAAATATGAGAAATTATTCATTTCGAAATTAAATTTATACAAATGCATTTCTCGCGAAAAATAAAAACTTATAAAACATTGAGATACATAAGGTGTTAGTTTTGGGTAATATAAGAAATGATGGAATTGTTCAGTTAAAAAAATCAAAAATAGTATTTCAAAATAGAAAAAAAGTGATAGAAATATTCACATATAACTATATAATTAGTGTAAATAGTGATAATAATAATAATTTCACTTTTTAAGAAGATAAATGAATAAAAGTGGCAATAACAATATTTCGTATACGACAGAGTGTATTTACGTGTACCTTGTGTCTTTTTAGCTTTTAAAATCTGAAAATTTAAAATGAACTTAGGAAATAAATATGGAAAGTAGTCAATGAAAATCGCATTTTTTGAATTGTTTAGTTAATTGCAAAATTTAAAAGGGCTTGAATAGTTAAAGTCATTTAGCGACTCATTTAAAACATTTAATTTAGATGATAAAAACTCATTGATTAATAATTTGGAAAACGAAGGATATTGCCAACCATTTTAATTATTTTAAAAAATGTATATTTTCTTAATTTTAAGATTGCACTTAAAACAAAGTTTTCCATTTATTTGAAAAAAAAGGGTGATTCACAAATACAAAATTGTAAAATAAGTGATTAACCATGTATCTTTGTTATGTCTATGGACGTTAAATGAATAAGCGATTGGCATAACAAAATCAACTCTAAGGGATTTAAAATTTAAATGAAAATAAGCAAAATAAAGTTAATTAATTTCAAGCAGAACAACATACAAAAATATTCAAAGTAATACAAAGCTAGTAAGCAAGATGAATGATAACATTAAGAATGTAAGGGGCTAGATACTGTAAGTTTTAATCGAAGCGAGTGACTCCTAGCGTTGTAGACCCGAACGTTGGCGATCCTATAGTCGTTGACTCAATGTTGGGTCACAATGGAGTTCCTCCGTTTAGAACTCCCACTCCCGGGATCACATGTGAAAAAATAAAAATAAAACAAAGATTAGAATACCAACTAATTAACTGAGGAAGATACAAAGAAGCAAATTATACCACAAATTTTGAGATATAGTGTCATATTTCATCCTTCATTGATCTAAATGAGAGACGATTTGACTATATAATCAAAGAAAGAGGCTGTCATCAAAGATTAGATGATTTGCAAAGCCATGGGAGCAATCTCTTAAAAACTTAACAGAGCAATCTGTATGTGGCTTGAACATAGAAAAGACAGAGCACAAACTTGAAGGGGTATATTTTTGTAAATAAGAGGAGCACTTATTCCCACGCTAAATCTTATTAACACAATATTAAAGTACCTTAAGGAAATTGCTATCTGGTATTTTATTTAGAAGAGAACATTACAAGCTAACGTATGAATACATGAGAAATCTAAAAGGGTCACTAATTACCTGTATGAAACGTAGAAAGAAGTATGTTTCAAATAATCAATCAAAAATTAAAACATTCATTGAGCAAAATTCCACTAGCTTTAAACAAACCGAATGATGAGACTTTAATACCTTTAAACACGCAGAATCTTTTCAGACAATTGGAAAAGAAAATGATCATATCTCGTGCTAATGTTAAGGTCGAGGCATAACCATTAAAAGTGAGAATAGGGGCACAAAACAAACATCCGAACTACTGGACATATATTTTCCAAGGAAAAAACACAAACATTTGGACTCATATTTTTCAAGAAAACACCCAAATTGCTGGACATATATATATATATATTTTAAGAAAGCATCACACGAAAGGCTGATTTTAAATGGGAAGAAAAAATTCATCCTTCGTTCCATTTAGCAAAAGAGTAAATACAGAGGATGCAACATGAGAAAAGACCCTTTAAAAAAAGTCCGAAGACGTTAAACCTTTAATTGGGGGAGGGGGAAGACAAAACAATATCTGTTACTCGATTGCAGGAACCACAAGTATTCGAGGATCGAGTTGATTGCCCGGGAATTAACTCGAGGATACAATCTCAGAAGAACGAAGAAACAGAGAGAGATATAGAGAGAATTAAGAGAGAAGGAATTGAGTTTATTTCATATCATAATTGTAACTAAAAATGATTTCATGCCCTATTAATAGAAAATACAAGTTGATCAGCTATTCTATCTAACTAAACAGTTACAACTAACAAACTCAACTAACTGTTCTGTTATGTAGCACACTATACTTAACTAACTTTTGAATTCTAACTTGCATTCTAGTTATGATAACAGTACTTAAGATCCTTGTCCTCAAGGATCAAAAGATGGAAAATGAGCTTTCAACACATCAACAAATTCCCAGGTGGCTGCATCAGTAAGAAGATCAAGCCACTTTACTAACACCTGCGCAACAACCTTATTGTCTTTCTTGAGCATTCTTCTTTGCAAAGCAGCCCCAGGATGAGGACAATTTGGATTAGCCAAATCCACTGTAGGAGGACAAGTGATAGTAGAAGGAATTTCATAACATCTTTTCAACAAGGACACATGCACTGTAGGATGTATCTTGACAGAACTAGGCAACAAGAGAGTGTAGGCCACAGGTCCAACCTTCTTGATGATTTGAAAGAGGCCATAATACTTAGCAGCCAGCTTATGAGTAGAGTGATTAGAGATAGTAACCTGCTTATATGGTTGGAATTTAAAATAGAACCAATCACCAACTTTAAAATGTCTATCGCTTCTATGCGAATCTGCCTGTTGCTTTATTCTTAATTGAGCCCTGAGTAAATGGTGCTTCAAGAGCTGCAACTTAAGCTCTCTATTAAGTAATGTAGTGTCCACCTCAGTCTAAGATGATTCCCATGGTAGATAAGGAAGATGTAGAGGAGGAGGTCGCCCATATAAAGCCTCATAAGGAGTAGTCTGAATAGCAGAATGAAAACAAGTATTGTACCAATACTCGGCCATAGGTAAGCAGGCAAACTAATTAGAAGCATCATCAGTACAGTAGCATCTTAAGTAGGTCTCAAGACATCTGTTAAGCACCTCAGTTTGTCTATCAGATTGAGGATGGTAGGCTGCGGAAGTATGCAATAGCACACCTTAGCTAGGCATCAGGAAAACCATGCAATTTCATAATATTGTCAAGAAACACCTTAGCTACTGATTGAGCTGTATAAGGATGTTTTAAGGAAAGAAAGTGGCCATACTTGCTCAATATGTCAATCACTACTAATATGACCTCATAACCATAAGATCTAGGCAGACCATCAATGAAGTCCATGCTAATTTGAGTCCATACAACTTCAGGGATAGGCAGGGGTTGGAATAGACCAGGGTAAATTTCTGGCATACATCACATTTTTGGATGAATTCCTTCACCTCAGTTCTCATGTTCTTCCAATAAAATAGTGTCAAAAACCTCTTGAGAGTAGCTTCTAACCCTGAATGACCTCCATGAGGTCAAGAATGCCAAAGAGTAATGATATCAGTCCTCAAAATTCTGTACCTTACCAATTACCAATTACCAATTTTCCTTTCCTTCTCAATTGCCTTGCATCCAAGTAAATTGTTTATGAGAAGAAGGATCAGCCTGCAAATCTGTAATTAGCTGATTTAGTTCAGGATCAGTATGCCAACTGTCTACAATAACATTAAATAGATCATTGTTGTCAGGAGAAATAACAAGAGCAAGCAACTCAGCACCAGTAACCCTTGAGAGGGCATCAACTGCTTTATTTTCAGCACCTCTTTTATATTCAATAGAGTAGTCAAAGGGCATCAGTTTAGTCAACCATAACAACTGAGAATTGGTATGCAGTTTCTGTTCCATCAAGAAATTCAATGCCTTTCTACAATATGGATTGGAAATTTATTTTTCACAGTAAACTTATTCAAGTCTCTATAATCTACACATAGTCTCCATGTACCATCTTTCTTTCCTACTAACACCACATATGAGGCAAAAAGACTACAACTAGGTTGAATGATCCCTTGGTTTATCATTTGCTGCACTATGTTTTCAATGATATCCTTCTTAACCGAAGGATACCTATAAGGTCTCTTATTCACAGGCTCAATATCAGATTACAATGTAATTCTATGATTGAATATACCTCTAGAGGGTGGTAGGCTAACAGTTTCTTCAAATAATGTAGCAAATTCTAATAATACCTTTAATATTGTAGGATCTTTCTTCCGATCATTATCAGATTTTGATGGATGCTACTTTGATTCATTACTTCCTTGAGGGATCACCTGAATCATACACAACTGAGATTGCATTCCTTGTACTTTGCCAATTTTCCAGCACTAGGAGTTAACACTTGACTGCCGAACCCTTTAAGTAGATATTTTCTCCCTTTGTACCAGAATTCCATTGTTAAGTTTCTAAAATTCAACTTGATATCACCTATAGTCAACAACCATTGAACTCCCAATACAACTCCACAAGATCCCAAAGGTAACAATAAGAAATAAGCACAAAATTAAGAACCTTGCAACAACCAAGTGATAGTAGTCATTTTATCCACTTTCATACTTCCATTTGCAGCAGCCACTACCTCAGGGTTAATAGATCTTACTTCACATCCCAATTTTTTGACTAGTTCAGGAGCTATAAAGTTGTGACATCTCCCAGTATTAATTAGTATATGCAATCCCATTTTAGAGTGATAACCAGTCACCTTCAAGGTTCTAAATCCTAAAGATCCATTCAAGGCATGCATAGAAATCTCCATGTGTTCTACAGGTTGTATCAATTCTAGTGGATCAACATATTTCTCTTGTACTTCTCCATTGTGTTCTTCAACTAATGTCTCCATTTCTTTCGTTTCATCTATTTCCAACAAATACAATTTCTTGGAGGTGCTGCATTTATGTCCAGGTATATACTTCTCATTGCAGAAGTAGCGCAATCCCTTTGCCCTTTTGTCATTTAGTTCTTCTATACTCAAAGTCCTTCTGTTCACTCCCTTAGAAAAAATGGGATTATAGTTACCAAGTGTAGGTAAAAGAGGTTTGTTATTGCTATTTTTCTGATCTGCAATCTTCCTTGCATTCATCTAATACTGCCCAGGTTGTCTCATAGTATTTTGATATGCTTCTTGCATTCTTGCATTTTTGTACACTTGGGAAAGTGAGGAAGGATTAGTGATCTTCACGACAATGTTTAACTCAGGTTTTAAACCCCTAATATAACAACTGACAACATTCTCTTCTGAGAGATTTACCCTTGTCAAACTTCTCTCAAAGGCTGCTTGATACTCTTTTACACTTCCCGTCTATCTGATTTTTTTAATTTCCTCCATAGGATCATCAAAGTCAGTGCCAAACCTTTCAACCAAAGCTCCAACATACCCTTCCAACCGATTGTCTGCAAATACTGTCTATATCTCATAAAAGACATATGCCATTGGATGGCTTCCCCTTCCAACTGCATAGAAACAATTGTCACTTTTTCTTCTGCTGCTACATTCTCCATAGAAAAGAACTGTTCAATCTTAAACAACCAAGATCTCAAATCATCTCCATTAAATTTCAAGAATTCCATTCTTGACCATCTATTGAAGCTTGAATGATGGAATTTAGGACTATTACGAAATTGAGAGTTATTGTGATTGTCACGACTCCATTCTTTTTCCCTATGCAATTCGACCCTCTCACCTTGATCAGAATCTGCTTCATTCCTCAGTAGAACAGTGTTTCTTTGATTATCACCAACTAGCTACTTCCTTAATTCCATCACTGTGTGATCTAATTTATCCAAGGATGAGACCTTCCCAACTAGATATCCCACTCCTGTTATCAGATTTTGCATCATTTCATGCAAATCTCCAATTTCTACATTAGGGTTTTCGTTACTCGATTCACCAGTTACTCGAGCTCCCTTCACCATTGATGCAAAGGGTTGTCAAGCTCTGATACCAATGTTACTTGACTATAGGATCATAAGTATTTGAGGATCGAGTTGATTGCCCAAGAATTAAATCGAGGATTAATCTCAAAAGAATGAAGAAATAGAGAGAGAGATAGAGAGAATTGAGAGAGAAGAAATTGGGTTTATTTTATATCATGATTGTAACTGAATGATTACATGCCCTATTAATAGAAAATACAAGTTGATCAGCTATTCTAACTAACTAAACAGTTACAGCTAACAAACTCAACTAACTATTCTGTTCTGTAGCACACTGTACTTAACTAACTTTTGAATTCTAACTTGCATTCTATTTATGATAACAATCTCCCAACACACACGACTTTTGAATAATTTTGAATGTCATTTGAATATACGCCTTATTCAGACTTAGATTGAGAGAAAAGTAAAGGAGCAGGAATGATGAGAAATAGAAGGGCGATAATTCTACGATCGATTAACAAACTTGCGGCTATCCTTTATTTTAAAGAAATAATCACATATGGAGAACATTATGGACGAGATGTACAAAATAAGGTCGCTATGTAGTGTGGGATGAAAATATCCTTACGTTTTAGTCTCTTAAAAACTAGGCGATGATAGAAACACACAAACAGTGATACAAATCCAACTGGCAGCTATATTTCACATGAAAGGGCGTTGATAAAATCACAACTGGTCGAGAATAAAGATTAGATTCTCACCAAAACCAAGAATAGAGATCAAGAATGCGACCAATGCTCCCCTAATCGCAATTAACCATTCACACACTTGGTTTGCAACAAGAAACCACTAGCAACCCCAAAATAAATAGACGTACAAATGCAAAGATTCACACACATATTAACACACAAAATAAAAATTTAGAACCAAAATTATATTTATCCGCAAAATGCAACAACCTAACCCTGAACCAAGTTTAGACAGTCTCACGTATTCATAAAAAAACTAAAACAAAATAAAGAAGAAAGGAAATGAAAGGGGTGAATCCGTACCTTGTTTGGTACAACAAACCGAAGAAATTATGTTGAGATATTTTCCAGCGACCAAAACTTGAACTCCGTGGCTCAAACTTAGACCCAAAATAAGTGGAAAAACAAGCAATTTTCGTCACTTTCTTTGTGAAAATTTCCTCAATCCCTTTTTCCCAAATTTTCAACTTGTTCTCTAGGGTTAAAGAACACCCTATTTGAAAAGCAAAAAATCCAGATGAATTTGAAAAATTTGCACCCTTATCCCCAAAATTGTGCTGAATTTCACTGTTGCATAGATTTTCAGGGTGTAGGAGAGGGAGGCAGCGTGTTTGTTGCATTTTTGGGAAAAGAATGACGATGGTATTTTTGGAAAATGGGGAGGCACGCGTAAAAAGCCTTATTATAGGCTGATTTGTTTGACTTAGATTTGGATCGTTCGATCATTCAATCCGACGATTCAAAATTAAGGAACATAAATAATTTAATTTATATATATATATATACTCCGTTTAAAAAAGAATGACCTACTTTGACTTGACACAAAGTTTAAGAAAATAAAGAAAACTTTTGAATCTTGTGACCTTAAATTAAAGTTGTGTCAAATGTACTAAAATGTCCTTTAATATTGTGGCCCTAAACATGCCATGTGGAAAGTTGAAATTAAAGTATTGACAAAAAAGGAAAGAAATCATTCTTTTTGAAACAAACTAAAAAGAAAAGCAGGTCATTCTTTTTGAAACGGAGGGAGTATAAATTATTGAGAGTTAAAAGATTTATGGGCCGTTGGATTAGAAAGTAATTAATGAACCAGGTGAATTTGTATTTACCGAGGTGAAATGGTGAAATGGACATGGAATTTGTATTGAGTTTCAGGCTAATTTATGGACTTCTTGGCCGAAATTTATAAATAAAGTTGGGTTTAGATAAAAAATAAAAATTTGATTATTGTTAGCTCAAATACTCTTTTCTATTGAAACTAAGTTTTATCGTTGCTCCCTGCTATCCTAAAATTATTCTAGTTCAACGTATATAAATTACAGGCATAACCTGTATAGGCGTCCAATTTCAATATTTTTTTATATTTAATATTAACAATATATATGTGTGTAAAAATAAGAATATAATAAAGTATATGTAAAAAAAAGAATATAATAAAATATAAAATATTTATTTTATATAAAAAAATATGCATATATATATGGTCACAATATCGCCCCCTAAAAAAATTAGAAAGAACGCGAATGCGATCACCAAAAGATATTTTTTTGTGATTTTGATATTAAAATATTTAATTAAATATTTTATATTATGTTAGACAAAATAGATTCTCTTTTTTATTTAAAAATTTATAGAAATAGAGATAAAAAATACGAATCTTATTTCTATTTAATTTTGAAAATTATTTAGGGCTGAGGAGCATCGTTAAAAATAATTAGAGGAAAAAAGGGTGAGCCAAAATTAAGTGTCAACAAACCTACGTCCATAAAGACTTAAGGGGGTTATATTTCTTCCTTAACGTACTCAAACACTTTCAAATCTCTCTCAAATTCTCTCAAGCAACCATACTTAGGGTTTTAAGAAGTAGGTCATCCAAGGGCTCAAGGGTTGGATTATTTCCATAAAACTTGGTATTTCAGGCATGTTACTTTTTCCTCATTGCTAATTTGTTAAAAGAATATATTTTAAAGTATTGTTCATGAGATATTGATGTTGGTTTTGAATGCTTGTTGTTGAAAAATATTTTCCCATGGTTTACATAT
This sequence comes from Capsicum pubescens, assembly GCA_030864215.1. Classification (NCBI taxonomy): domain Eukaryota; kingdom Viridiplantae; phylum Streptophyta; class Magnoliopsida; order Solanales; family Solanaceae; genus Capsicum; species Capsicum pubescens. Next base: position 252,216,192 of record CM061538.1, read on the forward strand.
GATTATTCATGCTTTTAATATGGTTTTGAACTTATGGGTGTATGAGTATGGTGACTGAACTAGAGAATTGTGATTTTTCCCAAACTTGTGACTTTTGAAATAGTTTTGACCCCAACCCCATATTGTGAAATTGGTTTTAATTATTAGAAATGTGGGAATTGAACTATTCTTGAACTATTGCATTATGATTTTGAATTCAACCTTATGGGTTTTGTGCTTTCACAAGCTATTGCATAATTGAACCAAAGGGGTTGTGAATTCCCCCAATTAATTTAAATGTTTTGGTATGTTGTTGTTACCTTGCAAGTGTAGTTGGTATGACGATGCCAACAATGTATGCCTTAATGTGTAATATGGTTCAATGAATGGAATGTGTTTTAAATATTTTAATTGGGCTTAAAAGACGATTGTGTAGATGGTCGTGAAAGTGACAGTCCTAAGGGATTAACACTGGAAACTGCACTAGCCAGTGCGGGGGTCGGATTGACTTGGGGTTAGTGTCCCCATTTTGGCTTATGATTGAGTGGTTCGAGTCCACCTTTCTATCACTATTACGTGATTGGGAGGTTAGAGTACCCTATACTATATTACATGATTCGGTGCTTAAGTCATCTTAGTATGTGATTGGGAGGTTAGAGTCCCCCGCGCATATATATATATATATGATCTTTATCCGATTCATGTGGCTACACACACTGTGACCTAACCAGAGGGTGAGAGATGGGGCCCATATAGCCCGTGGGTACTATTATACTATGGAAGTTGAGCTGTACAATCCAGGTTAAGGTTTTAAATATTTATGTTAAGCCTTGTTCCCTACCCCGACATGTGATATATTTAGATATGTATATGCATTTGATTATGTGCATGGAATTTGAATGATTTTGAATTGTTTATATTGGCATTATTTTATCCCTGAGTTACATACTAGCGTTCTCTTCGCTAACCGTCTTCGAATGCCGTATCCCCACGCGATGCAGGAATTGATCATACTTCTACTTTTTCTTCTAAGTGATTAGGATTTGAGATCGGTTCGTGAGTTGACATTGAAGTGGTGATCTTTCATACATCAAAAGTCTACGTTTCATATTTTGTTCCCTTGTGTCTCAGATAGTTTAGACTTGTTTTTGGATATAGTCGGGGGCATATCCCGATACTTTATTGATATTCAATTTTAGTAGAGGATTTATTGAATTACTGTGGACTTGGGTGATGTTGGTCGATTATTTTGGTCGATCGTTGGTTCTGGACCATAGATGTATTTTTTGCTTTATAAATTTATCTTGTTATATGTTCAATATTCATCTGACAGGGGTGATATTATGTTGGTTAGTTAGGTGGAAGGAGGTGATACTCGATCCCGACGAACTTATGATACCCATCACAGCCAGGCCCTAATTTGGGTCATGACAGAGATGGTATTAGAGCCTAGGTTTGGTGTCATTGGGTATCCTCAAAGTCATGTCAAGTAGAATATCGTTTATAGGTGTGTAGTATGCCATACTTATAAGGGAGAGGCTATGAGACATTTAGGAATGTTTCCCTTTTTTGTTGTTCTATTTTGAGCTATAGAGTCTAAGGTATTGAATCTCCTTTAATATCTGTTTGTTCGCATCTCAAATCACGTCTCCCCAAATATCTGATGCTTGTCGAAGATCCTCTGTCCTACTTGAGGCAATGTGGATGGAGTTCATTCTACTTTTGAGGGACAAAGCCAAGGGTCGGTAATTTTGATTGCCCTCATGGAGTTCTACCATCCTACACTGATCCTTATCTATTGGTAACATTTATGTTTAGTTTCAGGCTAGCGAAACAAAATCAGCCCCATCCTATCCACCTTGTCAATTTTATGGTTTGTTTCATCGTGGACAGTGTGACAAGGAGAGGAATCAGTGCTTTAGCTGTGGTCAAATTGGTCACATGCAACGGGAATATCCTTCTAGGGTTACTACTGGGGCTAACAAGATTTCGATTTCCATGTCTTCAACTCTTGCACCATAGAGTGCTACTTCTACTCCTGGCTCCAGCACTGGTCGAAATCGTCTGTATGCTATTTCTACCCACTAGGTTTCTGAAGTATCCCTTGATGTTGTTATTGGTACACTCAAACTTTTCTCTCTTGTTGTATATTGTCTACTTGATCCCGGGTCTACTCTCTCTAATGTGACCCCTTATGTGGTTGTTCATTTTGGTTTTGATCTTGAGTGTATTTTGGATTCTTTTCTTTGTGTCCACCCTAGTGGGTGACTCCATTGTGGCTAGAAGGGTCTATAGGGGTTGTGTCATGTTATTCCATGGTAGGGAGACCTTGGTGGATCTAATAGAGTTGAACATGATAGACTTTGATGTGATTTTGGGGATAAATTAATTGCATTTGTGCTATGCGTCCCTTGACTGTCTAACTCATAGGGTCAGTTTCTATTTCCTAAATGAGCTGGTGATTGAATGGGAAGGTAGTTCCCTAGTACCTAAGGGAAGATTCATATCGTATCTTAGATCCCAAAAATTGGTTTCTAAAGTGTGCCTCTATCACTTAGTGCTTATTTAGGATTCCAGATCCAAAGGTCCTTCTTTGCAGACTGTCCTTATGGTCTGTGAATTTCCTAAAGTGTTCCCTGATGATCTTCCTGGCGTTCCTCCCGATAGGGAAATTGATTTTGGGATTGATCTTCTTTCAGACACTCATCCTATTTCCATTCCTCTTTATAGAATAGCTCTGGGTGAGTTGAAAGAACTCAAGGAGCAGTTAAAAGACCTTTTAGATAAGGGTTTTATCCATATTAGTGTGTCTCTATGGGGTGCGCCCATGCTCTTCATGCATAAGAAGGATGGTTCCCTTCAAATATGTATTGGTTACCACCAATTGAATAAGGTGACCGTGAAGAATAAGTATCCCTTTCTGAGGATTGATGATCTCTTTGATCACCTTCAGGGTTCTAAGTTCTTTTCTATGATTGATCTTTGGTCTGGGTACCATTAGTTGAAGATTAGGGAGGTGGATATCCCTAAGACTACTTTCAAAATGCGGTACGGTTATTTTGAGTTTCTGGTGATGTATTTTGGCTTGACCAATGGTCGAAAATATTTGTGGATCTTATGAATTGGGTTTTCCATCAGCTATTAGATTTGTTCATGATTGTCTTTATTGATGATATTTTGGTGTATTCTAAGAGTGAGGCGGATTATGACAATCACCTTCGCCTTGTGTTGTAGAACCTATAGGATCAACGTTTATATGCTAAGTTCTCTAAGTGTGAGTTTTGGTTGAATACTGTGACATATCTTGAAACAACCTAAACTTTTCCCTTGCAAAATTTCTTGAGTTTTGAACACTCTAGAAAATATACAATTCATGGGTACTAATAGTATGCTAAGATACGATTTTGGGTCCCCCTTCTCGTATGATAGTCAATGAGTTTTAGTTGCATTCTATGGTACGATATAGAATCTAACTTCTCATATGATAGGGTAAGAGTGGTATCCTTCTAAGTCATATGATGCTTATTGAATTGTCTAGCGGATTCTGACCAGGTTACCATTCCAAGGGTACTACTCTTATGTTAGGATACGAGTTGGGTATGTGTGGTCGTATGTTAGGAAGTATGGAGGTACAAGGTGGTGATAAGGTCCGAGACAAGGGTACCACTTGTACCTTAGGGTACGATTTAGGGGGATGGGTCATACCCTTCTGCGGGTAAGTTTTCAACTTTTAAGCTGAGGTTAGTTTGGATATTTCCCACCCCAAAACCCTTATGTCCACATGTTATATAACCCTTTGTGGCCTCTTATAACTCACTTTAGAAAGATAAAACACTCTTAAATCCTCTCTAAACTCTCTTTAGAAGGTTGGCTAGGGTTTGCTACAAGGTGCTCATCTAGAGGCTCAAGAGTCAAGTTTCTCTCCGTGAATCTTCATAAATAAAGCAAGTTACTCCCTCATTGTTAGTTCAATTAAAGGCATAATTTAATGTATTTGTTTTATGGCATATATGTGGTATAGTTTTAGGTCCTGAATTATATGTTGGGGTTTTGGTTATAAATGGCTGGTAATGGCTTTCCCATGTTTCAATTATGGTTTATCATGTTTTATTGGTGGTTTGCATATGTGGTTGCATAGTAATGGTTAATTGGTACTTGGTTTTGGAAACAATATGCCCTCAACGTGTTTGATAAAATGCCTATGAGAATGTTTTTGTTACATTATTGAACTTTTATTGACAACTTTGCATGGTATAAAGTGATAATGGAACCCTAACTTGATTTGGATGGTTTTAATTGGTTTTAAATGATTACATGGTAAGGTCTTGGTGGTCATTGTTATGGTTAATTGAAAGCCATGTAGGGAACAAGGGAATCCCCTAAGCAAACATAATAATGAACTACTTGTGGGGTACATTAGAACCCCCCATGTAAACTTAATAATAATGAAATCTCCGGTTACATAGGAGTCCCACATATTTTAAAAGGTTAGCTAAGGACATTGCTTGTAAACTATAGTCGGTATGACGATACCACTTATTATAACTTTGATTAATAATAAATGGAATTGGTAGTTTGGTTGTGTGACAATGGTTTTAATTGGCTAATAATGGCGGGGTGTGATAGCTAACCATGAAAGTGTGAGTCCATTGGATGAACATTGGAAACTCATGTTTGACGACATGAGGGTTAGTCATAGAGACCACATACTATACTTATAGGGTACATGGGAATCCCCTAAGTTACATTTGTATATATGTATAATGGACACGGGAATCCCCTACTCATATGGTATCTTCGGTTTGTGTAGCTACATGCATCAGGGCCCGTTCAAGGGGTAACACTGGACCATTATAGCCCGTGGGTGGTTCTAGGATATTTAAGCTACACATACCCAGGTTAATAGTTTTAAAGTCATGCTAAACCCGATTCCTTTTTCACGGCATGGATTATATATATATGTATGGTTGTGAATGCATATGATTGTTTACTTAGTTTTAAAGGTTGCCAGTATTTTATCTTTATTCTGAGTGCATGCTAGACTTCACCCACTAACTCATCTTCGAGCGCTGTAGCCCCACGCAATGCAGGAACCGACCATACTACTCCTTCTATTAATTAATCAAATTTAGGGACAGTCGGTGTTGGAGTGAAGAGGTGAGCTTTCATATTTCAGAAGGCATCCATTTCATGTCATGGATTACTTTACATACTTTTGTCTTTTCATAAACTTTGGTTTTTGGCTATGGTCGGGGGCATGTCCTGACTAGATACTCTTTGATTTGATTTAAAGGCTTTGTTTGGACAACTGTGGACTTGGGTATGGAATGATCATGATATATTTATATATATACATGGGATTATCGATTTTGGTTTGGTTGGTTATTGGATGGATTGACTTAGTTGGGTTGGTCTAGTAAGTAGACCTATCCCAAAGTCATTATATCTTCTAATTTTCTATCTTGTTATATGTTTGGAATTTATCTGACTCAGGGTATATGCTGGTTGGTTGGATTGGGTATCAGGGGTGGTCTCCGATCCCGGTTGGACTTGAGATGCCTATTACAACAAATCTCTGATTTGAATTATGTTAAGTTTGTATTAGAGCCTAGGTTTTGGTGTCATGGGGTGTCTACAAATTCGTGTCGAGTAGAGTCTTGATTATGGGTGTGTTGTGTACCACACTTATAATCAAGAGGCTACAAGGCATCTAGGAATGTTCCACTTTCTTGTTGTTCTACTTTCGGGCTATAGAGTCTATGATCATGAACTCTTCCCTAAATCTTCTTTTGGTTCACGTTTCAGATCATGTCCTCTCAATGATTAAAGTTCGTGGAAACTCACCTATCCCACTTAAGAACGACATGGATAGATCTCGTCCAATTCATAGGGCACAAATTTGGTCAAGGATCGTAGTTTTGGATTTTCCCTATAGAGTTCCACTGGTCTCTACTGACCCTACTCTAGAAGGTTGCACTCATGTTCAGTTACTCCAAGAAGAGGTTACCAATGCTGAGTTTTGAAATTTTATTAATCTATTGACCAAGATAGTTACAACTCTATCACGCCAGTTTGGTCCTATTTGTATAGGTGAGAATAAAGAAAGGTCGGGAAATAGGCAGAGTAAGAGGTCTCAATTTTTTGAACAAATGGGAGGCTAATAGTATGGTGGTAAGTGGTCTAAGAGGAAGAGTTGGGTGGGTCCTAAATCCTGTTCTATGGATAGTGCTCCCTACCCGAAGCAGTTAGGAAACAAATATTTTCAGAATTGTAATGCTTCTAGGGCACAAGGTGCCTAATGTCAGACTAGTGGGGCCCAATCCGTACCATCCTACCCTCCTTGTAGATTTTGTGGTCGGTCGTACCTTGGTTATTGCGAGAAAGAAAGGAATCAGTATTTTAGTTGTGGTCAATTGGGTCATATGCAATGAGAGTGTCCCATAAGTATTGCCGCATGGGTAAATAGGATACCGATTGCCCCTTATCTAGCTCTTACACCAAGGGTGCTACCATTGGCTTCGACACTGGTCGGGATCATCTCAATGCTTTTACAATACCTCAGGGGTCCGAGACATCTTCTGATGTTGACACTGGTATGTTGCAAACTCTTTTCTCATGATATGTAGGGTTTATTAGTTTGGGGTCCCCTTTATCTTATGTGACCCCATTTGTGGCGGTGTATTTTAGTTTAGACCCAAGGTTATTTTGGACTCTTTTTCTATTTTTACCCAGTAGGTGACTCTGTGATTGCCAAATGGGTCTATAGGGTGTGTGGTATCTGTTGGTAGTAAAGAGGCTTTGGTGGATTTGTTTGACTCAGATATGGTGGAGTTTGACGTCATTCTGGGGATGGATTGGTTACACTCATGCTATACATCATTGAAATGTTGAACATGTATGGTTATCTTTAGACTCGCTAGTGAGTCAGATATGGAATAGGAGGATGGTTTCATTCCCTAACTATTAGGGAAAATGTTATATCATATCTTAGAGCTCGGAGATTAATCTCCAAAGCGGGTGTCTCTATTATCTGGTCCGAGTTAAATATTCTAACTCGAAAGTTGTTTTTTTGTATTCGATTTTGGTGGTAAATAAGTTTTTGAGGTCCTTCTTGGTGACCCTCATAGTGTCTTTCTAATATGGAGATAGAGTTTGGGATTGATTTGGTTTCGGACACTTTCCAAATTTCTTTTCCTTCTTTATAACATCATTCCGATTGAGTTAAAGGAGCCTAAGGAGCAATTAAAGGACCCCTTAGGTAAAGGTTTCATCTATCCTAGTGTTCTTCGTGGGGTGCTTTTTATGTTTTCATGCATAAGAGGGATGGTTTACCCTGGAAATGGATAGGTTGTCAGTGGGTGAATAAGGGATTTAGGGTGTCCTCCTTGTGGGGCGGACCATATGTATGTATTTTATATAGGATACTTTGTTAGTAGTGCATAGTGGTTGATGGATACTAAGTTTGAACCTAGATGTTGCTTTTGATGAAGGGAGTATGTTAGCTCGGGGATAGCAATGTGGGAATTATGGAGGTAGATTGGTAAATTAGATGAGGTATGCAGACTGGGCAAGGTTGATGGCTTGGGGAATACAAGAGTGGGAAAGTTGTGACTTATAATTGGATAGTTTAGAGCATGAAGTTTGTATAACTATACTGGGATCTAGGTAGTATTTTGATGAATAAGGTTTAGGTATACGAAAACCAAGCGTCCCTAATGTACGCCCTTGGTAATGCCCATTAGAGCAGAGTATTGTGCTTTTAGTTGTCCTGGGATGAACGTCGAGGGTTAATCTTAAATTTTATTCTAGCGGTGAACTTAAAAAAGAGGTTAGGTTGTATATTCCAGCAATTTCCTCCTATCTCAGTTAAGAGAGTACTTTACTGGTGTTGCACGCATTCTGATAGCGCTTATGCCTAAGGTTCGCATTATGCATTCGCCTTGTTTCCCAGATATGAATCTTGACCTTATGTTGCATTACCTATTATATATGCGATCGTGTGTCTTTGAGTGTCTAGTTCTAAGGACTCCTACTATGGTATGGTTTTGTTGGGATGATTCTTCATTTATGACCTTGGTGGTTGTTATGACGTACTTCATGCCTATTGTACCGTGTCTCATTTTGAAGGTCTCACCTTGAGTAGCATGAGTGATTCTTGTACTTTAGTTCTTTAATAACCTTTCTTATGTTAGGGTGGTGGTGGCTTTGAAGGTGTAGTAATATTTTGAAATGGTGGAAAGTAGAAGTCCCTGGTGGGGGAGATTCTGGGTGACTACTAGAACTAAGGCTTTGGAGAAAAAGGGGAGGGTGAGGTAAGGTTGTTGTCATGAGAAATGGTTAGGAGACGAGTAGGTGGTAAAAATCTTTGTGAAAATAGTAGAGGTTGCAAATTCTTTGAAAGGGTAGGCCATACCACGAGAGTAGAAGAGGTAGACTTGAATGTTGTGATTGATGGATATACCAATCGTTGTGATGGATACTTGAGAATCTTAATGTGTCATGATGCATGGCGGTAGTGATGGAAACAGAATAGTGTTTCGGGATGGATGTAAGGAATTGATCCCAGTGGCCTAAGTTAACTACTTTATTGCTTTGGATAGGCTTGAATATGGAAGTGGTGTATAGCTAGACTCAAGCTCTCATAGTGATGTGTCTATGGGAAATTCTAAGATGAATTAGACTTGCCCTCTAGCATGAGTTCCATTCATTTGGTATTCTATGTGTTTGTGTTGAGGTAAGGTGTGGGTGATCCTTCGTTAGTTGTTTCCTTTGGGTGGTATTGGTATCTCAGACTCTTTATTCTAAAATGAGGTCCCGGTGAGGATCTTGGGTTGGAAAGTTCGCTTGTTGCAAACAAAAAGTGTGGCTTAGGTGAGGGTTCTATGGCTGGACCAAAAGTTCGAAGGAGCCACCGGGGATGCAAAAGAGGACATGGATTCCAAGTATCAACGTTGATTCTTTGTTCCAAAAATTCATGCGTGAGGTATTTGTTCTTCATCATATCTTTGTGTTCTAACTTAGTTAGAGGTCGGGATGGAGGTGTGGGAGTGTAAATCGTGCTTGGGGTATATGATGATCTTCTCATCTTGTGTTATGTCTTTGTCTTCTAATTTGATTGAAAGAAAGTTTGATGTGTACTAATGGTTAACTCGTGCTTGTGCTCGTCTTTACCTATCATTTGAGGATGAATGATCCTAAGTGGGGGATAATAAAACATCCTAAACTTTGGCCCTTGCAAAATTTCTTGAGTTTTGCACACTCTGGACAACATTTGATTCATGGGTACTAGTAGTATGCTAAGATACAATTTTGGGTCCCCCTTCTAGTACGGTAGTCAATGAGTTTATGTTGCATTTTGTCCAAGGTACGAGTTAGCATCTTACTTCTCGTATGATAAGGTAGGAGTGGTATCTTTCCAAGTTGTATGATTCTTATTGACTAGTCTAGTGGATTCTGACCAAGGTACGTGTAACGCCTCAAAATCTGGTCCCGAGACGTCACGCGGTTCTCAAGACTACGAATGGCCTTAAGCTAACCGTGTCTGCCTTCTACTAAGTCTGAATCTCATAATAAGGAAATATAAACATCAAAATCATACTGAATGCAAAAAATTGCCTGAACATAAGATCTGAAAATAATCTCTGAAATATCAAATACTGTAAGTCTGAATCAAATCTAGCAGTTTGACAAGCCTCTACTACTAATATCTAGATAGCCACTGGGACAAACCCCAAGCTGACTCGGACTGTCTGCAAATACTGAATCATCTAATCTGTTAAGCCAAAAATAAACTGAATGACTAAGTCCCTGAGCTATGAGGACTCACCAACTGTTAGGATGTAGATGGAGATGCTCGAAATTACTCTCGCTGCTAAAACTGAGCACCTGAACCTACATTATGAGACAATGTAGCACATTGATGTACATGTGGATCAGTACATTGAGGATGTACTGAGTATATGGGGGTGAAATGCATACGTGAAAATAATATATCAATCATCATCATCATTTGTAAAATAATGCATGCCAAATGTAAATGACTCACATAAGCTTGAGTAACTGAGAAACTGAAATCTGTAATCATAAGTAGTAAAGCATATTGAGTAAATCTAGTGAGACATAACATTTAGTTCTAAAACCTATGCCAGTGATCTGTCTGTAAATCATGCTATCTAAGTGTAGAAAAAACTCACTTTTAAATCTAAAATCTTAAAGCTGAAATTTGTAGCTAATATCTTTCTGTAAAGCATAATCTGAATAGTTTGTGAGCCTCTACACTTGGTTTTCTAAAAGCTTTTCTGTTAAGATTACTTTGTAGTCTTTTCTTTTAGGGAGGTTCTTCTAACCGACATAAACCTTGTGAGTTAACATGGAGTCCAATGTCTTGTTCCCCTAAGGGAAAAACCTCACGATGGGGAAATGTGTCATATTCTTGCCAAAGAGTATAACCTAATCTAAGTGATCACATCTGTATCTGTCATCCATATAGAAATGGAAATAATTTGAATTTGTACCTGCATTGGCTACGTAGTTCTATGGAAGATAGGGTACGCTAATCCCACACTTCCAGCTCAGTGCTAAATACTACTCCCTTTTAATCTGTATGCACATTTTGTTGGAAATCCACTTTAAAAGCTAGAATAAGGGTTATTACGAAACCAATTATGCATTTATCTGATTCAATCTGTAAATAAAACTATTCTAATTTCTGAAATCTGTAATAAATCTGTAAAGTGGATTCCAAATCTTATCTGAGGATCAAAGATCAAATATTTACTGAAAATCTGAAAATAAACTGATCATCTAATGCTTAAAGCATATTCTTTTCTGAAATAATAATATTCAATCTAGGAATAATAACCCATGCATCAATCTCATGTTAAAACATAATAATAATCAAGCTTGATAATGAAAACAATGATAATTCATCTCAAAATCTGGAAATTTCTGCAATAGGCATGAAAATATGAAAATAAACATGCCATTCAACTTCTAAATCACTTGAAATCTCATACTTTTACAATTAGCCATAATGGGTATGAACTCTAATTTAAATCTCATGTATAATCATTCAAAATCATATAAATTTAAAATAAAAACTTGGTTTCGGTACAAGAATGAAAGAGGATCCTTGTTCATAAATCCCACATACCTTAATTGATGATTAGATGAAGGAACTTAAATTTTGGATTCTTATTGGAGCTTTTGAAGATGAACTCTTAATTTGGGAATCCTCAATTTAGAGCTTTCTTGGAGAAACAATGGAGGAATTAGATTTCTTGGAGACTAATCTTTTAAGTTCTAGGGGTTTTCTTTGAGAGAGAATGGATGAAAGTTGGGTATAAAGTGCTTAGAATGTACTCAAATCCTTGTTTTGGACGAATTGGAGGACTGGGAAATTGATCAAACTACCCCTTTTAAACTTTTATCGGAACTGGAAATAATAAAATTTTCCCAATTTTATATGCCACCGCGATGCGCCACTATCACGGTGGCTCATTGGAAAAGGACGAGTGGGAACTGGAAGTTCTCCGCGATACGGAGCTATCGCGGTAAACTGTTAAAATGCCGTTCTGGCCATCACCTGCCAATATCGCGGTGAGTTACTGAAAATTTACAATTAGGAAATTATAATTTACTGCGATGCGAGCTTATCGCGGTTGTCCACTGGAATTTGACGAATTGGAATTTAACCCTCACCGCGACGCGGTGTTTGCCCAGATGGTGTACTGCTTTACTAAAACCGCCATAACTTCTCAACCGAGTATCGAATTCGGGAAAAATTGGTATAGATGGAAAGCTAATTTAATTTCCCACATGATGGAAGGACTAAATATAGAGAATTATACATGTAATAAAATCCATTCATCTTTGAAGATTACCTTTGACATTCTAGGAGTGAAATTAAGATAGAAAAAGTACGGGGTATTACATTATCTCCCCCTTAGGAATATTCGTCCTCGAATATGGCTAGTTAAACTGAAAATACTAAGGAATTTGAGGCTATAAGCTATCATGCACAAATAAAATAACTGTATGACTGAATTGAAAATATACTGGGCTACTGACCTGATCTGCGTGTGCATAAAATTACATGAAAACAACTTTATAGATGAATCTGAGACTGGAAAAGAACTAAATGAAGGAAGACTATTACTTTCAACTGAATCTAAGTTCATGAAGAAGAGATGAGGATACTTGGTATGCATGTCTGCATCTGCTTCCCAAGTAGCACCCTCAACGGGCTGGTTTCTCCATAAAACTTTGAATAAGGGAACTTCTTTGTTCCTCAGTCTATGAACCAGACGGTCAAGAATCACTACTGGGACCTCTTTGTATGAAAGGATATTTTGAATATCTGTACTTTCTAGATAAACGACAATGGATAAATCATCCATGCACTTCTTCAACCAGGACACATGGAATACTGGATGAACTGAGGATAAATCTGTGGGTAGCTCAAGCTCACACGCCACCTTCCCAACACTACTCAAAATTTGAAAGGGGCATACTTATCGGGAACTAAGCTTTCCCCTTTTACCAAATCTCTTCACCCCTTTCATGGGTGAAACTTTCAAATACACAAGGTCATCAACCTCGAATTCAAGATCTCTTTTTCTTACGTCTGCATAAGATTTCTGATGATTCTGAGCTATTTTCAGTCTTTCTCGAATAAACTGAACTTTATCCATTGCCTCAAACACCATGTATGGCCCGATCAAAGTGGCCTCACCCACTTCGAACCAACCAATTAGCGATCTACATCTCCGCCCATAAAAAGCTTCAAACGGAGCCATTTGAATACTAACATGGTAATTGTTATTCTAGGTGAACTCAATCAACGATAAATGGTCATCCCAACTTCCTTTGAAATCAAGAACACTTGCCCTCAACATGTTCCCTAGAGTCTGAATGGTCCTTTCTACCTGGCCATCTATTTGCGGATAAAAAGCTAAATTAAGATGAACTTGAGTACCAAGACCCTTCTGAAAGGCTTTCTAAAACTGTGTACCCCTATCTGAGATGATGCACAAAGAAACTCCATGCAATTTGACCAACTCTCTAATATATAACTTGGCATAATGTTCAGCTGTGTAGGACATGTGAACTAACAAGAAATTTGCTAACTTAGTCAATCTGTCTATAATAACCCAAATCGAATCATGATGACGACGCAAATGAGGTAATCCAGTCACAAAGTCTATATTCACCTCTTCCCACTTCCAAGTGGGGATACCAAACTCTTACAACATACCACCAGGTCTTTGGTGCTCTACATTAACCTGTTGATAAGTTGCACACTTGGCTATAAATTTTGCTATATCTCGCTTCATACCACTCCACCAATAGATTTCTCGCAAGTCGCAGTATATCTTGGTAGCACCTAGATGAATGGAATAACGCGCACCATGCACTTTCGCCATAATCCACGACCTTAAACCTTCAATACATGGAACACACAATCTACTCTGGTACCTAAGCATACCATCTCCCCCTTAGGAGAAAACCTCTATCTTTTGTTCTTTAACTGACATCGTCAGTTTGACCAAACTAGAATCCTTATCTTGCTTCTCCTTCACTTCCAAAACTAGAGAAGATTCGAAACTACTCTGGACCCAAACATTCCCTTAAGCTAAATCAACCAATCTTACACCAAATTTGGCTAACCGGTGAACTTCCCGAATTTAAATCTCACGTATAATCATTCAAAATCATATAAATTCAAAATAAAAGCTTGGTTTGGGCACAAGGATAAAAGAGGATCCTTGTTCATAAACCCCATATACCTTAATTGATGATTAGATAAAGGAACTTGAATTTTGGATTCCTATTGGATCTTTTGAAGATGAACTCTTGATTTGGCAATCCTTAATTTAGATCTTTCATGGAGAAACAATGGAGGAATTTGATTTCTTGGAGAGTAAGCTTTTAATCTCTAGGGTTTTTCTTTGAGAGAATGGATGAAAATTGGGTATAAAGTGCTTAGAATGTACTTAATACCTTGTTTTGGACGAATTGGGGGCCTCGGGAATTAACAAAACTACTCCTTTTAAACTTTTATCGGAACTGGAAATAATAAATTTTCCTGATTTTACATGCCACCACGATGCGCCACTATCATTGTAGCTTACTGGAAAAAGGACGAGTGGGAACTAGATGTTCTCCGGAATGGGGAGCTATCATAGTAAGCTGTTAAAATGCCATTTTGGCCATCACTGCGACTCGCCAATATCATGGTGAGTCACTGGAAATTGACAATTGGGAAATTGGACCTCACTGCGATGCGAGCTTATAGCGGTGGTCCACTGGAATTTGACTAATAGGAATTTAACCCTCACCGCAATGCGGTGTTTGCCCTGATGGTGTATTGCTTTACTAAAAATGAAATAACTTTTAAACCGAGTATCGGATTTGGGCAAAATTCATATAGATGGAAAGCTAATTCAATTTCCAATACAATGGAGGGTCTAAATATGGAGAATTCTACATGTAATAAAATCCATTCATCTTTGAAGCTTACCTTTGACATCCTAGGAGCGAAATTAAGCTAGGAAAAGTATGGGGTATTACTTTATCTCCCCCTTAGGAACATTCGTCCTCGAATGTGGCTAAGTTAAGCTAAACATACTAAGGAATCTGAGGCTATAAGCTATCAGACACAATTGAAATAACTGTATGACTGAATAAAAAACATACTGGGCTACTGAACTGATCTGCGAGAGCATGAAATTACATGAGGACAACTATATAGCTGAATCTGAGACTGGAAAAGAACTAAATGAAGGAAGAATATTACCTTTAGCTGAATCTGAGTTCGTGGAGAAGAGATGAGGATTCTTCGTATGCATGTCTGCATCTGCTTCCCAAGTAGCACCCTCAAGAGACTATTTTCTCCATAGAACTTTGATCAAGGGAACTTCTTTGTTCCTCAGTCTACGAATCTGACGGTCAAGAATCTCTGCTGGGACCTCTTCATATGAAAGGCTATTCTAAATATCTGTACTTTCTAGAGGAACTATAACTGCTGAATCGTCCATGCACTTCTTCAACAAGGACACATGGAATACTGGATGAACTGAGGATAAATCTGCGTGTAGCTCAAGCTAATACGCCACCTTCCCAACACGACTCAAAATCCGAAAGGGGCCTATATATCAGGGACTAAGCTTTCCTTTTTTTCCAAATCTCTTTACCTTTTTCATGGGTGAAACATTCAAATATGTAAGGTCATCAACCTTGAATTCAAGATCTTTTCTTCTTACGTCTGCATAAGATTTCTGACGATTCTGAGCTGCTTTCAGTATTTCTATTATTAACTGAACTTTATCCATGTACTCAAACACCATGTATGGTCCAATCAAAGCGACCTCACCCACTTTGAACCAACCAATTGGCGATCTACATCTCCGCCCATAATGAGCTTCAAACGGATCCATCTGAATACTAGCATGGTAACTGTTATTATAGGCGAACTTAATCAACGACAAATGGTCATCCCAACTTCCTGTGAAATCAAGAACACATGCACTCAATATGTCTTTTAGAGTCTGAATGATCCTTTCTGCCTGACAATCTATCTGCGGATAAAAAGCTGAACTAAGACAAACTTGGGTACCAAGACCCTTCTGAAATGCTTTCCAAAATTGAGTACCCCTATCTGAGATGATGCACAAAGAAACTCAATGCAATCTGAACAACTCTCTAATACACAACTTGGCATAATCTTTAACTATGTAGGATGTGTGAACTGGAGAAAAAATGCTGACTTAGTCAATCTGTCTATAATAACCCAAATCAAATTATGATGACGATGCGAATGGGGTAATCCAGTCGAAAAGTCCATATTCACCTCTTCCCACTTCTATGTGGGGATACCAAACTCTTGCAACATACCACCAGGTCTTTGGTGCTCTACCTTAAATTGTTTACAAGTTGCACACTTGGCTATGAATTCTTCTATATCTCTCGTCATACCACTCCACCAATAGATTTTCGGCAAGTCGTGATACATCTTGGTAGCACCTGGATGAATGGAATAACACGCACTATGTGATTCCTCTATAACCCACTGCCTCAAAACATCAATACATGGCACACATAATCTACTCTGGTACCTCAACACACCATCTCTCCCTTGGGATAAAACCTCTATCTTTTGTTCTTTAATTGACTCCTCCAGTTTGACCAAACTAGAATCCTTATCTTGCTTCTTTTTCACTTTCAAAACTAGAGAAGATTCGAAACTATTCTGGACCCAAACATTCTCTTCAGATGAATCAACCAATATAACACCCAATCTGGCTCACCGATGAACTTCCCGAACTAACTCTTTCTTATCACTCTCCACATGAGCAACACTGCCCATAGACAATCTTCTAAGAGAGTTTTCCACTACATTGTCCTTGCCCCGATGATACAACACACTCATATCATTATCTTTCAACAACTCCAACCACCTTTTCCAAAGAAGATTTAACTCCCTCTGAGTAAACACATACCGCAAACTTTTGTGATCCGTAAACGCATCAACATAGACCCCATAAAGATAATGTCTCCAGATTTTCAAAGCAAACACAACATCAACTAACTCAAGATCATGGGTTGAGTAGTTCTTTTCGTGATGTTTAAGCTGCCTAGAGGCATAGGCTACGACCTTACCTCTCTGTATCAACACACAACCCAAGCCAATTCTAGAGGCATCGCAATACACAACGAAACCATTTGTACCATCAGGTAATACTAAAACTAGGGCTAAAGTGAGTAGAGTCTTTAACTCCTAAAAACTCTTTTCACAGGAATCTGGACACTGGAACTTAACTTTCTTTGGGGTCAATCTAGACATAGGAGACACAATAGATGAGAAACCCTCAACAAAATATCTGCAATAGCTAGCTAAACCCAAGAAACTCATAATGTCTTTTGGAGAAATAGGTCTAGGCCAATTTCTTATTGCTTCTATCTTTTGGGAATCAACTCGAATACCCTTACTGGAAATAATATGACCAAGAAAAGCTACTGACCTTAACCAAAATTTGCATTTGTTGAATTTCATGAACAACTGGTGATGTCTAGGAGCTTGTAATACAATTATAAGATGGTCTGCATAATCATCTTCACTACGAGAGTAGACAAGAATATCATCTATAAAGACTATGAAAAACATGTCCAAATACTGTTTGAACACTCTGTTCATCAAGTCCATGAAAGTTTCTGGGGAATTTGTTAGTCCGAAGGACATAACTAGAAACTCAAAATAACCATAACGGGTTATGAAAACTGTCTTTGGAATATCACATTCCCCTACTTTAAGTTGATGATAGCCGGATCTAAGGTCTATCTTAGAGAAATAACTTGAACCTTGGAGTTGATCAAATAAGTCATCAATTCTAGGAGGAAAATATTTGTTTTTGATTGTAACTTTATTCAGCTGACGATAGTCGATGCACATTCGCAAAGAACCATCTTTCTTTCGCATGAATAGGATGAGAGCACCCCATGGAGAAACATTAGGCCTTATAAAACCTTTTTATAAGAAATCTTTAAGATGCTCCTTTAACTCTTTAAGCTCAGTAGGAGCCATACGATAAGGAGGAATAAAAATAGGTTGAGTATCTGGAAGAAGGTCATTTCGAATTCTATTTCCCTATAGGGATGTACCCCTGGCAAATCTTCAGGAAATACATCGGGAAACTCATTGACTACACTGACTTACTGAACTGTTGGAGTCTTAGACTTAGTGTCTTTAACTCAAACTAGATGATTGATACACCCTTTGGATATTAACTTTCTGGCCTTAAGATAGGTTATGAAATGACTCTTGGGAGATACTTTATTACCTTCCCACTCAAAGACTGGTTTATTTGGAAACTGGAACTTCACCACTCGGGTGCGACCATCTATAAATGCATCACAAGAATGAAGCTAATCCATACCAAGAATAAGATTAAAGTCAACCATACCTAACTCTATTAGGTCTGCTGACATGATTTTATGAAGGACAGTGATAAGATAATTTCTATAGATCTATTTAGCAAAAACTGACTCACCTACTGGGGTAGAAACAAAGAAGAGCTCAGGGATGTTTTTAGGACCTATCTCAAAATTTACTGCAACTAATGGGGTCACTTAAAAAAAATTTGACCAAGGGTCTAACAACACATAAACATAAAGGTGAAAGATACAGAGCATACCAGTGATAACATCTGGCGAATCCTCCTGCTCCCGACGGGATGGTAAAGCATAAAACCAATTTTAGCACTGACCGCCACTGGTACCGGACGATAAGCTCCAAGAAGGGACTGGGCAACCTAGAGGAGATAGTGCACTAGTAGCCTGAGTCAGGAGACGGACATCTCTATTTCCCTACTTAGCATGCGGACACTCTCTAATTCTATGACCAAACTTACCACAACCATAACAACCTTTTTGTCCCAACATATACCCACTAGGATGATTCTTACCACACTTAGAACATGGAGGATAACTGGATTTTCCACTTATACTATTCTGAGATCTAGACATAGAAAACTTACCCCACTGCTCTTGTATAGCTCTGGGAGCGGGAGAACTAACTAAAGATGGTGCTGTCATAGATGAATGATTCTGAAACTGCAAAGGATCTCCCCTCCATACCTAGCCTGACCATACTTAAACTGCCAGGTTCTAGGCTTTTTATTTCCCTTCTCTCTTTCTTTCAACTTCTCTGCCTCAATATGCTGAGCATGAATCATCAAATTAGCAAGATCTATGTCTCCAATAAGCATAGCAGTCCTACACTTCTTGACTACCAAGCTAGACACTCCGGTAACAAACTTACTCATACTTGCCCTAGGATCAGCCATCGTATCAGGGGTATACTTAGACAATTGATTGAACTTAAGACAGTACTCCTTCACTGTCATCAAACCCTACCTCAAATTCACAAACTCCTCTATCTTAGATTCTCTTATCTCACGCGGAAAGAACCTATCTAGAAATGTATTTTGAGATACTTACCAACTCATAGGAGCTGTATTCTCACCTCTACCATTATTCCACATAACTACCCAATCATACTCTATATCCATCAATCTATAGGTTACCAACTCTACACTCTTCTTTTAAAAAACATGCATAATCTGGGTGATTTTCTTTACCTCATCTAAATAAAGCTGTGGTTCCTCACCTGGCTTCGACCAAAAACTTTGACTGATTCATTCTCATGAAATCACAAATTCTAGTTGCTGCCAAATCACCATTCTGCCGAAGTGGGACTGCCGCCTGATGGTTTCCCTGAACATTAGTAGTCAAAGCTTGGGCCAACACCTGAAAGACAGCCCTAAACTCAGCATGGGATACATTCTTATTCAGAGGATCGGTGGGCTAGGGTGGATGGTTATTATTTCTGCAGGCGTTAGCTCGACGAGGAGGCATATTTAACTATCAAATAAGAGCATGAGTTAAAAGCAGATAGAGATACTCTAAGCACAATAGATCATGAAAGAATGAGATGATTTCCTAAGAACATCCCGTAGCCTCTTTCTCATAAAAGTGGCGTGCTTTACCCCCATGATCAAGACTCTACGTAACTTGGATTGTCAGACTCCCTAGGACTCTTATAATCTTAGGCTCTGATACCAAGTTTGTAATGCCTCAAAACCTAGTTCCGAGACATCATACGGTGCTCAAGACTACGAGTATCCATAAACTAACCTTGTCTGCCTTATACTAAGTTTGAATCTTACAATAAGGAAATATAGACATCAAAATCATACTGAATGCAGAAAATTACCTGAACATAATATCTGAAAATAGTCTCTGAAATACCAAATACTGTAAGTCTGAATAAAATCTAGTAGTTTGACAAACCTCTACTACTAATATCTAGAGAGCCACTGGGACAAACCCCCAGTTGACTCGGACTGTCTCTAAATACTGAATCATCTAATCTGTTAAGCAAAAAATAAACTAAATAACTAAGTCCTCAAACTATGAGGACTCACAAATTGTCAGAATGTAGATAAAAATGCTCGAAATTACTCTCGCTACTGAAACTGAGCACCTGAACCTACATTATGAGACAATATAGAACATAGAAGTACTGTGGATCAGTACATTGAGGACGTATTGAGTATATGGGGGTGAAATGCATAGTGAAAATAGTATATCAATCATCATCATCATTTGTAAAACAATTCATGCCAAATGTAAATGACTCACATAAGCTTGAGTAACTGAGAAATTAAAATCTGTAATCATGAGTAGTAAAGCATATTGAGTAAATCTAGTGAGTCATAACATTTAGTTCTAAAAGCTATGCTAGTGACCTGTCTATAAATCATGCTGTCTAAATGTAGAAAAGACTCACTTTTATATTTGAAATCTGAAAGCTGAAATCCGTAACTAATATCTTTCTCTAAAGCATAATTTGAATAGTTTGTGTGCCTCTACACTTAGTTTTCTAAAAGCTTTTCTTTCAAGATTACTTTGTAGTATTTTCTTTTAGGGAGGTTTTTCTAACCGACATAAACCATGTGAGCTAACATGGAGTCCAACGTCTTGTTCCCCTGAGGGAAAAACCTCACGATGGGGAGAGGTGTCATACTCTTTCCAAGGAGTATAACCTAATCTAAGTGATCACATTTGTATCTGTCATCCATATAGAAATAGGAATAATCTAAATCTATACCTAACTTGGCTACGTAGTTCTGTGGAAGATAGGGCACGCTAATCCCACACTTCCAGTTTGGTGCTAAATAATACTCTCTTTTAATCCGTATGCTTATTCTGTTAGAAATCCACTTCAAAAGTTAGCATAAGATTTATTACGAAACCAATTATGCATTTATCTGATTCAATCTGTAAATAAAACTATTTTGATTTTTGAAATCTGTAATAAATCTGTAAAATGGATTCCAAATCTTATCTGAGGATCAAAGATTAAATCTTTACTAAAAATCTAAAAATAAACTGATCATCTGATGCTTAAAGCATATTCTTTCTTGAAATAATAACATTCAATCTAGGGATAGTAACCCATGCATCAATCTCATGTCAAAACATAATAATAATCATGCTTGATAATGAAAGCAATGATAATTCATCTCAAAATCTTGAAATTTCTAAAATAGTCATGAAAATATGAAAATAAACATGCAATTCTACTTCTAAATCACTTGAAATCTCATACTTTTGCAATTAGCCATAATGGGTATGAACCCTAATTTAAATCCATGTATAATCATTCAAAATCATATAAATTTAAAATAAAAACTTGGTTTGGGAACAAGGATAAAAGAGGATCCTTGTTCATAAACCCCACATACCTTAATTGATGATTAGATGAAGGAACTTGAATTTTGGATTCCTATTGGAGCTTTTGAAGATGAACTCTTGATTTGGCAATCCTCAATTTAGAGCTTTCTTGGAGAAACAATGGAGGAATTTGATATCTTGGAGAGTAAGCTTTTAAGCTCTAGGGTTTTTCTTTGAGAGAGAATGGATGAAAAATGGGTATAAAGTGCTTAGAATGTACTTAATTCCTTGTTTTGGATGAATTGGGGGCCTGGGGAATTAACCAAACTACCTTTTTTAAACTTTTATCGAAACTGGAAATAATAAAATTTTCCCAATTTTACATGCCACTATGATGCGCCAATATCGTTGTGGCTTACTGGAAAAAGAAAGAGTGGGAACTGGAAGTTCTCCGCAACAGGGAGCTATCGTAGTAAGCTGTTAAAATGTCGTTTTGTCCATCACCGCGACTTGCCAATATCGCGGTGAGTCACTGGAAATTAACAATTGGGAAATTGGACCTCACCGCGATGTGAGCTTATCGCGGTCGTCCACTGGAATTTGATGAATAGGAATTTAACCCTCACCGCGACGCGGTGTTTGCCCTCATGGCGTACTGCTTTACTAAAAGTGCCATAACTTTTCAACCGAGTATCAGATTTGGGAAATATTGGTATCGATGGAAAGCTAATTCAATTTACTACACAATAGAGGGTCTAAATCTGGAGAATTCTACATGTAATAAAATCCATTCATCTTTGAAGCTTACCTTTGACATTCTAGGAGTGAAATTAAGCTAGGAAAAGTATGGGGTATTGCATTATCTCCCCCTTGGAAACATTCGTCCTCGAATATGGATGGTTAAGCTGAAAATACTAAGTAATCTGAGGCTATAAGTTATCATGCACAACTAAAATAACTGTATGATTGAATCAAAAATATACTGGGCTACTGAACTGATCTGCGAGTGCATGAAATTACATGAGGACAACTATATAGCTGAATCTGAGACTGGAAAAGAACTAAATGAAGGATGAATATTACCTTCAGCTGAATCTGAGTTCATGGAGAAGAGATGAGGATACTTGGTATGCATGTCTGCATCTTCTTCCCAAGTAGCACCCTCAAGAGACTGTTTCACCATAGAACTTTGGCCAAGGGAACTTCTTTGTTCCTCAGTCTACGAATCCGACGGTCAAGAATCTCTGCTGGGACCTTTTCATATGAAAGGCTATTCTAAATATCTGTACTTTCTAGAGGAACTATAACTGCTGAATCGTCCATGCATTTCTTCAACAAGGACACATGGAATACTGGATAAACTGAGGATAAATTTATGGGTAGCTCAAGCTCATACGCCACCTTCCCAACACGACTCAAAATCCAGAAAGGGCCTATAATCAGGGACTAAGGTTTCCCTCTTTGCCAAATCTCTTTACCTTTTTCATGGGTGAAACTTTCAAATATGCAAGGTCATCAACCTCGAATTCAAGATCTTTCTTTCTTACGTCTGCATAAGATTTTTGATGATTCTGAGCTGCTTTCAGTTTTTCTATAATCAACTGAACTTTATACATGGCCTTAAACACCATGTATGGTCCAATCAAAGCAACCTCACCCACTTTGAACCAACCAATTGACGATCTACATCTCCACCTATAATGAGCTTCAAAAGGAACCATCTGAATACTTGCATGGTAACTGTTATTATAGGCGAACTCAGTCAACGACAAATGGTCATCCCAACTTCCTTTGAAATCAAGAACACATGCACTCACTATGTCCTTTAGAGTTTGAATGGTCCTTTCTGCCTAACCACCTATCTGTGGATAAAAAGCTGAGCTAAGACGAACTTGGGTACCAAGACCCTTCTGAAATGCTTTCCAAAATTGAGTACCCCTATCTGAGATGATGCACAAAGGAAGTCCATGCAATCTGACCAAGTCTCTAATACACAACTTGGTATAATCTTTAACTGTGTAGGATGTGTGAACTGGAAAAAAAATATGCTGACTTAGTCAATCTGTCTACAATAACCCAAATCAAATTATGATGACGACGCGAATGAGGTAGTCCAATCACAAAGTCCATATTCACCTCTTCCCACTTCCAAGTGGGGATACCAAACTCTTGCAACGTACCACCAGGTCTTTGGTACTCTACCTTAAACTATTTAGAAGTTGCACACTTGGCTATGAATTCTACTATATCTCTCTTCATACCACTCCACCAATAGATTTTCTGCAAGTCATGATACATCTTGGTAGAACCTAGATGAATGGAATAACACACACCATGTGCTTCCTCCATAATTCTCTACCTCAAACCATCAACATATGGCACACACAATATACTCTGGTACCTCAACACACCATCTCCCCGTTAGGATAAAACCTCTATATTTTGTTTTTTAACTGACTCTTTATGTTTAACCAAACTAGAATCCTTATCTTGCTTCTTTTTCACTTTCGAAACTAGAGAAGATTCGGAACTACTCTGGACGCAAACATTCTGTTCAGCTGAATCAACCAATCGAACACCCAATCTGGCTAACCGGTGAACTTCCCGAACTAACTCTTTCTTATCACTCTCCTCATGAGCAACACTGCCCATAGATAATCTTCTAAGAGAGTCTTCCACTACATTGGCCTTGCTCGGATGATACAACACACTCATATAATTATCTTTCAACAACTCCAACCACCTTTTCCGAAGAAGATTTAAATGCCTCTGAGTAAACACATACTGCAAACTTTTGTGATTCGTAAACACATCAACATGCACCCTATAAAGATAATGTCTCCAGATTTCAAAGCAAATACAACATCAGCTAACTCAAGATCATGGGTTGGGTAGTTCTTTTCGTGAGGACCAAGCTGCCTAGAGGCATATGCTATGACCTAACCTCTCTATATCAACACACAACTCAAGCCAATTCTAGAGGCATCGCAATACACAACGAAACCATCTGTAACATCAGGTAACACTAAAACTGGGGCTAAAGTGAGTCGAGTCTTTAACTCCTAAAACTTTTCTCATAGGAATCTGACCACTGGAACTTAACTTTATTTTGGGTCAATCTAAGCATAGGAGATGCAATCGATGAGAAACCCTCAACAAAACGTCTATAATAGCCTGCTAAACCTAAGAAACTCCTAATGTCTGATGGAGAAATAGGTCTAGGCCAGTTTTTTACTATTTTTGTCTTTTAGGGATCAACTCGAATACCCTTACTGGAAATAATATTACCAAGGAAATCTACTGACCTTAGCCACAATTTGCATTTGTTGAATTTGGCAAACAACTGGTGATCTCTAAGAGCTTGCTATATAACTTTAAGACGGTCTGCATGATCATCCTTACTACGAGAGTAGACAAGAATATCATCTATAAAGACTATGAAAAACATGTACAAATACTGTTTGAACACTCTATTCATCAAGTCCATCAAAGCTTCTGGGGCATTTGTTAGTCCAAAGGACATAATTAGAAACTCAAAATGACCATAACGGGTTCTGAAAACTGTCTTTGGAATATCAAATTCCCTTACTTTAAGTCGATGATAGCCAGATCTAAGGTCTATCTTGGAGAAATAACTTGCACCTTAGAGTTGATCAAATAAGTCATCAATTTTAGGAAGAGGATATTTGCTTTTGACTGTAACTTTATTCAGCTGATGATAGTCGATGTACATTCGCAAAGAACCATCTTTCTTTCGCTCGAATAGGACGGGAGTGCCCCATGGAGAATCACTAGGCCTTATGAAATATTTATCTAAGATATATTTAAGATGCTCCGTTATCTCTTTAAGCTCAGCTGGAGCCATACGATAAAGAGGAATAGAAATAGGCTGAGTATCTGGAAGCAAGTCAATTTCGAATTCTATTTCCCTATCGGGAGGTACCACTGACAAATCTTCAGGAAATATATCGGGAAACTAATTGACTACACTGACTGACTAAACTGTTAGAGTCTCAGACTTAGTGTCTTTAACTCGAGCTAGATAATAGATATCGGGAAACTAATTGACTACACTGACTGACTAAACTGTTAGAGTCTCAGACTTAGTGTCTTTAACTCGAGCTAGATAATAGATACACCCTTTGGAGATTAACTTTCTGGCCTTAAAATAGGATATGAAATGACTTTTGGGAGATACTGAATTACCTTCCCACTCAAAGACTGGTTCATCTGGAAAATAAAACTTCACTACTCGGGTGTGACAATATATAGATACATAAAAAGAATGGAGCCAATCCATACCAAGCAAAAGATAAAAGTCAACCATATCTAACTCTATTAGGTCTGCTGAGATGATTTTATAAAGCACAATGATAGGATAATTTCTATAGATCTATTTAGCAATAACTGACTCACCTAATGGGGTAGAAACTAAGACGGGCTCAGGGATCTTTATAGGACCTATCTTAAAATTTACTGTAACTAACGGGGTCACATAAGAAAAATTTGACCCAGGGCCTAACAGCACATAAACATCAAGATGAAAGACACAGAGCATACCAGTGATAACATCTATAAAATCCTCCTGCTCCAGATGGGATGGTAAAGCATAAAACTGATTCTAGCGTTGACTGCCACAGTACTTGATGATGTGCCCTGAGAAGAGACTGGGAGACCTAGATGAGATGGTGCACTATTAGCCTGATCTGGGGACGAATATCTCTGTTTCCTTGCTTAGCATATGGATACTCTCTAATTCTATGACCTAACTTACAACAACCATAACAACCTTACTGTCTAAACATATGCTCACTAGGATGATTCTTACCACACTTAGCTCATGGAGGATAACTGGGTCTTCCACTCATACTATTCTAAGATCTGGACACAGAAGACTTACCCCACTGCTCTTGTGCAGATTTGGAAGTGAGAAAACTAGCTAAAGATAGTGCTGGCATAGATGAATAATTCTAAAATTACAAAGGATTTCCCCCTCCATACCTAGCCTGACCATACTGAAACTGCTAGGTTTTAGCCTTTTTATTTCCCCTCTCTCTTCCTTTCAAATTCTCTGCCTCAATATGCTGAGCATAAATTATCAACCTAGCAAGATCCATGTCTCCAATAAGCATGGCAGTCCTACACTCCTTGACTACCAAGATAGACACTCTGGTAACAAACTTACTCATACTTGCCCTAGGATCAACCATTATATCAGAGGTATACTTAGACAACTGATTGAACTTAAGACAATACTCCTTCACTGTCATCGAACCCTACCTCAAATTCACAAACTCCTCTATCTTAGATTTTCTCATCTCACGTAGAAAGAACCTGTCTAGAAATGTATTCTGAAATACATACCAACTCATAGGAGCTGCATTCTCACCTCTACCATTCTTCCACATAACTACCCAATCATACTCTACATCCATCAATCAATAGGATGCCAACTCTACACTCTCCTTCTAAAAAACATGCATAATCTGGGTGATCTTATTTTCCTCATCTAAATAAAGCTATGGGTCCTCACCTACCTTCGACCAAGAAATCTGGCGGATTTATTCTCATGAAATCACAAATTCTAGCTGTTGCTAAATCACCATTCTGCTGAAGTGGGACTGTAGACTGATGGTTTCCCTGAACATTAGCTGTCAGAGCTTGGGCCAACGCCTGAAAGGAAACCCTAAACTCAGCATGGGATACATTCTTATTCAGAAGATCGACGAGCTGGGGTGGCTGGTTATCATTATATGGGCATTAGCTCGATGAAGAGGCATATTTAACTATCACGTAAGAGTATGAGTTAAAAGTAGATAGAGATACTGTAAGCATGATAGATCATAAAAGAAAGAGATGATTTCTAAGAACATCCCGTAGCCTCTTGCTCATAAATGTGGCGCACTTCACACCTATGATCAAGACTCTACATAATGATAACGCTCAACTTACACGTCAATTTAGTGCAAAGCAGTTGTCGTCAATATAGTTACCCAACTTTGGAGTCGGGGTCGAATCCATAGGGAATAATGAGAGTGGCTATTAAACTAGTTTGAAGCTAAAGCTACAAGTTTAATTCAAACAGAGGATACAAAAAGATAAAATGGGGGGTTTTGGAGATTAACAAATAATTGTTGGTCACTTTAGCTTTGGTGTTTGTAATCAAGAGTTTATGAAAAAACCAGAATTATGTTCACTGGGGTTTTTTGTACTTGACAGATGCGAATAGTGATTCAAGATTCTAACAGCAGGTAGGACAACAGATTATCTTTATCGAAGTTATGCCTAAATGTCTCTTGACCTACCTAAGTATTTAATTACCTAATACTCTCGAACTTAGGAAATTTATATTCACTGACCAGACTTTACCTCAGGTTAATTAACCTTGTAACAACGTCAATTATTAAATGGAAGTTTTTAGTGCTTCCAAGTCCCTGTCAATAATTCACTTCCTACTGTATTTGATTTCTTATCTCAAGCAAATCAAAGCAGATGCTATCTATTGTTTGCAACCAATAGATGATAATTAAAACCTCAGAATTATCAAAGAGTCCTATTACCTTTTGAATCTTGAACACTTAGCATCTTATCAAGACTTACCCCTAGATCCCATAATTTGGATTAAAGGGATTTAGCCACTCATAATGCAAAAATCGAAACAACTAGTTGTATTCATGATTTGAAAGATAAACTCACCACAAGATAAATAATAACTAGTGATTATCCAATTCGATCACAATGAAAAACCCAAAATATTAATGAAAATCTCTTCAAAGTTAATCGTTTTTCAAGATAAGAAAATAGAGAGAAAAGTAACAAAATACGTGTCTCCAAAAGATGTTCGGAAATCCTTAGAAAACCCTAAACAATACTTTAAATAGTTCACCTTAATTATGGAAACAAAATCATAGAGTGCAGCGATTTCTCGGACAGGTGACGCCATTCGTGATGCCTTATCAGGACGCTGATGACTTGTCACTAATGTTGTCAGCTTCTCTTTGATTTTGACATTCGCTGCCTTAGGCTGACGATGAACTGTGACAGCCTATCAGATCTTTGATGACTTATCATGAATGTCATCACTTATCTACCTCATCTCCCATGTTCTGCCTTAGACTGAAGACAATTTTGATGACCTATCAACTCCTTGACGGCTTATCATGAAATATCGTCACAACTTTCAACTGAGGTCCATTCTCTGTCTACGGCTGACGATGAAGCTGATAACTTATCACAGGGCTGACGACTTATCAGGAATGTCGTCAGCCATACTTCTCTTCTTTTTGCTTCAGATTTCAACTCTTTTGCTTCCATCTTTGTTGGTTCTCTAGCATCTTAGATTCTACTGCAAAATCAAAGATAAATTACTAAAAAATGACAAAAGTTGCTTAAGACTTTGCAATTATTCTTAGTTAAATGCCTTAAATGTGTTAGCATCAACTCACACATGAACACCCTCAACTTAAAACAATTGCTTGTCCTCAAGCAACTCAAACACAACTAAGAGAATACAAAGTACATTTGGTAGTCAATCATCTATATCATCTCAAGCATCTTCACCATCTCCAAGGTCAGTCAATTCAACAACAACTGTGTCTATTATTGGAAAACAACTATGTAACACACCGGAATCAAGATATGGCAAAATTCAGCAACAACAACCATGCATGTATCAATATTACACTATCCAAACAAGTTAGCAACTAGTAACATACTCAATGTACCCTCACAATAAGGAAATCCTTTCTTCACTCATATCAACAATCATGTGTGTAGGTACAGGGATAATCAAAAGATACTCACTCTTAGAATGAAGTTCTAATCAATGTATGCCAAATGCCATAGGCTTGCCCTTATTCTCATTACCAAGATTTTCAGACAGGTCAGCTAGGATCACTATAGGTCTTCTCTTAGGCTTGTATTGTAGGCTAGGGGCTGGTATGATATTCGATGATATTTAAAGTGAATAAGCCTCCTTGACACTACACTAGCTTTTGGGGTCTCACTTATTAACCTTTTTCTATTCTTCTCTTTTCTTAATCACACTTATTCAGGATGGGTGCGGTTCTTTTCTATAATCATATTTTTTTCACAACTTTTCTTTTCTTGCTCTTTTCCACCGCACCTAGCTTTTTATTCTTTTTTTTACTCTACCTTTCTTCATACTCATTTTACATCACGCACCCCTATGATAGCCACCCTCAACTTAGGCCATTTGCCTAAGTCAAAGTGCACATTGTCCAAGGAGGACCAGGGCCAAAATAGGTTCATTGATATACAAATGGGAAGGTGATAGGTATAGTGAAAAGAATAGGCATTCAGGCTCAAAATCAGGATCAAGGGATATTATTTACGCATGGAAGGTCATTTAGGCAAAAAGTGGACTAATATCAACAACAACCTATGATCCTTTCCTAACCGCTATCCTTCAACCAAGGCAAGACCAACCGGGCAAGTTCTTGATTTAACACACAATGGGAACTATGTAGTATCTCACACACACATGGCACAAAGGTACATCACAAGCTACTGCCTATTCGGTTCATGCTATTTTTTAGTAATGGTTATCATGTTACTAGAACTAATACCATGCAAAGATGAACAGTGGTCATAATTAGATGCAAATCACATAGTTAAAGAATTAGACCACTTGAGAGGTGTTCACAAAATAACAAAATCATATTAACTGCCTCAAGTACTTGTATTTCTCCTAGTCAACTATAAAATGTTACAACAAATCACAATACGCCTAAACATGCCAGCTCTACTAGGAACAAGACTCCGGGGAAAAGGGCATGAGAACAAAAACCCAAGAGGACATCAACACCCACAAGTATCCCACCCTCAACTTAAAATCATGCAATATCCCTAATGCGTCAAACCAAAATAAGAGAGTTAGAAACATACCTTTATCACCATGGGTGCGAAGATCTGATGTCAATCACATAATATGAATACAAATAACAAAATACCTTGGGTTGCCTCCCAAGAAGCGCCTAATTTAGTGTCGTGGCACGACCCAACTCAGCTTTTTCCTCCACCTTGAGGATATGAATTTCACCCCCAACTTAGAGTCCATCTTGTTGCCTCAATCATAGGGTGTGGTACAAAAATTAAGAAGTCGAGTAATGGATTGAGCGTGGTAAACCACTCGTCCTTAAAGTGAGGTGTGTTTTTATTTTACTTATCAAGTGTACAATAAAGAATATAGGATTCTTGTTCCTCTTCTTTACACTCTTCCACTATTTTAGATGATTCCACAGACAAGATATCATCTAAACATAATGTGGAAAAATGCTTCGAGTGAGGCCCAACTAATTCTACTTCAAAATTTACACTATCTACTACATACTCACTTTTATTCACCCTTTCAATGTCAGTCTCAAGATCAAGATGACAATCGAGTGGTTGCAATTCTTGAGTTTTCTCCTCAAATTAGCTAATGTCTTCTTCATATTCTTCTTTATTTAGCCACTGTAAACATGGTGGGAGTGGTAACACCTTTAGCTCTGCCCATAGCTATTCTTGATTCTCTAAAATTTGTTTCATCAATTTTTTTGCTTGAATCGTGACAACAAACATATCTTCAGTATGATCACTTTGACCATAAGCCAAACACCAAGTTACAGTAAGTAGGAAAGTATCCGCATCATATTGTGAAGGTCTAGTCCATGCACTTCCAGGTAAATCTAGACAGCAACCCTCAAAATATGGTCCCCCATAATAATAACAAGAATCGTCACAAGAATCGTCATCACTTAAAAAACCATCTATCCAGGCTGACATCTCAAGAAAGGTGTGATAAAACTAAAAGATTTTATTTTTAAAAAAACTAAACAAATATTTACAAGTTTGAATTCAAGAAAGTAAACTAAAATTCTAAACTAACTCAATACGCCAAATTGTTCCCCGGCAATGGTGCCATTTTTGATAACGCTCAACTTATACGTCAATTTAGTGCAAGGCGGTCGTTGTCAATATATTTACCCAACTTTGGAGTCGGGGTCGAATCCACAGGGAACAATGTGAGTGGTGATTGAACTAGTTTGAAACTAAAGATATAAGTTGAATTCAAACAGATGATATGAAAAGATAAAATGGGGGTTTTGGAGATTAACAAATAATTATTGGTCACTTTAGCTTTGGTGTTTGTAATCAAGAGTTTATGGAAAAACTAGAATTATGTTCACTAGTGGTTTTGGTACTTGACAGATGCAAATAGTGATTCAAGATTCTCACAGTAGGTAGGATAACAGATTATCTTTATCGAAGTTATGCCTAAATATCTCTCGACCTACTTAAGCATTTAATTACCTAATACTCTCGGACTTAGGGAATTTATATTTACTGACCAGACTTTAACTCAGGTTAATCAACCTTGTTACAACGTCAATTATTAAATGGAAGTTTTTAGTGCTTCCAAGTCCCTGTCAATAATTCACTTCCTACTGTATTTGATTTCTTATCTCAAATGAATCAAAACAGGTGCTATCTATTATTTGCAACCAATAGACGATAATTAAAACCTCAGAATTATCAAAGAGTCCTGTTACCTTTCGAATCTTGAACACTTAGCATCTTATCAAGACTTACCCCTAGATCCCATAATTCAGATTAAAAAGATTTAGCCACTCATAATGGAAAATCAAAACAACTAGTTGTATTCATGATTTGAAAGATAAACTTACCATAAGATAAATAATAACTACTGATTCTCCAATTCGATCACAATGAAAATCCCAAAATATTGATGAAAACCTATTCAAAGTTAATTATTTCTCAAGCCAAGAAACTAGAGAGAAAAGCAACAAAATACGTGTCTCCAAAAGATGTTTGGAGCTCCTTAGAAAACCCTAAACAATGCTTTAAATAGTTCACCTTAATTATGGAAACAAAATCATAGAGTGCATCAATTTCTCGGACAGGTGACACCATTCGTGATGCCTTATAAGGACGCTGACGACTTATCACTAATATCGTCATCTCTTCTTTGATTTTGACATTCGCTGCCTTAGGCTGAAGATGAACTGTGGCTGCCTATCAGATCTTTGATGACTTATCATGAATATTGTCACTTGTCTACCTCAGCTCCCATGTTCTGCTTTAGACTGGTGACAATTTTGATGACCTATCAACTCCTCAATGGCTTATCACAAAATGTTGTCACAACTTTTAGCTGAGGTCCATTCTCTGTCTAAGGATGACGATGAAGCTGATAACTTATCACAGGGCTGATGACTTATCAGGAATGTAGTCAGCCACACTTCTATTTTTTTTACTTTAGATTTCAACTCTTTTGCTTCCATCCTTGTTGGTTCTCTAGCATCTTAGATTCTACTACAAAATCAGAGATAAAACACTTAAAAATGACAAAAGTTGCTTAGAACTTTGCAATTATTCTCAGTTAAAAGCCTCAAATATGTTAGCATCAGCTCACACATTACATAACATGTCTTTTCTGACACCTTTGTACTTTTATAACCTTAGGCTCTAATACCAAGTTTGTAATACCTCAAAACCTAGTCCCGAGACGTCACACAGTGCTCAAGACTATGAATATCCTTAATGTAACCCTGTCTACCTTCTACTAAGGCTGAATCTCACAATAATAAAATATAGACATCAAAATCATACTGAATACGAAAAATTACCTGAACATAATATATGAAAATAATCTCTAAAATACCAAATACTGTAAATATGAATCAAATCTAGCAGTCTGATAAGCCTCTACTACTAATATCTAGAGAGCCAGTGGGACAAACCCCCAACTGACTCAGACTATCTGTAAATACTGAATCATCTAATCTGTTAAGCTAAAAATAAATTGAATGACTAAGTTCCTAAACTATGAGGACTCACGAACTATCAGGATGTAGATGGAGATGCTTGAAATTACTCTCGTTGTTGAAACTAGGCACCTGAACCTACATTATGAGACAATGTATCACATAGACGTACATGTGGATTAGTACTTTGAGGATGTACTAAGTATATAGGGGTGAAATGCATACATGAAAATAGTATATCAATCATCATCTTCATTTGTAAAATAATGCATGCTAAATATAAAAAATCTGTAATTATGAGTAGTAAAGATAATTGAGTAAATCTAGTGTGTCATAACATTTAGTTCTAAACCCTGTCCTAGTGATCTGTCTGTATATCATACTGTCTAAGTGTAGAAATGACTCACTTTTATATCTGAAATATTAATGCTGAAATCTATAACTAATATCTTTTTGTAAAGCATAATCTAAATAGTTTGTGAGCCTCTACACTTAGTTTTTTAAAAGCTTTTCTGTTAAGATTACTTTGTAGTCTTTTCTTTTAGGGAGGTTCTTCAAACCAACATGAACCATGTGAGCTAACATGGAGTCCAACGTCTTATTCCCCTAAGGTGAAAACCTCACGATGGGGAGAGGTGTCATACTCTTGCCGAGGAGTATAACCTAATCTAAGTGATCACATCTGTATTTGTCATCCATATAGAAATGGGAATAATCTAAATCTGTACCTACGTTGGCTATGTAGTTCTGTGGAAGATAGGTCACACTAATCCCACACTTCTATCTCGGTGCTAAATACTACTCCCTCTTAATCTGTATGATCATTCTATTGGAAATCCACTTTAAAAGCTAGCATAAAGGTTATTGCGAAACCAATTATGCATTTATCTGATTCAATCTATAAATAAAACTATTCTGATTTCTGAAATCTATAATAAATCTGTAAAGTGGATTCCAAATCTTATCTGAGGATCAAAGATCAAATCTTTACTGAAAATCTGAAAGTAAAATGATCATCTGATGCTTAAAGTATATTATTTCTTAAAATAATAATATTCAATCTAGGGATAATAACCCATGCATCAATCTCATGCCAAAACATCATAATAATCATGCTCAATAATGAAAACAATGATAATTCATCTTAAAATCTAGAAATTTCTGCAATAGGCATGAAAATATGAAAATAAACATGCAATTCAACTTCTAAATCACTTAAAATCTTATACTTTTACAATTAGCAATAATAGGTATGAACCCTAATTTAAATCTCATGTATAATCATTGAAAATCATATAAATTTGAAATAAAAACTTGGTTTTGGGCACAAAGATGAAAGAGGATCCTTGTTCATAAACCCCACATACCTTAATTGATGATTAGATGAAGGAACTTGAATTTTGTATTCCTATTGGAGTTTTTGAAGATGAACTCTTGATTTGGGAATCCTTAATTTGGAGCTTTCTTGGAGAAACAATGGAGGAATTTGGTTTCTTGGAGAGTAAGCTTTTAAGATCTAGGGTTTTTATTTGAGAGAGAATGGATGAAAATTGGGTGTAAAGTGCTAAGAATGTACTTAATTCCTTGTTTTGGATGAATTAAGGGCCTGGGGAATTAACCAAACTACCCATTTTAAACTTTTATCGGAACTAAAAACAATAAAATTTTCCCAATTTTACATGCCACCACAATGCGCCACTGTCGTGGTGGCTCACTGGAAAAAGGATGAGTGGGAACTGGATGTTCTCCGCGACGTGGAGCTATCGTGGTAAGTTGTTAAAATGCAGTTTTAGCGATCACCGCGATGCACCAATATCACGGTGAGTTACTGGAAATTGACAATTAGGAAATTAGACCTCACCGCGATGCTATCTTATTTCGGTGGTCTACTGGAATTTGACGAATGGGAATTTAACCCTCACCGCGATGCGGTGTTTACCCAGATGGCGTACTACTTTACTAAAAATGCCATAACTTCTCAACCGAGTAATGGATTTGGGAAAAATTGGTATCGATGGAAAGATAATTCAATTTTCCACATAATGGATGGTCTAAATCTAATGAATTCTATATGTAATAAAATCCATTCATCTTTGAAGATTACCTTTGACATTCTAGGAGCGAAATTAAGCTAGGTAAAGTATGAAATATTACAGTATGGTTCCAGGGGCACTACATATATGATTTGGGTATGTATGGTAATATGTTGGGTAGTATGGAGGTCCAAGGTGGTTCTAGGGTATGATTAAATAGTACCACTCGCACCTAGGGTACGATTTAGAGGGATGGGTCGTACCCTTCTCTGGGTAGGGTTTCAACTTTAAAGTTGAGGGTAGTCTAGAAATTTCCCATTGTAAAACCTTTATATCCCCATGTAATATAACCCTTTGTGGCCTCTCATAACTCACTTTGGAAATATAAAACACTCTTGAATCTTCTCCAAACTCTCTCAAGAAGGTTGGCTAGGGTTTGCTACAAGGTGCTCATCTAGAGGCTCAAGAGTCAAGTATCTCTCCGTGAATCTTTGTAAATAAGGCAAGTTACTCCTCCTTAATTGTTAGTTAAACTAAAGGTATGATTTAATGTATGGTTTTTATGGCATAAGTATGGTATGGTTTTGGATCCTGAATTATATGTTGGGGTTTTGGTTATAAATGGTTGGTAATGGCTTTCCTATGTTTTAATTATGGTTTATCATGTTTTATTGGTGTTTTTCACATGTGGTTGCATGAGAATGGTTAATTGGTACTTGGTTTTGGTTTTGGAAACAATATGCCCTCAACATGTTTGATAAAATGCCTATGAGAATGCTTTTGTTACATTATTGAACTTTTATTGAAAACTTTGCATGGTATAAAGTGGTAATGGAAACCTAACTTGGTGTGGATGGTTTTAATTGGTTACATAGTAAGGTCTTGGTGGTCATGGTTGTGGTTAATTGAAAGCCTTGCGTGGTACAATAAAATCCCCCTAAGAAAACATAATAATTAACTACTTGTGGGGGTATATGGGAATCCCCCAAGTGAACTTAATGAAATCATTGGGTACATAGGAATACGACATCTTTAAAATGGTTGGCTAAGGACATTGCTTGCAAGCTATAGTTGGTATGACGATACCACTTCTTGTAGACTTGGTTAATAATAAATGAATTAGTGGTTTGGTTGTGTGACAATGGTTTTAACTGGGCAATAATGGTGGGGTGTGATAGCTAATCATGATAGTGTGAGTCCAATGGATGAACACTTAAAACTCATGTTTACCGACATGAGGATTGGTCATAGCGACCACATACTATAATTATGGGGTACATGGGAATCCCTTAAGTTACACTTGCATATATGTATCATGAAGAGCGAAGGGTACACGGGAATCCCCTACTCCTATGGTATCTCTGGTTCATATGGCTACACGCATCGGGGACTGTTCAGGGGGTAACACTAGACCCATAGAGCCCGCGGGTGGTTCTAGGATGGTTAAGCTACACATACCCATGTTAATGGTTTTAAAGCCATGCTAAACCTGATTTCCTTTTCCCAGCATAGATTATATATATATATATTTATATATGTATATATGGTTGTGAATGCATATAGTTGTTTACTTGGGTTTAAAGGTTGCCATTATTTTATCCTTATCCTGAGTGCCTGCTAGTATTCAACCGCTAACCCGTCTTTCAGCGCTGTATCCCCATGCAATGTAGGAATCGACCATACTAATCCTCCTGCTCATTGGTTAGATTTAGTGACAGTCGGTGTTAGAGTGAAGTGGTAAGCTTCCATAGTTATCCATTTCATGTCATGGATTACTTTACATACTTTTGTCTTTTCATAGACTTTGTTTTTTTTGCAATAATCGGGGGCATGTCTCGACTAGATACTCTTTGGTTTAGTTTTGAGGCTTTGTATGGACAACTATGGACTTGGGTATGGAATGATCATGATATTTCTATCTATATACATAGGATTATCATTTTTGGTTTGTTTGTTTGGTTATGAGATAGATTGACTTTGTTGGGTTAGTCTAGTAAGTAGATCTATCCCAATGTCATTATATCTTCTAATTTTCTATCTTGTTATATATTTGGAATTCATCCAACCCAGGGTATATACAGGTTGGTTGGATTGGGTATCGGGAGGTGGTCTTTGGTCCTGGTTATACTTGAGATGCCTATTACTACAAGGCTCCAGTTTGGGTCATGTCATATCTGGGTTATTTTGTCTCTAGTGAAGGGATTATAGTGGATCCACAGAAGGTTGTGGTGGTTAAGAAGTAGTTAGCTAGTTATTATAGAAGGTTTGTGGAATGTTTCTATTTGATCGCTACCCCATTCTCTAAGTTGACTCCGAAGAAGGTGAATTTTTTGTGTTCTAATACTTGTGAGGGTAGTTTTAAGAAGTTGAAGGATAATTTGACTTCGACTCTGATCTTGACTAGGCCTATGGGCACTGCTGGTTTTGTTGTCTATTATAATACTTCCCAGGTAGGACTGGGTTATTGTTGATGCAATATGGCAAGGTGGTTGCATATGCTTCTTGACAGTTGAAACTTTATGAGAAGAATTATTTGACTCATAATTTTGAATTTTTAGTTATGGTGTTTACATTAAAGATCTGGCAGCATTATTTGTATGGAGTCCATGTTGATATTTATTCTGATCATAAGATCCTGCAATATGTGTTCACTCAGAAATAGTAAATCTTAGGCAAAAGAGATGGTTTGAGTTGCTAAAGGACTATGACATGAGTCTCCACTATCATCCTGTTAAAGCTAACATGGTTGCTGAAGCCCTTAGCAGGTTTTCCATGGAAACCTTTTCTCATATGGATAAGAAGAAGTGGGATTTAGTGAAGGATATTCACCATTTTGCTAATTTTGGAGTTCATCTTTTGGATTTTAAAGATGGTGGTGTGATTTTTTAAGAGGTGGCAAAGTTATCTCTTGGTGCTGAAGTGAAAGAGAATCAGATGTTGGATCCTATCTTGATGCAAATCAAGATGATGTGGGTAGGCAGAATGTGATGGATTACAAGATTGGTGGTTATGGTATCTTGAGGTACCAAGGTAGATTATGTGTTCCCGATGTTGATGGGTTGTGGGGAAGAATTTTGGTCGAAGATTATTAGTTGTGTTATATTATTTATCCTGGTTCGACAAAAAATGTATCATGATTTTAAGGAGATTTATTAGTGGAATAGCATCAAGCGAGATGTGGCCAATTTTGTTGCTAAGTGCATGGTATGTCTGCAAGTGAAGGTAGAACATTTGAGGCCCGGTGGGTTGACTCAAGAGATTGAGCTGCCGGTGTGAAAATGGGAGATAATTATTATGGATTTTATTAGTGGCCTTCCATGGTCTCTCCAATAGTTTGATTCAATTTGAGTCATCATGGATAGGATGAATAAGTCCTCTCACTTCTTACCAGTGAGGACTAATTTTTGTTCTGAGGATTATGCCAAGTTATTCATTGAGGAGATCATGAAGTTACATAGTGCTCCAATTTCTATCATATATGATTGAGGTACTCAATTTTCATCTCACTTTTGGAAGTCTTTCCAGCAAAGTTTGGGGACTAAGGTGACCCTTAGTACTACTTTCCACCCGCAGACAAATGGGTAAGCAAAAAAGACAATCTAGGTCTTAGAAGATGTTCTTCGGGCTTGTGTGTTTAATTATGGTGGTAGTTGCGTTGAACACCTATATCTCATAGAGTTTTCCTTCAAAAACAATTATCACTCTAGCATTGGTATGGCTCTGTTTGAAGCCTTATATGGTAGGGGGTATATATCTCCTATTAGGTGGTTTAAAGTTAGTGAAAATAAGTTGTTTGGCCCTGATTTAGTTCACCAAGCCATAAACAAAGTGAAGGTGATTTGGGATAGACTTGATACAGTCCAAAGTCACCAAAAGTCCTATGCAGATGTGAGGCGAAGGGAGTTGGAGTTCAGTATTGGTGATTGGGTGTTCTTAAAAATGTCTCCTATGAAGGGAGTAATGTGGTTTGATAAAAAATGGAAGCTCAGTTCCTATTATGTTGATTCATACTTAGTTGTAAAGAGGGTTGACAATGTCATATTTGAATTGGAGTTTTCTCCTAGTTTGAACTCCATTCACCCTGTGTTTCATGTTTTGATGTAGAGAAAGTGTGTGGGTGATCTTTTGACAGTTGTTTCTTTGGAGGAGATAGATATTTAGGATTCCTTATCCTACGAGGAAACTTTGATTGAAATTTTGGATTGGCAAGTCTGTCGATTACGGACAAAGGACGTTGCTTCGGTAAAGATTTTCTGTGGAACCAAAAGGTTGAGGAAGCTACTAGGGAAGCCGAGGAGGACATGAAATCCAAGTAACGTTCTTGTTCCCCGTTCCTAATAACCATGCATGAGTTATATGTATTCCTTAACATTAGTTGTTTTATGTCTTTGTTAAAGGTAAGTGTGGTTGTGTTTGGAGTCAAATCATGCTAATAAATGCCTCGTCCTGTCATTCGAGGATGAATGATCCTAAGGGGGAGTATTTAACTCCCCAGATTTTTTGTCCTTGATTTTCTTATAAACTTTATCCTCACTGCCTTGACTTCAACTC
The DNA here is from genome assembly GCA_030864215.1 of Capsicum pubescens. Classification (NCBI taxonomy): domain Eukaryota; kingdom Viridiplantae; phylum Streptophyta; class Magnoliopsida; order Solanales; family Solanaceae; genus Capsicum; species Capsicum pubescens. Next base: position 252,255,778 of record CM061538.1, read on the forward strand.
ACCCCATGAGTCGTAGGGTGTCTTGACGGGTCATGTGACCCAAGTAATTTGGTGTCCAGTGAGTGGTGATTGAGTTACTATCCTGAGTATGACTTGGGGGTACAAGTCATAGAAAGTCTTGACGAGTCCTAGGGACCCACTCATAACCAAAATAGTAAGTATGTGGCAAAGTTTTTCTCAAAGTATGAGTGGCTCACTAAGAGTTGTAAGAACTTGTTATGAGTCGTTGGGTGCAAATCATAGGATGTCCACTGTTTACCTAATTAGGTTTTGTGTTGACTATGATTGGACCCTATGAGTCGTAGGGTCCCATTATGAGTCCTGTTGGTTGAGTCTTAGGGTCAACAGATTGTGATTGTCTTGGAGACTGCCTTGGTTATGAATTAGGGTGATGAGTCGTAATGAGTCTACATGAGTCGTATAGTGACCCGTAGTCACTGACGACTAACTTTCAGCTTTTAATTTAAGGGCACTTTGGACAATTAGCCTCTCACCCAATTAAAATCCCACACCCATAAAGCACTTAAAGGGATTATGTTTCATCCTTAATGTACTCAAATACTTCCAAAGCTCTCTCAAATTCTCTCAAGCAACCATATTTAGGGTTTTCAAGAAGTAGGTCATCCAAGGGCTTAAGGGTTGGATTCTTTCCGTAAAGCTTTGTATTTCAGGCATGTTATTCTTCCCTCATTGTTAATTTATTAAAATCATATGTTTTAAAGTATTGTCCAGGATATATTGATGTTGGTTTTGAAACAAGGGTTGAGGGTTTTGAATGCTTGTTGTTGAACAATGTTTTTCCATGGTTTACATATGATTATTCATGATTTAAATATGGTTTCGAACTTGTGGGTGCATGGGTATGGTGAATAAACTAGGAAATTATGATTTCCTCAAACTTGTGACTTTTGAAGTAGTTATAACCCCAACCGCATATTGTGAAATTAGTTTAAATTTTGAGAAATGTGGGAATTGAACTATTCTTAAACTATTGCATTATAATGTTTAATTTAACCTTATGGGTTTTGTGCTTTTTCAAGCTATTTCATAATTGAACCAAGGGGGTTGTGAATTCCCCCAAGTGATGTAATTATTTTGGCATGTTGATGTTACCTTGCAAGTGTTGTTGGTATGACGATACCAACAATGTATGCCTTAATGTGTAATATGGTTCAATGAATGAAATATGTGTTAAATAGTTTAATTAGGCTTAAAAGAAGGTTGTGTAGTTGGTCGTGAAAGTGACAATCCTAACATTGGAAACCGTATTAGCCGATGCGAGGTGTCGGAATGACTTGGGGTTAGAGTCCCCTTTTTAGCTTATGATTGTGTGGTTCAAATCCACCTTACTCTCACTATTACATGATTGGGAGGTTAGAGTCCCCCATACTATATTACCCAATCGGGTTCTTAAGTCTTCTTAGTATAGGATTAGGAGGTTAGAGTCCCCCACAAATATATATGTGATCTTTCTCCTGTTCGTGTGGCTACATATGCTGGGGCTCGACTAGGGGGTGAGAGCTGTGGCCCATATAGCCAGTGGGTACTATTATACTATGATTTTTGAGCTACACAATCCAGGTTAAGTTTTTAAACATTCATGTTAAACCTTGTTCCCTACCCTGGCATGTGTTATATTTAGATATGTATATGTATTTGATTATATGCGTGGAGTTTGAATGATTTTTAACTGCTTATCTTGATATTATTTTATGCCTTATCCCTGAGTTACATGCTAGCATTCACCCCGCAAATCGTCTTCAGACGCTGTATCCCCATGTGATGCAAAAACTGGTCATAGTTCTATTTCTCCTGCTTAGTGATTCGGATTCGGGATTGATTCATGAGTTGACATTGAAGTGGTGAGCTTCCATACATAGGAAGTCTACATTTCATGTTTTGGTCCTTTGTGTCTCAGACAATTTAGATTTGTGTTTTGCTATAGTCGGGGGAATATCCCAAAACTTTATTGATATTTAGTTTTGGTAGAGGCTTTGTTGGATTACTGTGGACATGGGTGATGTTGGTCGGTTGTTTTGACTAGTCATTGGTTATGGACCATAGAAGTATCTTTTGTTTTATAAATTTATCTTTTTATATGTTTGGAATTCATCCGACAAGAGTGATATTGTATTGGTTGGTTAGGTTTAAGGGGGTGATCTCCGATCCCCGACGGACTTGAGATACCCATCATGGACAGGCCCTGGTTTGGGTCATGACAATAGTAAATAAACATACGCAGTACTCGAAATCCATCACCTAGACTATATTCACATTCAAATACAATGTTAAGCAAGTCTAACTGCTACAATAATTACCTATCTTATTTAGTACTTGACCTTGGTTTATGTGTTCACATCATCGTATACCTTGCAGTCCTATGGGGACGTTGTAGCCTGTGTTCCAACCAATACAAGCTTTCTCTCTATTCGCATCCCAACCTCATATTTCTACATTGTAATGTATCTCTTTCTAATTACTTCTAGTGGGAAATCCCTACTTGTCCTTTTATATTACCCATTTTGATTTCGTTCACCATTACCATAATTCGATTATGATAATTACTAACACCAGATTCCACATCTCACATTATATTAAACCTTCATAATACAAGCTCAACATCCTTATATTAGGATTACTTGAATTAACTATAGTTTTATTTCTTGCTATCCCTTTATAGCTTATTTAGTCCCACTCTACACTTACGTATCCATCCTTCCAACACTGTGTTCAAAGGCCAAATACATAAAACACCGGACATTACTATTACAGTTACATAAATTTAGCATAAGTCTTATTGAAATATTAAAGACCATAACATACCTTGTAGATGAACCCTAATATTGAGTGGAGAGAGCTGCAAAAAATATTTCCATGTTGGGTTCCCTCTTGACGTGCCTTAAAATTGTTCTCATGAATCCTGGTCTTTGAAATCTTATGGTTGGAGGGGTGGGGTACATTTTAGTGTGTTTTAGAGTATGGAGGCGACCTAGGGAAATAATAAAAGAGAGGGTTCTTAAAAACTCCTTAGGTTGGCTACTTTCGGGTACCACTGTAATAGTTATTTGATCACTATAGTGGTAGGCAGCAGACCGACCTAATTTTTTGGGCCTTGTTTTTTCTTTTTGGTTTATTTTTTTTTAATTCCAATTTAAGCATATTATTTATCATAAATTATTTCTAGGGTATTTTCACGTGTAATGACATTTGAGGTTGTTATATCTGTTTTCTCACACTTAAAACACCCACTTCGTGATCTATCATTGGATCAATATTTGCTACTTGTTCCATTCTTGTCATTCCTATTATCTCCCCCTAAAGAAATTTTTGAGGTTTTGGGTGATTAATGCCACTCGTTCGTTATCTAGGTCCGAGGCATCACTCTCAGATGCTTTCAAGGCTAATAACTTGTCCTTGGTTGGTGAGCATTTTCATCTCATAAGTTTTCAAATTTTCTACCAATTCATCAATAATTATGGTGGCGAGGTCCTTTGCTTCTCTTATAACAGTCATCTTGACATCTCAATATGTCTTTCGAAGAATATTTAATACTTTGTATACTTTTTCTTTAATGATTAGGGTATTTCCTAGGAAAGAGAGTTCATTTACTAAGCTGGTGAATTAAGTGATCATCTCATATAAAGTCTCACCCTCATTTATTTTGAATGTTTTATAGTCAGTAAAAAATATAACAACTCTAAACTCTCTCACTTGATTGGTACCTTTATATGCATTAACCAGTGCATCCCAAATCGGTTTAGCAGTGGTACAACTTAAAACTATGTTGAATTCATCAGGACCATGACCACACGTAAGTATATTCTTGGCTTTAGCATTTTTCTTTATAGCAATAAGATCATTAGCAACATACCCAGTCCTTGTTTTCTTTACTTGATCTCCTTTCATTGTCTTCATGGGGATTGTAGGTCCTTAGTGATTCTATCCCATAGTTCTTGGTATTTATCCTGAATGAAATCTTCCATGCGAGCTTTATACCATATGAAGTGAGTCCCATCAAAGAGAGGGGGGGTCGTGTCATTAATTGTCCTTCACAATGTACAGTAGGAGGTACCGAATTATATTGAACTTATCTTAAGGTGTCAACCTTTTAACAAGATAATCTGCTCTAATACCAATTGATGTTCTACATGACTTACGAAGTTTAGTGAATTATAGATGCTTATTTTCTATGTTTTGATCGGGTTGCCTAACGTGCTCTACAAAAATGAAAAAAGAAATAAATGTAAGAACACAAATTTTCGATTGAAAGCACCCAACTCAAAAGGTGCAAAAAACTAAAACCTGCAACCTCTGTAGTAACTACTGCAGTGGTCATAAAAAACACAACGATGGCCTCCAGGAAAAAAATGTGTAAACCACTGTCGCAAAAATTTAACCACTGCAACGATATCGTTGTAGTGCTAATTATCTATTATAATGGTAGCACATAATAAAATTGTAGTTTTGAAAACCCAAAAAGTTTTCATTCTCCACTTTTCAAAAAATGCAATAAGGCTCCGGAGAAAGCAATTTTCAGGTTTTGTAGAGTTTTTCATCTTTGATAGTAAGTAATTATATTCTAGACATAAATTTAGTTCACCATAGAAAATTACTAGAAAATAGGTTAATGGTGGATTTTGGATTTAACCCTAGTTTATGAAAATGAGAAATAATGAAATTGCTTATAAATTTAGTATGTATAATCCTAGGGTGTTAGAAAATACTAATGGAACTAGAATCATAGTTGTTTGTACTAATTCAAGTAAAATTCATGAGGTTTAAGAGAGAGTAAAAACTCTAAGATGATGAAATAAGGTGAATGTATGGCTATAATTAGTGGATTTTAATTCCTAATAGTTGAAATAGGATTGAATAATTAAAATGAATACATATTATTGTTGTATAGATCAAGAACAAGATCAAAAGGGCAAAAGTGTGGTTTAAAGGTGACTTTGAGCAAAGGAGATGAAGTAGGCTATGATTTTATTGTAGTACTTAGAATTTCTTAGCTTTGAGCTTGTTTGTAATTTAGATATCTATGATTGCCGTCTAGCATGACTCATGATTTAATGACCGCATTACATTTCATTTGCATTGAGATGATATATTTAGATGATGGATCAGGTACCACACCTGTATGTTGATATTGATGATGCGGAGGAAAAAATTAAAAGGTGATGTGTACATCTTGCATACATACACTCATTCATATGCATTGAATGTTTTTATTATAATTATATTCAGCGATCAGTTGTTGATGAACATGACTAAGTATGAAACCCTGTGAAAGTAAATTTGTGAGTTTTATTATATGATGGCATATGATATATTCAGTTGATTGATATCATTGGTTATGAATGTTGTTATGATCAATTTTATATTTGTTTGACTTGCTTACTTGTGCATTATTAAGTTAGTCAGCGTATGATACTTATCAGTACTTTTTGATGTATTGATGCTACCTGTACTCTTCTTTTGTAGAGTGTAGAATATCTTCTAGTGGCTGACGCACGACCTCATCTCTAGATAGTGATTCATACTTGATTTTAAAGGTAAGCACCATGACCGAACAACCTTTGAATCTTTCTGTCGGTGTTGAAGTCCTTTGTTTCAGGATTGAGACATTTCCTGTTATTTATGTTTTTGAATATTTTGATTGTTCTAGACTTAGTGGATTCATAGATGTTCTTGTACAGTGACTTCAAGTACCGAAGATTGTAATAACTAGAGATGTTTGCACTCTATTCGCTTTATGGATGTTGGTGTCGTTTGTCAATGATTTTTATTTAAATGAAACCCTTTTAAGGACTTATTTATTACATGGAGATTTATATAATAAGAATGTGAGAGTAATACTTATGTGAGTAGGGTGAGTGCAGTATGGTTCTCCTTCCATAGGCTAGGTCGAGTGCAATCATGACCATTTGGGTCATGACGGTTATGATCTTTTCCTATTTAGAAACTGTCCCTCCTTAGCTTATAACACCTTAACTCATCAGAAACCCTCACATTATCAATTAAATTCCTCTCTTTTCTGTCAAACTTAGAACCCTCAAGATTCAGGAAAAGTATCAAAAGCTAGGGCTTATCTTCAAGGTTATTCCTCAAACTCAAAAATCAAGGTACGTAAGAGCAACATCTTTCATGGAGGAACTCCATTCTTCCGTCCAATTGAGTTTTAGTTTCATATCAAGTCCATGATTTAAAGTTAGGGTTTCAAAGTTAAATATTTCTAAAGCATTGTTCTTGGTATTTGTTACAACCTCTTGAATATCCCTCGAGTATTATTGTTAATTCCATGAGTTAAATTTTTTCCTTAGATTTGAATTTTATGGCATGACTATTACTTTTCTTCATATAAAGCTTATGAATCTTATTTATATTATTGAAAGCCTATTTCATGTTTTCATGAGATTAACCCATTGTTTATTTGAAATTATATCTCAAATTAACAAGTTCATGAAAAAAAGATTATGATTATCCTTATGTATAATAGTATGTTTTGAAAAAAGAAAGAGTTATCATATCTTAAAAGTTAGACCTTAGCAAAGATATAAAGATTTAGAGCCAATGGATCATAGAGATGGATATGTTTATGATATAATATTATAGAGTCAGGCATGATTTTTAGATTTTTTTTTTAAAATATTATATTATGAGAAACCAGTTTATTTTGGGAGGTCTATTTAGCATCGCAATGAGTATGAATATAGACAACACATGCCTCAAAACTTCATCGCCACCATAGGATAGGATTGTCTTACAGTTAGGAGTGACTCATCTTTTAGCCTTCAAGATATGAATGGATTCATAAGTTAAGTTTCATCTTATATTCATGCAAGGTGAATGATGTATCTCCCCAACATGGTCAAGTGAAACATCCTAGGTTTTGATTCTTAGAAAATTTCCTGAAAATCCATTCTCCGGACGCAATACGACTCATGGGAATGAGCCGTATGTTGGGGTATGAGTGATATGGTTTATTCGTATGCTGACCAGTGTTAGTTTGTGGGATGGTTTTGGTAACTAGAATGGGAACAATTTAGGGGTATGAGTCATAGGGATTGGTACGAGTCGTATCAAGGACTCGTATGGTGGGGCAGTGTTTGATCCTCCTGGTATTTTATTCTACCAGGGATACAAGTTATGGGCACAAATTATATGCTGTAGTTATGACTTGGTTGGATGAGTTGTAACTAGATAGTGTTTGATCCAAGGGTTGCGGATTGGATACGAGTGGTGGATACCAATCATAAAGGAGGATACGACTCGTAGGGGTCAGTCGTATCCCTGTGATGGGTTTTTAAGGTATTTAAGTGAGGGTATTCTGGATATTTCCCTGCTTACCCTAACTAGGACTCATGACTTCTAATACACTTAGGAGGTTATTTACCCTATTATTCTATTCATTAACATTTAGAAACTATTCCAAAAATTTCATAATTCTCTCAAGAGCTTTTGGGGCAGGAAGGCTAGCATTTCATCTTACGGATTGCTTTGGGGCTTTTCTTGGTGATTTCCTTCCATCAATTCTTCGGTATAAGGTATTATTCTCTTCTCTCATTGTAATTTCAACTAAAGGTATGGTTTATATGATCGGTTTCATGGTTTTACTATTTCATAATTATGGTTTTCAACTATTATTGAGGGGTTTTTGATATTAAATTCTTGGTTATAGTTTTCTATGGTTTTACTTATGCTTTTATATGCATCAATGGTGGTTTTGGAAAATTGTATTGCATGGTAATGGTTTAATGGTCTTTGGATTTGGTTTGGTTATATTATGCCCCCAAGGTGTTTGGTAAAGTGCTTATAAAGATATGTTCATTGCATTAACTTCTTTTAATGGAACACTTGCATGTTTTAAACTGGATAAATGGAATTATACATGGTTTAAATGGTTTGGAAAGTCTAAAGGCTAAGTGGTTATGCTTGTGGAGAACATGGAAGTCTTCCAAGTGGATTTAATATGGTAATTGAAAGGGCACCTAAGGTCCCCTTAACCTAAATGGTTTGGCTATGGATATTTCTTCCAAGTAAGGGGTTGTATGATGATACCACCAATATTGGCCTTGGTTAATAAATGGTAAATGGATTGTTTGTACATGGTTTTAATTAGGTATTAATGACAGGGTGTGTAGCTAAGCCGTGAAATGTGGTAGTCTCGGGGGGACCAAAACTGAAAACTCATATTTGCCAATATGAGGGGTCTTGATGACCATGTGTGTATGTCACATTTTATATTGGGGGATGTACTAGTCATCCCATGGGATATTCCCTGGTCGTGTGGCTACACGCACTGGGGACCTTTCAGCCGGGGGAGTTGAACTCATATGGCCCGTGGGTGGTTAGGAAGGTAAATCTACACAACCCAAGTAAAGGTTTTAAACGTATACTAAATCCGATTCCTTTTTATATCACTTATATATGTATGGTTGTCTGCATTATGTATGGTTTTACTTGGTTTTATAACTGGCATTATATTATTCTTATCTAGAGATTCATGATAGCGGTCATTCGCTAACCCCATCTACTAGCGGCTGTATACCCACGCTAGACAGGAACTGACCATTCTACTCCTCCTATTTAGCACGAGGATTTGGTATTAGAATTTTAACTAAAGTGGTAAGCTTCCATCATTTTGGAAGGCATCATTTCATGTTATGGATTTATTTAGATACTTTTATTTTATTTTGGATATTTGTTTTGACCATGGTTGGGGGTATGTCCCAACCGGATTTGTTTACTCTTTTGGATAAAGGCTTTGTGGTACTTTTGGGGGTTGGTATGGGCGGTATTGGTATTGGTGTCGGCCTTTGCATTGGAATAAGCCAGTGGACTGACATCATTGGACGATATTGTTGGTTGTTCCATCCTATTGTATTTTAGGATTGATTTTCATATTATATTTTGGTATTCCCTTTGGTTTATGGTTTAGTTTGGTATGGTTGGGCTGTTGGTGTGGTACGGTTGGACTCGGTTGGGTTGGTCACAGTCGTGACCCTATCCCAGAGTCTTAATGAGAATATTAACTCTATTTGTTATATGTTTGAAATTTAGTCCACCTATGTCTAGATATAGGTGGTTAAGTTGGGTAACAAGGGACGGTTCCCGATCTTGGTTGGACTTAGGATGCCCATTATGACAAGGCCTGGGGTCGGGTTGTGTCAAGTTTGTATCAGAGCCTAAGTTCATGGTTAATTGGGAAATCCATAAAGCTGTGTTGAGTAGAGTCTCTTGTAGGGGTTTGAAGCACACCACACTCATAAGAGAGAGGCTAAAAGACATTTAGGAATGTTTCACTTTCTTGGTATTCTATCTCTAAGCTTGAGTTCTTAATCTTGGATTCTCCTCTAATCCTTATTTGTTCGTCTTTCAGATTATACCTCTTTGATCTGGAACAAAAGGAAATTCTTCCATCCCATCTGGGGATAATGTTGAAGGGGTACATCCTACGTTTGGAGTACATCTTTGATCTCATGGTCCTATTCCTGATGGTGCTAGAGTTCTTCCTATTTCGTCTAGTTCTCCTCAGGTTCCTCAGGGCAACGTGACAAACATAGAATTTTATCACTCTATCCATGTTATTGCCCAATTGGTTGATGCTCAGGCTGAGTAGGGTGTGACTGGTGCTTTGTCTACTGAGGCCAAGGGTTGGTCAATTTATGAAGATAGGTCCTCCAACTTTTACTGGGGTGAAGGCTAAGGAGGATCCACATGACTTTTTGGATAAGATGGAAAAGATCTTTTGGGTGATGCAGACTACTAATATAGAGAGGGTTAACCTTACAACTTATCATCTCAAGGATGTTGCTTATCAGTGGTATGGGGAGTAAGACAAGGATAAATGTGATATGGAAGAGGAAGGGTTATGGGAGTCCTTTTCTAATTCCTTCTTAGATCAGTTCTTTCATCAAGAGTTGAGGGAAGAAAAAATGAAAGAGTTTGTAAACCTTAGGCATAGGAGGATGTATGTAAAGGAATATGCTTTGAAGTTCCATTATCTATCAAGGTATGCTCCTAAATTGGTGGCTGATATAAGGTCGAGAATGAGGAAATTAGCTTTTGGGTTGAATACAGATTTGATTCTTGAGAGCAATACTGCCTAGCTGATTAAAGACATGGACATCTCAAGGTTGACTATTCAAATGCAGTAGGTTGAAGATGAGAAGATAAAGCAGACGAAGTTTGGGGATTGGCAGGGAAAGAGTAGCTGGTTTGCTGATCAGAGAGGTGTTCAGTATCAGAGAGGTCAGAATGGTGGCAAGTGGAATGAAAAGAAATGGGGGAGTTCTGGCTCCTTTTCTGCTAGTGCTCCTTATCATTCGAGTGATAAGCGTCATCAAGGTGGTGACAATTCTTGGGCATAGTTGCCTAATCTAAGGTGAACGGAGGTCAATCAGTTTCTTTATGTCCTCCTTGTCGATTTTGTGGTCATCCTCATCAGGGCTATTGAGAGGAAGAAAGGGACAAATGCTTCATGTGTGGCCAGATAGGCCATCGCTCAGGGATTGTCTGGTTAATAAGGTTGCTACGTGGGTGAATAAGATTGCTGTGGAGTTATTTTCTGTTCCTACACCTGGTGGGATGGAATCATCTTATGTTACTGCCTTTGGTTCTAGTGTTGGCTGGAATAAGTTGTATGCTTTGCGCCCCGATAGGAATTTGAGACATCACCTGATGTTGTTACTGGTATGTTATAGCTTTTCTATCATGACGTATATTTTTTTCTTGATACGGGGTTGACTCATTCTTATGTGACTCCATATATGGCCATGTCTTTTGGTTTCAATTCGAAAGTTATCTCAAATCCTTTTTCTGTTTCTACCCCGGTAGGAGACTCAGTTATTGCTAAGAGAGTCTATAAGGAGTGTGTGGTATCTATTGGTACCAAGCAGACCTTGGCGGATCTGTTTGAGTTGGATATGGTAGATTTTGATGTAATTCTAGGTATGGATGTTTCATTCTTGTTATGCGTTTATGGATTTTCGGACCCGTTGGGTTATCTTTAAATTTCCTGGTGACCAACTACAGAATGGTAAGGTATTTCCTTAGCTCCTAGGGGGAGGTTTATTTCTTATCTTAGATCTTGGAGTTTAATCTTTAAGGGTAGTCTTTATCACTTGGTCCGGGTTAAAGTTTTTAACTCGGAAGGTCCTTCTTTGTCTTTGATCCTTGTAGTTAATGAGTTTCCAGAGTTCATTCCGAATGATCTTCCTAGTGCTTCTATAGATAGGTAAATAGAGTTTGGTATTGATTTGCTTCCGAATACTCGTCCAACTTCTATTCCTTCGTATAGAATTGCTCCGATTATGTTGTGAGAACTCAAGGAGCAACTTAAGGATCTTCTGGATAAGGGGTTTATTCATTCTAGTGTTTCTCCATGGGATACACCAGTGTTGTTTGTGCGCAAGATAGATGGTTCCCTTCGAATGTGCATTGACTATAAACAGTTGAACAAAGTGACAATTAAGAACAAGTATCTTCTTCCTAGGATAGATAATTTTTTCGACTAGTTATAGGGTGCCAAGTTTTTCTCTAAGATAGATCTTCGGTCTGGGTGCCATTAACTTAAGATTAGGGAGGTGGATATCCCTATGACAACTTTTTGTACTCAGTATAGGCATTTTGAGTTCTAGGTGATATCATTTGGGTTGACTAATGCTTTGGCATCATTTATGGACTTTATGAATAGGGTGTTCAGGAAGTATTTAGATCTCTTCATTATTGTGTTTATTGATGACATTCTAGTTTATTCAAAGAGAGAGGTGGATTATGCTAATCACCTTCATATAATGTTGCAAACCTTAAAGGAACAACAGTTGTATGCCAAGTTCTCTAAGTGTGAGTTCTGGTTGAACGCTGGGACTTTCTTGGGCCATATTGTTTCTTATGAAGGGATCATGGTAGATACACATAAGGTTGTTGTGATGAAGAGGTGGCCTAGGCCCACGACTCCATTCGATATTCAAAGTTTCTTGGGTTTAGACGGGTATTATAGGCAGTTTGGGGAAAACTTTTCTTCGATAGCTGCTCCTTTGACTAAGTTAACTCAAAAGAAGATTAAGTTTTCTTGGTTGGATTCTTGTGAAGGGAGTTTTGAGAAGTTGAAGGATAAGTTAACTTCAGCTCCAATCCTGACTTTGACAGTAGGCAATGATGAGTTTGTGGTTTATTCTAATGCATCCCGGGTAGGGCTTGGTTATGTTTTGATTCAGCATAGGAAGATTATTGCCTATGCTTCTAGGCAGTTAAAGGTACATGATAGGAATTATCCTACCACCCAAGTAAGGCTAATGTGGTTGTTGATGTTCTTAACAAGTTATCCATGGGGAGTTTGGCTCACGTGGAGGAAGGCAAGCGGGAATTGGTGAAGGATATTCACCGCTTGGCTAATCTTGGAGTTCGTCTCTTGGACTGTAAGGATGTTGGTGTGATGGTGCAAGAAGTGGTTCGATAGTGTCTTGGTGCAGAGATTAAGGAGAAACAAGTGCTAGATCCTGTCTTGATGAAAATTTAGGGTGCTATTGGTGGGTAAAAGGTAATGGTGTTTGAGATCAATGGTGATGGAACTTTACGGTACCAAGGAAGGTTATGTGTTCCTGATGTCGATGGGCTAGGCAAAGGGTTTTGGCTGAGGTGCATGAGTCGTGCTATGTTTTTCATCCCATCTCGACTAATATGTATCATGATCTCAAGGAGATCTACTAGTGGAATGGCATGAAGAGTGATGTGGCTGATTTTGTGGCCAAGTGTATAGTGTGTCAACAAGTTAAAGTTGAGCACATGAGGCCAAGAGTATTGTATTTAGAAATTGATTTGACTAAATGAAAGTGGAAAGTGATTAATATGGACTTTGTTACCGATCTTCCTCGGTCTCAGAATCAGTATGATTTGATTTGGGTCATCGTAGATAGGATAATCAAGTCTGCGCATTTTTCGCCAGCGTGGACTACCTTTTTGACAGAGAATTATACACGACTGTATCTTCAGGAGATTATGAAGCTGTATGGGGTACCTTTTTTGATTATCTCTAATCGTGGTACGCAGTTTACATCTCATTTTTGGTAGTCTTTCCAGAGAGGGTTGGGGACTAAGATTAGTCTGAGTACTGCTTTTCATCCGCAGTCAGATGGGAAAGCGGATAGAACTATTTATACATTGGAAGATATGCTTCGGGCCTACGTGATTGACTATGGTGGCAATTGGGTTGATCATCTACCTCTGGCGGAGTTTACTTACAACAATAGTTATCATTCGAGTATTTGTATGGCTCCTTTCGAGGTGTTGTATGGTAGGAGGTGTAGATCTTCTATTGGGTGGTTTGAACTTGGAAAAGCGAACATGTTTTGTCCAAATTTTGTTTATCAAGTGATGGAGAAGGTCAAGGTGATTTGGGATAGGCTTAAAGCTGCTAAAGTAGACAAAAGTCCTATGTGGATGTTAGGTGTAGATACTTGGAGTTTGAGGTTAGGGATAGGGTGTTCCTTAAGGTATCTCCCATGAAGGGAGTGGTGCGGTTTGGAAAAAAGGGGAACTCACTCCTCGGTTCATTGGTCTTTACGTGTTTTTGCAGAGAGTTGGCAATATTGCTTATGAGTTGGAGTTTCCATCTAGATTAAGTTTGGTTCATCCGTTCTTTCATGTTTCTATGTTGAGGAAGTGTCTTGGTGATCCTTCTTCGGTTGTTCCTTTTGAAGGATTCAATATTTCGGATTCTTTGTCTTATGAAGAGGTCCCGGTTGAGATATTAGATAGGCAAGTTCGTCAGTTGCGGACCAAGGATGTGGCTTCGATTAAGGTTCTATGGAAGAACCATTAGGTGCAAGAAGCTACTTGGGAAGTGGAAGAGGACACGAAGTACAAGTAGCCGCATTTATTTTCTGCTCCTCTAGGATTCGTGCGGAAGGTATGTGTCCTGAGCTCATCTTTATTTTTTGAGTTTTTTCAAGGAAAGATTAACATCTTTGCTTCTTTTGAGAGCGTGCAATGGAGTTATTAGATGGTGTGTCATGGATTTTGAAATAAATGACATCTTAGAGGCTTGTCACTCGTCACCCTACGATGGTCATCATGGAGGGATCTGAACTACTACCAAGATTCTCTAATGCAGATTCTATTGGCCTTCCATGCAAATGGATGCCGTTGAATGGGTCAAATGTTGTCAAAATTGTCAAATGCATGTTGGTATTTCATAAAGGCACGAGATGTCTCTCAAGCCTAACTTAGAGGTGGAACTCTTTAATGTATAGGGAATCGATTTCATGGGTCCTTTTATGAGCTCCTTTGGGAATAAGTTCATTTTGGTGGAGGTCGACTATGTTTTGAAATGGGTGGAAGCCATCTCACTTCCCACTAATGTGTAACGCCCCAAACCTGATACCTGGAATGCTACATGACGCTAGGAATCCCGAAGGACCACAAGCTAACCTATGACTGATATCTGTTACTGAGTAATGCATAATATACTGTATAAATGTGGAATAAAAGGGTTGAAAGGATAAGGTTCAAATATCTGATAAAACGTAACATCTGGAAATATGGTATATCAATAACAAAACTGAAATAAACTGTCTGAACATGCTAGTCTGAAAGCCTTTAAACTGTCTGAAAACTATGGAGTTGATGGGACATATCCCCAACTAACTCCGTCTACTAAAACTGAAATAATGAAGTAATGAAATAATCATGCTATCTTTGAATGATGAGGGCTCACTGCAAATCTACTTCTACTGGTTGAATCTGAAGCTAAGTGTGATTGGGAACTTGAGCGTCCAAACCAATGGTATAAAACACCATAGCGCAGAAGAAAAGTATACATCAGTACATCTGAATGTACTGGTATGCAAAGTGAGGTAGGCTGAATACATGGGGTTCATATGCATGAATAATACTAACTGATTGAATAACATGAACGTGAGAATACATGCATGAATACGTAAATGTAAATGAGATCATGATAATGCTGACTACTGAATCTGAATGATGATAACATGAGTTTTGTATAACTGATATACTGTTACTGTGTCTAACAGTCTTGATATTGATAGAACTAGCTGAGTTCCATACTGAACTGAGTGAATGTATCTGACAGTCCTAAATCTGAAGAACTATCTGAGTACTTGTACTGAAACTAATATTAAGACTGTGGGAAGTAGTCATCTAACCTACATGCCCCTTTTCTGTATAGAGTTAGGGTCCAATATGTAACCCCAATGAGAAGAGTGTCAATACTGCGCCACTGGTAAGGACAAGCTGTAGTGACCCTCATCTAGCAGTGTCCCAAAATAAGAATGGTAGGACCCTCAACTGGCATTGTTAATCCCCCTCATCAACCCTTAACTATCAGTTTTGATGTCTCAACCTATGCTGGGTACATAGTTCTGGAACGCAAAGATTTCTTCTAAGGATCACACCCTCTAATGCCAGTGTGTGCCCTCATCCTTGGGTTCGCTCGGTGTTGAATCCTACTCTCAACTGAATAGACACTGAACTGATTATACTGAGATGAACTGGACTGAGTTCACTGAATTTTGTGGACTGAAAGAATAGTACTGAATTCTGTTAACTGACTGAGTTAATGAGATTACTGAGTTTTCCTGAGTCATGTAACTGACTGAATTCTACTGAGTTCTGAAACTGACTGAGAACACTAATGATCATGGTGTGACTGAGATTATCTTGAAACTAACACTGGCTCTAGGCACATTGCTAAATTGTAGGGTATTGAATACCCCCAAGACTCAATAGCGTAAAGCTGACAAGACATGACACTTCTTGGATACATGACCATAGTCACAATTCATAGTACAAATGTTGGGGATTTTCATGAAGTATTTGTATATCATAAGCTTACACATGAATAGGAATAAATATAAACATGTCATAATTTCGTAAGTCTAATCTCATGAGCATTCCACCAAACCTTTAATGCATAACAATAACATGGAGGTCATGGTGAACATAAGGGTGAAACATAGATTCATCAATTTGGTCACAATTGAGTCATGAAGCATAATTCTTATTCTCTTAGGCATTTTAGCAAACACCTTGCATGCATAACTTGAGGATTAGCCATGAATATTAAAATAATACATCATAGCAATATTTTTCACTTCAAATACAAGAATTCCAACCATATGATAACATAATTTCATTATATGTATTTAAGATTTCAACTTGGGAATCATACAACAACATAAACATAGATATGATTCAATTCATAAAATGGAATTCAAAATTTATATTTTTGAAAGGGTTTCTTGAGCTTCATGGGTTAAAGGAACCTATGAATAAACAATTTACATACCTTAGATGGAAGTTTCTTGAAGATTAACGGTGGAATCTCCTGGATTAGAATCTTCAATTGAAAATCCTAGACTTGTTCTTGAGGGAATTTGAGAGAAACAACTATATTTTGGTGAAAACCTAGCTGAATCTCGCGTTATAGGCTTATATAGGGGGTGAGAAATTGACCCCTTTGCCCTTAAATATGTGTACATTTAATGACTGAAAACTGGGCATCAACAGGATTAATGACGCGACACATCGATGCCATCAATGCAATACCAGATGCGTCGCACCTTCATTGCGCCATAACTCAATTATTTTTACTGGCAGTCCTTGCAACAATGTTAACCAATGCGATAGGAGATGTGGCGTGCCAAGATCATGTTGGTCCACTGTTTTGGGACACCAAACGTGGTCTAAACAAGTTTTAAAAAATCTGAAACTTGTCCTGGAACACCTATTGACCTCTCTGATCATGAATCAACAAAAATATGTACCATTAAGGGACATTAAGGTCACGAAATAAGATTGCCAACCTTCAAAGGCCAAAAATAAACTAAGTGTGGAAACTTAGATAGAATTTTCTAAGTCTGAGACCCCTTGACAAGCCTAAAAGGATGAATTAAGCTTAGAAATTTTGCGGGGTCTTACAATATCTCCCCTTTGGGAACATTTCTCCTCGGATGATACTAACTAAGATGGGAGAAATGAGAAGCTGAAGTATATATACTGATCATGAACAACTAAAATATGAGTACGTGGCAGATATTACTGATTTACTGAGATTCATATTAAGCATGAATATCTGATGCATGATTTCATGACTGAGCTAATACATAGATGCATGGCTGGGAGTATTGATTCACTTGTTCATGCATATCAAATGCACAAATACATAACTGACATGATGCATGAACACATGACTGAATATGCAATGTTAGTTGATACCAAGTTTATAATGGGAATATGAGCATGAAACTGAATACCAAGTTATAACTGAAATTTGAACATGAAAATGAATAAGCTTTAAGGAAAGCTATTACCTTGGCCTGAATCTGAGTTTGTGGAGAAAAGGTAATACTTGGTCCACATGTATGCTTCTGCTTCCCAAGTATCTCCCTCGATGGACTAATTCTGCCAAAGAACTTTGACTACAGGAACTTCTTTGTTCCTCAGTCTGTGAGTCTGGTAGTCAAGGATTTCGACTAGAATCTCTTCATAAGAGATGTTGTTCAGAATGTCTATGCCCTCTATAGGGACTACAACTGCTGGGTCACCTATGCGCTTCTTAAGCAAGGAGACATGAAACACTGGATAGACTGAGGCTAGTTTTGAAGGCAATTCGAGCTCATAAGCTACCTTGCCAAAATGACTGAGAATTTTGAAGGGACCAACATATCGGGGACTGAGATTTCCCTTCTTGCCAAATCGCTTCACTCCCTTTATAGGAGAGATTTTCAAATAAACATGATTACCAATTTCAAACTCGAGATCTTTCCTACATACATCTGCATATGATTTTTGTCGGCTCTGAGCTGTCTTGAGACTTTCTCTAATCAACGATACTTTCTCTAATGTATCGAATACCAATTCAGGCCCTACTACTACAACCCCATCCACTTTGAACCAACCGATTAGAGATCTGCATCTCCTATCATAGAGAGCTTTGAATGGAGCCATCTTAATACTGGAATGATAGTTGTTGTTGTATGCAAACTCAATCAAAGACAAGTGGTCATCCCAACTACCTTTGAAATCAATTGCACATGCCCTTAGCATATCTTCCAAGGTTTGAATGGTCCTTTCAGCTTGACCATCTATATGGGGATGGAAGATTGTACTGAGGTCAACTCGTGTACCCAGACCCTTTTGGAATGCCTTCCAGAACTGAGAGGTGAACTGGGTTCCTCTATATGAGACAATAGACAATAGGACACCGTATAATCTGACCAACCCCCTGATATAGAGTTTGGTGTAATCCTTGGCTGACAAAAAGGTATGAACTGGAAGAAAATAAGCTGACTTGGTCATTCTGTCTACAATGACCCAAACTGAATCGTGCTGACGACGAGTATGAGGCAAACCCATCACGAAGTCCATGTTTACTTCTTCCCACTTCCAAGTAGGAATACTAAACTCCTGCATAAACCCACTAGGCTTCTGATGCTCAATCATAACCTGCTGACATGTAGAGTACTTAGCCATAAATTTTGCAATATCTCTTTTTATCCCACTCCACCAATAGATCTCCTATAAATCTTGGTATATCTTAGTGGCCCCTGGATAAATCGAGTAACGTACACCATGCATTTCCGTAAGAATTCACTACCTTAAGTCGTCTACACCTGGTACATAGACACGACCCTGACAACACAAAATACCATCTCCTCCTTGGGAGTAAACCTCTTCTTTGTGATCTCTGACTGATTCTTTCAACTTGACTAGACTGGGATCTCTATCTTGATTTTCTTTTACCTAAAAAAACTAGAGATAATTCTGAGCTGTTCTGAACCCATATACTACCTTCCACTGAATTGACTAAGAGAATACCTAGTCAGGCAAGCTGATAGAATTCCTGATATAACTTCTTCTTACTGTCCCCAACATGAGTAACACTACCCATAGACAGTCTACTGAGAGCGTCGTCCACTACATTGGCCTTGCCCGAATGATAAAGGACACTCATATTGTAATCTTTCAAGAGCTTTAACCACCTTCTTTGACGGAGGTTAAGATATTTCTGAGAGAATACGTACTGAAGGCTTTTGTGATATGTGAACACATCTACATGCAACCCATACAAGTAATGCCTCCAAATCTTTAAGGCAAAAACTATGGCTGCTAACTTAAGATCATGAGTCAGATAATTCTTCTCATGGGGTTTAAGTTGTCTGGGGGCGTCGGATATGACCTTACCATGCTGTATAAGGACAACCAAAACCCACTCTGGATGCATCATAGTACACAACTAACCTATCTAAACTGTCTGGAAAAGCCAAAATTGGAGCTGAGATGATTCGAGTCTTCAACTCCTGAAAAACTCTTCTCGCAAGGATATAACCACTAAAACTTGACTTTCTTATGAGTCATTCTGGATATAGGGGATGCAATAGAAGAAAATACCTCAACAAACCATTTGTAATAGCCATCCAAACCCAAGAAACTCTTAATATCTGATGGAAAGACAGGGCGAGGCTAGTTTCTTACTACTTCGGTCTTTTAAGGATCAACTCTAATGTTATCACCAGAAATGATATGACCAAAGAAGGCTACTGACCTTATCCAAAATTTGTACTTACTGAATTTGGCGAGCAACTGATGATTTCTGAGAGTCTGCAACACTATTCTAAGATGTTCTGCCGGATCACGCTCACTGCGGGAGTAAACAAGGATTTTATCTATGAAGACTATGACTAACATATCCAAGTACTGCTTGAACACTCGGTTCATCAAGTCCATGAAGGATGCTGGGGCATTGGTAAGACCAAAGGACATGACTAAGAATTCGAAGTGACCATACCGAGTTTGAAAGACTATTTTTGGAATGTCACATTCTCTGACTCTGAGCTGATGATAGCCTGATCTGAGGTCTATCTTAGAGAAGTAACTGGCGTAGTGAAGTTGGTCAAATAAGTCATAAATTCTAGGAAGTAGATACTTGTTCTTGACCGTGACTTTATTGAGCTAACGGTAATCAATGCACATTCTGAGAGAATTTTCTTTCTTTCTCACAAATAAGACTGGTGCGCCCAATGGGGACACACTAGGTCTGATAAATCCCTTATCTAGGAGATCCTTTAATTATTATTTCAATTCTCTGAGTTCTGCTGGTTCTATTCTGAATGGCGGAATAGATATAGGCTGAGTATCTAGAAGAAGATCAATGCCGAAGTCTTCTTTCCTTTTGTGAGGAATTCCTGGAAGATCGTCGGGAAAGACATCTGAGTAGTCATTCACTACTGGGATTGATTCAAGACTGGGAGTTTCGGAACTAGTGTCTTTAACTCAAGAAAGATGATAGACACACCCCTTAGATATTATTTTCCGTGCCCGAAGGTAGGAAATAAGCTGACCTATAAAAGCTGAAGTATTACTCCTCCACTCTAGGACAGGTTCAATCGGAAACTGAAACTGGACAACTCTGTTTCTGTAGTCGACTGTGGCATAGTAGGAATTAAGCCAATCCATGTCGAGAATGACATCAAATCAGTCATCTCTAATTCGACTAAGTCTGCTGATATAACTTTATGAGATACCATAACCGGACTGTTCTTGTATACCCGCTGGACTATGATAGTTTTACGCACTGGGTAGAGACTGAAAAGAGTTCTGCTAGAATTTCGGGATTGACTCCAAAATCAATTGCTATATAAGGAGTAACAAAAGACAAAGAAACTCCTAGATCTAGTAAAGTATAAACATGCAAGTGGAAGATCTGTAACGTACCAGTGACTACATTAGGAGAATTTTCCTGATCCTGTTGGGAATGAAGAGCATAAAGTTTATTTGGGCGTTGCCCACTGGTGGCGCTGGAAGTGGTACCTTGCTAGTTCAGGCGACTCGACTGAGCTGAGGAACGGTTACACTGACCTTGAAATCCTGACTAGGGATAATCTCTGACCCTGTGCCTAGCTTGCCACATCCAAAACAGACGTCACTTCCAGATCTACAAATAACCTGATGGTTCTTACCATAAGTATGAAAAAGAGGATGAGTGCGGGCATTGCTAACACTGACCTGAGGTTTAGGGCCTGACGCTCTATCCCTATTTCCGTCTCTAAATTTCAGCGCTGGATCACTGGCTGAGAAAGGAGATGGAATGGATGACTTTGGGCGGAACTAAGAATGATTCCCACTCTCTGACTTAGGCTGAGCAAAGTTGAAACTACCTATCCTTGCTCTCTTATTCTACTTCTCTCTCATCTTAATCTTCTGCTCTTCTATCTGTTGAGCATGGATCATAAGCCTGGCTATGTCTATCTCACTAATCAACATTGTGGACCTACACTCATTGACCACACTATCATTTACTCCAGAAACAAACTTACTCATCTTAGCCCTGCTGTCTGCCACAACATGAGGAGCGTATCTAGCTAATTAAGTAAAATTAAGATAATACTCTTTCACTGTCATGTTGCCTTGCCTGAGGTTGATAAATTCTAACACCTTAGCTTCTCTCTTCTCTATGGGAAAGAATCTATCTAGAAATGCAGTGGAAAACTCCTCCCACTCAATAGGCCCTGCATCTATAGCCCTCTCTGTCTTTCACTATTTGAACCATGTGTGAGCCATATCCTGCAACTGATATACAGCTAGCTCAGCACTCTCATAAATGGTAACCCACATGATATTAGTAACCTTCTGAACCTGATCAAAGAATTCCAGTAAGGTGCTCATTTGACTTAGACCCAAAGAAAGAAGAAGGATTTATTCGGGTGAAGTCCCGAATTCTGGCTGTAGCTGAATTGGCCACTGGGTTGGCCAGAATAACAGTTGGTTGTTCATTTTGGGTAGCAACTGAATTAGCAAGAGTAGTAAATGCAGCTCTAAACTCTACATGAGAAACATGTTTGTCTAAGGGATTGTCTTGGAAGGGCTGAGGGGCTGAGTAATTTCCGTTTCTTCTTTTGGGAGGCATGTTCTGTAAGCAAAAAAGGAGAAACATATTAGATTGAGAGTTAAATTTGATCTCATGCTCACTGGCACGACATGAATACTAAAAGAAAGGAAACTATTCCTAAAACATCTTATAGCCTCATGTACATAAATGTGGCGCGCAACACACCTATGCACAAAACTCTACTAGATGCATCTTTTCAGACTTCCTAGGACAATGTTGAACCTTAGGCTCTGATACTAAGTTTGTAACACCCCAAACATGATACCCAAAATGCTACACGGTGCAAGTAATCCCGAAGGACCACAAGCTAACCCATGACTGATATTTGTAACTGAGCAATGCATAATATACTTTATAAATAAAGAATAAAAGGGCTTAAAGGCCATAAGGTTCAAATATCTGATAAAACATAATATCTAGAAATATGGTATATCAATACCAAAACTGAAATAAACTGTCTGAACATGCTAGTCTCAAAGCCTCTAAACTGTCTCAAAACTGTGGAGTTGATGGGACATGTCCCCAACTAACTCTGTTTACTAAAACTAAAATAATAAAGTAGTGAAATAATCATACTATCCTCGAATGATGAGGACTCACTGCAAATCTACTGCTACTGGTTGAATTTGAAGCTAAGTGCGATCGAGACTTGAGCGTACGAACTTATGGTATAAAATACCATAGCACAGAAGAAAAGTACGCGTCAGTATGTCTGAATATACTAGTATGCAAAGTGAGGTAGGATGAATGCATGTGGTTCATATGCATAAACAATACTAACTGATTGAATAACATAAACGTGAAAGTACATGCATGAATACGTAACTGTAAATGAGATCATGATAATGCTGACTACTGAATCTGAATACTGATAACATAAGTTTCGTATAACTGATCTACTGTTAACTGAGTGACTGTGTCTGACAGTCACAATTCTGATGGAACTAGCTGAGTTTCGTATTGAACTCAGTGACTGTATTTGACAGTCTTGAATCTAAAGAACTATCTGAGTTCTTTTACTAAAACTATAGGAAGTAGTCATTTAACTGACATGCCCTTTTTTATATGGAAGGCTGTCAATACCGCACCACTGGTAAGGACAAGCTGTGAGTAACCCTCATCTAGCAGTGTCCCCAAAGGAGAACGGTGGGACCCTTAACTGGCAGTGTTAATCCACCTCATCAACCCTCAACTGTCAGTATTGATGTCTCAACCTATGCTTGCTACATAGTTCTGGAATGCAAGGATTACTTCTAAGGATCACACCCTCTAATGTCAGTGTGTTCCCTCATCCTTGGGTTCACTCAGTGTTGAATCCTACTCCCAACTGAATAGACACTGAACTGATTATACTGAGATGAACTAGACTGAGTTCAATGAATTTCGTGGACTGACAGAATATTACTGAATTTTGTTAACTGACTGAGTTTATGAGATTACTGAGTTTTTCTGAGTCATGTAACTGACTGAATTCTACTGAGTTCTGAAACTGACTGAGAACAGTACTGATTATGGTATGACTAAGATTATCTTTAAACTGAAACTACCTCTAGTCATACAACTAAATTATCAGGTATTGAATACCCCCACGACTCAATAGCATGAAACTGATAAGACATGACACTTCTTGAACACATGACCATAGTCAACAATTCATAGTACAAACATTGGGGATTTTCATGAAGTATTTGTATGTCATAAGCTTACACATAAATAGGAATACATATAAACATGTCATAATTTTGTAATTCTAATCTCATGAGCATTCCTCCAAACCATTACAATGCATAACAATAACATGGAGGTCATGGTAAACATAATGGTGAAGCATAGATTAATCAATTTGGTCACAATTGAGTCATAAAGCATAATTCTTATTCTCTTAGGCATTTTAGCAAACACCTTGCATGCATAACTTGAGGATTAGGCATGAACATTAAAATAATACATCATGGCAACATTTTTCACTTCAAATACAAGAATTCCAACCATGTGCTAACATAATTTCATTATATGTATTAAAGATTTCAACTTGGTAATCATACAACAACATAAACATGGATATGATTCAATTCATAAAATGGAATTCAAAATTTATATTTTTGAAAGGGTTTCTTGAGCTTCATGGGTGAGGAACCCATGAATAAACACTTTACATACCTTAGATGGAAGTTTCTTAAAGATTAACGGTGGAATCTCCTGGATTAGAACCTTTAATTGAAAACCCTAGACTTGTTCTTGAGGGAATTTGAGAGAAACAACTATATTTTGATGAAAACTTAGATAAATCTAGTGTTATAGGCTTATATAGGGGTAGGAAATGACCCTTTTTCTCTTAAAGACACGGACATTTAATGATTAAAAACTGGGCATCGATGCGATTGATGATACAGTGCGTCGATGGCATTGACGCGATACCAGACGCATCGCGCCTTGATAGCGCCAAGACTCAGTTGTTTTTACTAATAGTCCCTGTAACTATTTTAACCAATGCGATAGGCCACGCGGCACACCAACATCGTGTTGGTCCACTATTTTTGGACACCAAACATGGTCTAAACTAGTTTCGAAAAATCTAAAACCTGTCCAGGAACACCTATTCACCTCTCTGATCATGAATCAACAAAATTATGGACTATTAAGGTACATTAAGGTGACAAAATGAGATTGCCAACATTCGAAGTCCAAAAATAAACTAAGTCTGGTAACTTAGCTAGAATTTTCTAAGTCTGAGACCCCTTGACAAGCCTAAAAGGATGAATTAAGCTTAGAAATTTTGTGGGGTCTTACATTATGAGAGAAAATATGTCACTTCCTTCCTAAAAAAGAATATTTTCACAAGGTTCGGCATCCCTCGGGCCATCATTAGTTATTGCAGTTCGTATTTTTACAATTGTATGTTTGGTGCTCTTCTTGACAAGTATGGAGTTAAGAAAGAAGTCGCCACCCCATACCACCCCCAAATGAGTGGTCAAGTGGAGGTGTTGAGTTGCGAAATCAAAGCCATACTTGAAAAGAAGGTAAATGTAGGCCGCATAAATTAGGCAAGGCAACTTGAAGAAGCACTTTGGGCCTATAGAAAAGCCTACAAAACCCCAATAAGTATGTCTCCCTATCAACTGGTGTTTGGTAAGGCATGCTATTTACCCATTGAGATTGAGAATAAGGCTCTGTGGGATTTGAAGAGATTAAACATGAACTCGGGAGAAGCATCCGAGGCATGAGTGACACAACTCCATGAGATGGAAGAGTTCCAACTAAAGTTTTATGAGAGTGCAGCATTGTATAAGGAGAAAATAAAGAAATGGCATGATGCTAGAATATTGTGACGAGAATTCCATGAGGGAGAGAATGTACTCCTCTACAACTCCCGCTTGAAACTCTTCACGGAAAAGCTCTACTCAAAATGGTTGGGACCATTTGTGATCTCTAAAGTCTACTCAAGTGGTGCAGTCGAGTTAGAAGATAATGAAGCATTCATAGTCAATGGTCAAAGGGTGAAGCAATACAGTGAGAAAATCGTTGTGGTAGCCAAGGCGGAGTGCATTAACTTCAAAGATGCTATATGGTGAAAGGAGAAAGTCGTACCGCGATGTTAAATTAGGCGCTTGATGGGAGGCAACCCATCCTTAACTTATTTTTTTGTTTATCTTGATGCTTTGTAGGTCTTTTAACATAAATAGTATATTTAGAAAAATAGGGGGAAAATAGAGCTGGAAAATTGATAGCTGTGCAGGAAATGAAAAATAGAGCAAAAAAGGGGGATTTCAGTCTCAGTTACCACGATCGCAGTCATCAAACCGCGATCGCGATATTAGACTCCTACAATGCCTACTGTCCATGAGAGCCTTTCCATCCATTTTTTTTTTAAATTTTAAATTTACTTCAGTAAGGGCACTTCAATACTTTGATCTAGGGGTATAGTGAGGCTAAGTGGGATATTGTAGGTATGAATGAACCTTGCCCTATGATAGATTGAGTAACGACTCAAGAATGCAAGGGAAGTCTGAGTACCTATGACATTTTATTTTGTAAAAGTTGGGGTTATTTTGTACACCATTGGTGAAGTCTGAGTAGCCATATGGGTAGTCAGCCAGGTTTGAGCGAAGATGTCAGACTAAGGCTTTGGTTGTAGCTACAGTTTAGCAAATTGTGCATAGTGCTATTGCAAAACAAGAAACCCTCTCTGTCTAAAATTTTTGCAAAATCAAGGGCATGGACATGAGCAATGTTGCAACAAATCTTTTTCTCTCTTTGTGGCTCCACAAATTTTTTACTTATGAGTGGAAATAGATGCTCTATTTTTGTCTCTCAGGAGGGACATCTTAGCGCCCTTGGTGAATACTGCATGCCATGTGTGGTGAGCTTGTGGTATTTATCTCTTGTATTCTTGTGTTGCCTAGAACTTTCTCCGTTAGTCTTTCAAAACTAATTTTGATTTTATATGGTTGGAGAAATAATCTTAGGCCATGTTTGTGATTTTGGAACCCACTCTAGCCTAAAAAAGTCTACCCGTGCATAATTATAATCCCTAGTACCCACTTTGAGCCATTAGATCTTTCTTTGGCCAACTCATTACAAGCCGTGTTCCATTCTTTTTGTCCCTCTTTTGAACCGAACCCTCCTTGAACTTGAAAATACAACTTGAAGCTTAAAGCTTAAGTTGGGGGTGGTGAAAGTAATGGAAGGAAGTTTGGAGCCATGAAGTGCTAGTAAAATGGCCAATGTGCCTAAGTGATGAAACAAATGTTTAGAAAAAGAAAGGATCCAACAAAGAAATGAATTTCATAAAAGTTACAAGAAAAAGAAATGAAAGAAAAGTGGTGAACAAAGGAAGCGAATTGTAAGCATAAGAAAAGAAAGAAAATAAAGAAGAGTGCCCCTTAGTCGAAAAAGAAAGAATTGTAAAGGGTGATATAGATGTTCAAGAAAGGGTGTAGCCATGTTGTTGCTAAATGGTATCCTACCCTAACCTGAACCTACGTTACATGCTTAGAAAGTCCTTTGATATATCTGACCATTTACTTTCTTTATAGTGGAAAGCCTATGGTATGACACTTATTGCATTAAGATTTCTTTTTATTTTGAGATAGAGTTTGTGCACTTAAAAATTCCTTGTTACATAGTACGTAGTTTGGTGTGTGGAAATTCTCTTTCTTATGAGGATGGATTGCGAATAAGTTGAGGTGGGTGATTTTTGTCACCTCTCGAGAAATGAGACAAATGGAGTATAACTTAAATGTGGTCAAAAGGGAGCCACCTCTGGAGTATTAGTTGTTGTTATTTTGTTTCTCTTTAAAGTCTTATGCATTCTTGAGTATTGTGTTTCATAATAAAGGGTTAGTAAAAGTAGCCTAGCACATATGGAATAAGCTACTTGTGGTTGTGACTAAAGTTGAAGTCATTATGGCCTTTGAGGCATAAAGTTTGGGCATAAATGATTGTGTCTCATGGTAAGAGGTAGTGTTGCTTGAGGAAAAGCAAAGGCTTTAAGTTGGGGGTGTTGATAAGTGGTGATTTTATCACTCAATCTCACTCAACATTCGTGTACATTACCTTGTTTTGAATAAATAAATGAGACATATTCATGAGTAAATACTCTAATATACACTCTTTACAGGTACAAAGTTGAAAAGATAGGAAAATGTGGATTGGAGCTTAAAATGATCAAAAGGCAGCAGAAAAAGTGCAGCTGAACACTCAGATCAGAAAGGCCCCCGAGTACTGTGGTCGCGGTCTGAACATCGTGATCGCTGTCAGCTAAGCAGAAAATTTACCTATCCTCAGGTAACGTGATCGTGGTCGGTCAAGTTTGGGAAACACAATGCGATTGCTCGATCATAACCGCGACTGCGGTTGCGCGATCGCAACCAAAGCTCTGTGACCACGGCCTAGCGAGAGGAATGAGTAAAGGGAATTGTGGTAAATTAGATAGCTAAAGCAAGATTTATATGGGGAATTCAAATCACTTTAGAGGAGTAGGGGAAGAACCCAAGAAATGGAGAGTAAAAATTTCTCATTTTTATTTTGTAATTATTGTTTCAAAGGGAAGTTAGCAAAATTGAATTGTGGAATTGAATATTATTTTACCCTTTCTTATTATGAACTCCATGGATGCACTACTTGGTAAAATTCTTTTTTTCCTATCTAATGAGTAGCTAACTTCTTTAGTCTTGGGATTATGTCAAACTAGAGTGTAATTTGTATGTGGGTATTGTTGTGTTTGCATGATTGTTAGTTTTTGAGTAAGGATTTCACCATTGCTTGAGCTTATGAGTTGGAATTTGATGGGTGAAAGCCCTAAATCTCCAAATGGGTTTGATGGGTGAAAACTCCAACTCTAGAAACCCTTTATCATCCTCGAAAGATGGATGAAGGTAACTATGAAGTAACCCATAACATCTTTGAAAGAGGGTTATAGGGGGACAAGGCAATGGTGGACAATTAAGCCTATGGTTTGCTCCCTTTTGCAATCTTATAAATAAGTGTATTTGGAGTATAAATCATGTCAAGAGCATTATCCTAGAAATAGGGATGCTTGATTGAGGTTTTGGGTGATTACGAATATCACACTTATTAGGTGCTCGAAAGAGCCAATGAGTGAAATTGTTGTTGTTTTATCGAAAGATTAACCACAATGACCTTTGACCTAGCCTATCCTTTAGTTAACAACTAAATCTCATGCTAAATCACTATTAACCCAGATACTTTTACCTTTAGGTAGACATAATCCCAAGACTTCCCCTAACATTGTTGCTTAAAATGAAAGTGTCATCTCTTGATCATTTTCTAAAGATTGTACAACAAGTTTCCAAGCAAATCCACTCATTTTATTTTACATGTTTCTTTTGTTTGCATTCTGGGTAACCTTGTAGTAATTTGAGCACCCATAGGGTTTGAAGTTAATAATTTGCTACTTGAGATTCAACCCAATTCAAATTGGGTTACTTGATAACGAACGCCTCACCCCTCAATTATGGGAGTGAGTTGAGCGTTATCAAAATAAAAAGAAAATAAATGAGTTCATCAAAGGAATGAAGTGCGCGTAAGTTGCAAGAAAAAGAAATGAAGGAAAAGTGGTGCACAAAGGAAGCTATTAGTAGGCATAGGAAAAGAAAGAAATTAAAGAAGGGTGGCTTTTAGCCAAAAAAAAGATTGAAAAAGTGTGATGTGAATGTTCAAGGAGGGGTGTAGCCATCTTATACCAAATGATATCCTACCCCAACCCTAAACCTATATTACAAGCACAAAAAGCCCTTTGTGATTCCCAACCAAGTGTGGTCATTGTAGTGGTAATTGAAAATAGGGGCAAGACTATGGAATGGTACTTATTAACATGGAGAATTTCTTGAGAGGGTGAATGTTTACTCTTAAAATTCCTTGTTGCATGCTTGGTAACTAGGTGTGTGAATTTTTCTTTTCTTGTGAGGAGGCATGTGAACTAGTTAGGGTGGGTGATTTTATCATCTTCCGTATAATGAGATAATCAAAAGTATTGAATAATTGTATTCAACATGTGAGTCATTTCTATAGTGTTAGTGGTAGTTACATGGTTTCTCCCCAAAGTCTATTTCCCCAATATTGTTTCTTAAAATAAAAGTGTCATCTCTTGATCCTTTGCTAAAGATTGTACAAAAATTTTCGAAACAAATCCCCCTATTTTATTTTGCATGTCATTTTTGTTAGCATTATGGGTAACCTCATAGTAATTTGAAAACCCATAGGGTTTGAAGTCTATAATTTGCTCCTTGAGATTCGACCCCAATTCAAATTGGATTGCTTGACAACAACTGCCTCACCCCTAAATTATGGGAGTGAGTTAAGTGTTATCAAAATATAATCAAGGTTAAAAGAGATAAGGGTGCTCCCTAAAACCACATCAAGGGCTACTATCACTATTAGACTCTACATTACCACCCTCTTCCTCAAGATTGAACCACTCGGCTGGGGCTTTATCATCACTGTCTACCCAAGAAGAAGGAAGTTTATCTCCGGGCCTTAAAACCTTCCATAGGACCTTCACGTCCTTCCATATCTTGATAAAGAACATACCTCTTCTTCTCCCTTGAAACCATTTTGTCATGCGCGATTCGAAGGTCGCGATATGACTCCGCCAAAGAGGAGTAGGCCTTTTCAAGCTTATCAACGGTATCTTCTTGATTTCTTTAGTCCTCATTGTACTTCTCATAATCGGTACATGAAACATAAGAATGATAAGTGGTGGAATGCTATCCCGGTCCTTGGGGTAAACTAGACACAAGATCTTTGATGGTTGCAATATTTACTCCAATCTCCTCAAGAGGTCTCTTGGTGGTTGGACTATGAGACTCAAGCTCACTGCATGTCGTCTTTTCCAAGTTGATCTTTCTTTTCTTATTTTTTCTGGGTACGCCCTTACCTCTAATCCTTAAAGGGTAAATGGGGGCATTAAGGAACACCATGTATCACTAGCATACTCTTCCACCCCCACTCATTTGCAAAGTTCTGTAATGAAGGAGGGGAAAAATAAATGTGTACTATCTTGTTCCTTTAAATGATCTATCTCATTAACCACGAGTTGACCAACATCTAGAAGGATGCCATCTAGAATACATGCAACCATCCTATCATGTAATTCGGGGACTGCTGTCATGTGGGTACAAGTAGAAACTCGGCTACAAAAGATGTTCAACCATATCTGGGCCTGGAAAGTAAAGTTGTTCATGGAAATATTACTTTTAGATTGGTTCCACGAGACTTTATTTTTGGGACATAGTCGTTGTGCTAACCAACTCCCCGATTTACACCCTTTTTCTTTGAATTCACTTATGTCAGTATGCTTGAGCCCATAAACATCATTAATTTGTTTAGCCCCAACTTTCATCATTTTTTCTCGAATCTTGACAGTCACATTGAGTAGGTCCAAAAAAGAGACTTCACTGATTTTAGCATAAAATTCACAAACCCATTT
Source organism: Capsicum pubescens (assembly GCA_030864215.1). Taxonomy (NCBI): domain Eukaryota; kingdom Viridiplantae; phylum Streptophyta; class Magnoliopsida; order Solanales; family Solanaceae; genus Capsicum; species Capsicum pubescens. The sequence continues at coordinate 252,286,638 of CM061538.1, forward strand.
CTCATTTTCAATGCATGGAATCGGGGCGAAGAACCGCCACCCTATGGATTCAAGTTCATCATGAAGTGCAATATCCCATACTTCTACCTAGCTTAAAATCATCCCAAAAATATTAAATACTTGCTTTAAAAGATGAATCCACTTTTATACATGTGGAATTTTCAAGATTTTTACTTTTTGTTGGGTGGGAAATTGAATAAGCTTTCCATCGATACCAAATTCTCCCAAATCCGACACCCGGGCAAAAAGTTAGAGCCTTTTTAGTGAGACAATGTATCATCTAAGCAATCAGCACGTCGCAGAACCAGCTTAAATGGCAATTGACAATTTCTAGTGTTGCTCCGCGATAGTGGCGCATCGCGGCAAAGGACCAGTTTATAATTGTCCTTTTCCAGTGAATCTCCCCGATGTCTTCGCGTCGTGTCAAACTTCCAAGTCGCAAACAAAGTGGCAACGCGATAGCTCCGTATCACGAAACCATACAGATTCTCAATTGTCCAGTTCCAGTGGCTTGGCGTGATAGTGAAGCGTCACTCCAGGGAAGAAAATCGAGAATTTTCCAGTTTTTACGATATTAAATCCCAGGGGCCGTTTGGTCTTTTCCCATGACTTCAATTCTGCCCAATCACGGGATTTAACCCTAAGAGTGAATTATTTGCTCACTTTTGCATTAGTCTTTCAAATTAAAATCAACTCTACTCAAGAACAAGAACCCCAGCTGTCAAATTCAAGGTCCAAATCACTAGAACTCTCCATCAATCTTTCTAAATTCATTAACTCAAGTATGCATAATGTTCATTCATGGATTCCTTTCGTCCATGAAGCCCAAGAATCAAGTTTTAAATCATGTATTATGAATATTATGTTGTGGGTTGATTATGTTTATGTAATTATTGTTGTATGGTTCCCAAGTTGGAATCTCAATGTGTTTTTATAGAGTTAGGTTAGTATATGAGTTTAAATCCATAAATTGAGTGGTTTATGAGGTGTTAATTGATGATTATACCTATGCCCTAAGTGGTATATGTAAGGTGTTTGATAAAATGCCTAGAAGACTAGAAATCATATAATATAGTTCAATTGTGACTTAAGTGATGGATTCATGTTTTACCCTTATGTTCAAATGACTCCCATGCTATTTATGTGCAATATAGATGTTGTTGAAATGCTTATGATGCTAGAATATGGAATTATGACATTGATTATATGAATTCCTTCCATGTACAAGATTATGATAACCCTGTACTTCATGAAATCCCCAACTTATTGTATTATTAATTGTTGATATTGGTCATGGGTTCAAGAAGTGTCAAGTCTTGTCAGTTTCATGCTAACGAGTCCTGGGGGTACTTGTGTCATACCCCAAATACCATTGGAGCGGACTGGCACCCGTAGCCGAGGAGGCCCGGGAGAACCCGTTCATAACCTATACTTTCACATTTACATTACTTATGAAAATTAGAAATTTGGGCGGCACTTCGTTGTAAATAGAAGAAAACAGTACCTGTATCAGCCCAGCAGACACACATATATATTTATATAAATAGTAATTGGCCGTCAGAGCCATCACGTCTATCAACCAAACACTCCTATGGCTGTACAATATGTCTACAAAAGCCTCTACATAGATACACAACTGAGTTAGGGTCGGGAAAAACTCCAGCCCACAAAAGACTTTTATACAAATACCAAAAATACATATAGAAACGATTTGGGATGCCCTGAAACAACTGGAGCTCACCACTATCAACAGAATATCCTGGCTCTTACTGCGGAGGTGTACGACCTGAAGTACCTGTTCCTGCAGGCATGAATACAGGTCCCCCGTGAGGGACGTCAGTACGGAAATATGTACTGAGTATGTAAGGTAGTGAGTATCAAGATGAGATACAAAAGATCAACAGAACCCAGATACCAGTGAATAAACAGTATGAGTAGACCACACTTAAAAGAGCTGATGGGATACCTGCACATTACTTTCATATCATTACTTCCCGTATTCCTTATCAATACATAACATATGTCATACAATGGCCAACTGATCAGTGGTACTAATACAATATATCAGGGACCACCCCTGGAATAACATATATACATAATCTTTATAATACAATGGCCAACTGATCAGTGGTACTAATACAATACATCATATCATCAATTTAAAATAAAGACATTCCATTTCTTAATTCAATTAATCTTTGAGATTGGTTACTTTGTGGTCACACCTTATGGAACTTGAAACCATGATACCTCAATAGGAAAAACATGTAAATAGGTAATCAATATCATGAAAATGAAGTAGAGAATCATGGATACCTCATTAAACCATTTCGGAGTCAACAATAGTATATGGACATTTTTTTGACTAGCCGGACATCTTAAAAGTGAAAACAAGTTCAATTGGTAGTGTCGAAGATCATATGATGTTATTATGTGTCATGTGTCGTAGGACAATGTTGGAAGCTTACTTGAGAGTGCCATGGGTCATTATTCATGCCAAATATTAGATAGAGTATGTCTTACATACCTTGATATAACCACTTCAATACAAGTCCAACTTGACTTCCCGTACTCTTCGAACACTTATCTACAATAAGTCATTTGTGGCAAACTAGTATTAGCAACCAAACCTTACCATTTAGGTATTAACTTCACCAAATAATGTCTAGGAAGTAATCCTTTAACTCATCAATAAGAGTGCTACATACATCCTCTTATACTCTTATTACATTCACATATCATGCATTTTCATGCAATATCCCTCAACATCACTCTTAGCCTTTATTTCCCTTCTTAATCACCATCCTGTACCAACATGATCACTAGGCATACATAACCACTAATATAATGATATATCACCACAATTCATCCTCCATAATCCAATACAACAACTTCCATAATTTACTACTAACAATTTATACAAAACAATTCATAACTATGTTTCTAGTTATCTTCCAACATCAAGACAATACTCATAATCCTTTATCAATACTTATTCATGGATAAGAATCAAGAATAAACAATATTCATACCTTAACAATGAACTCTTGTATTTATAATCCTCCTTACATAACCATGGGGTGCTTCTCGAAGCTTTCGAGATGGTGAACACAACTACGGAACCAATTCGAATTTTCTACTGTTGAATCACAAAATATTTGAAGTTGAAATTAGGCTAGGGTTTCACCTTATCTTAATAATTGGATGATATATGATGTATATGAGGCTAAGTGTATGTTTATAAATACCAATTTTCGTCCAAGAGGTAATAGAAAATGACCATTTTGCCCTAAAAATTTAAATAAAATCCGAATCTGTCCCCAGTGGACAGTTTTGACAAGCTGAAGTAAATCGATCATAACTCTTTTCTCCAGTATCGTATTTGGGTGAAACCAATTGAATTGGAAATATAATTCAAAGGGATTTCATTTTCATATAAAGTATATCACCCAGTTCTTCCTGTACAAGGATTTATGGTCGTTTAAAGTTGACTCAAAAATCTGTCCCAAAATTCTTTTTTTTTTGATAGGCTGTAGTAAAACGGGTATAGCTCCTTACTCAGACATTGGATTTGGATGAAACCAATTTCATCGGAAAGAAGACTCTCGTAGATTTTCGTCTATATATAGAAGATCACACAGTTCTTTTTGTACAAGGAGTTATGATCGTCTAATGTTGATCCAAAAAAAAATTGCCTAGCTGCAGTTATTTTCCTGCAGATTTACTGTTCACAGGCTTCCCGGCCACCGTTTTGAAATTTTGAATGTGCTCGCTTATATGAAATACTCCTCTGTTTTGGGAAAACTTTATATCGTTGGAAATCTTATTCAAATACCTACACATACAACTATTGACGGGATACTTCCGAACACCATAAACTTAATTTAACCCATACGCAAGCCTTTAGGACTCCATATAATCGCGATAAGTGTACAAAAAAATTTACGGGGTGTTACATTCTCCCCCCCTTAAGAATATTTGTCCTCGAATGTTATCATAGTTACTCAATTAAGACATGTCCAAGCTTACAATTAACATATTCATCATCATAACATACTTGCATAAAAATAAACACTTACTTGTTATTGTTCTTCTTCCATCTCATGAACTTCCTCCTCATCGTTGAATAGGTAAGGGTACTTAATATTCATCGCTTCCTCGGCTTCCCATGTGATCTCCTCAACTTGTTGATTCCTCCAAAGTACTTTTACCGATGCTATCTCTTTATTCCTTATCTTTTTAATTTGGCGATCAAGAATAGCAATAGGCATTTCTTCAAAAGTGAGATCTTCTGTAACTTGTACATCTTCCGTAGTAGTGATGTGCGATGGATCTCCGATGTACTTGTGAAGCATCGAAACATGAAATATGGGATGAACTGCTGAGAGCTCTTGAGGTAGCTCTAACTCATAAGCAACTTGTCCAAATCTTTGAATGATCTTGTACGGACCTATGTATCGTGGACTTAACTTTCCTTTCTTGCCAAACCTCATCACTCCTTTCATTGGTGATACTTTCAAGAATACCCAATCGTCGATAGAAAACTCAAGTCCTCTTCTTCTAACATCCGCATAAGATTTGTGTCGACTTTGAGCTGTTTCAAGCCATTGTTGGATCACTTTAACCTTCTCCATTGCTTGATAAACAAGATCCGATCCAAACAAGACCGCATCACCTGCTTCAAACCATCCTATTGGCGATCTACACTTTCTTCCATACAATGCTTCATATGGTGCCATTTTGATACTTGAATGATAGCTGTTATTGTAGGCAAACTTGATAAGAGGTAGGTGATCATCCCAGTTGCCTTTGAAATCTAATACACATGCTCGTAGCATATCTTCAAGTGTCTGGATGGTACGTTCCGCTTGTCCGTCCGTTTGAGGATGAAAAGTCGTACTTAGATTTACTTGTGTCCCCAAACTCCTTTGAAAAGACTTCCAGAAATTCATGGTAAATTGGGCTCCTCGATCGGATATAATGGAAATTGGAACTCCATGTAACCGAACGATCTCCTTAATATACAACTTTGCATACTCTTCCGCCGTATAAGTTGTCTTAACTGGTAAGAAGTGCGCGGATTTGGTAAGCCTATCAATGATCACCCATATGGAATCAAACTTCCGAAATGTACGAGGCAAACCCGTGATGAAATCCATATTGATCTTGTCCCACTTCCAGACTGGAAGATCTATACATTGCATGTAACCACCGGTTTTCTGGTGTTCTACTTTGACTCTTTGACAATTCGGACATTCAGCTACAAATTCGGCAATATTCTTCTTCATGTCATTCCACCAATATATTACTTTCAAATCTTGATACATCTTAGTCGACCCTGGATAGATGGAATACCTTGAACAGTGTGCTTCTGTCATAATTCTCTTTCTTAGCTCAACTACATCAGGTACACATAAACGATTCTGACACTGAAGCACTCCTTCTCGCGTAAGCTCAAATGCCTTTGTCGTGCCACTCTGCACATCCTCCTTAAGCTGCAATAAAATTGGATCTGCATACTGCGTCTCTTTCACTTCAGCTATCAATGAAGATTCCGCTGCATTACGTACAATAACCTCTTCATCTGGAGTTTCGAGAAGTCGAACTCCCAAATTAGCTAGTTGGTGAAGATCCTTAATCATCCCCTGCTTTTCTATAGATGCCATTTTAGACTTACGACTCAGTGCATCTGCTACCACATTCTCTTTCCCTGGATGATACAAGATATCAACATCGTAATCTTTCAACAATTCAAGCCATCTCCGCTGCCTCAAGTTTAGATCTTTCTGACTGAAGATATATTGCAGGCTCTTATGATCGGTATATATGTCAACATGAACCCCATATAAGTAGTGGCGCCATATCTTCAGAGCAAATACAACTGCAACTAGCTCAAGATCATGCGTGGGATAATTCCTCTCATGTGGTCGCAACTGTCTAGAGCCATAAGCTATTACTCTACCATGTTGCATTAATACGCATCCTAAGCCAATTCTCGAAGCATCACAGTACACTGCATACCCTTCTGTGCCTTCAGGAAGTACCAATACCGGTGTAGAAGTCAACTTGCTCTTCAGATCTTGGAAACTCTTTTCACAGGCATCATTCCATTGAAACTTGGAGGCTTTATGCGTCAACTTAGTCAAGGGTGCAGAAATAGAAGAAAAACCTTCAACAAACCTTCTATAATAACCTTCACAGCCTCAATCTTCTGAGTGTCAACTTTTATGCCTTCACTGGATACAATATGGCCCAAAAATGCCACTGACTTGAGCCAAAACTCACATTTAGAAAACTTCACATACAGCTTACGATCACGAAGAATATGCAACGCCTTCCTTAAGTGATTAACATGATCCTCTTCTGATCTAGAGTAGACCAGAATATCATCTATGAAAACTATCACGAACACATCTAGAAACGGCTTAAACAACCTATTCATCAGATCCATAAAAACTGCGGGTGCATTTGTCAGCCCGAATGACATAACCAGGAATTCATAATGACCATACCGTGTTCGGAAAGCTGTCTTAGGTATATCTTTATCCTTGACTCTCACTTGATGATAGCCTGATCTCAAGTCAATCTTGGAAAAACACTGGGCACCCTGCAACTGGTCAAATAAATCATCAATTTGGGGAAGAGGGTATTTATTCTTGATAGTCACCTTATTCAATTGTCGATAGTCAATACACATCCTCAGCGAACCATCTTTCTTACGCACAAACAATACTGGTGCTCCCCAAGGGGACATACTAGGCCTGATGAATCCCTTCTCTAGCAAGTCTTTCAGTTGCTCTTTCAATTCTCACAACTCTGCTGGTGCCATTCTATAAGGAGGAATTGAGATTGGCTGTGTGTCTGGCAACATATCAATACCAAACTCCACTTCTCGTTCAGGAGGTAAACCTGGTAGTTCTTCAGGAAATACATCAGGAAATTCATTCACAACCGGAACGGTCTGAAAAGTTGGTGGCTCTGCCTCTGTATCCCTTACTCTAACCAAATGGTATATGTACCCCTTGGAAATCATTCTTCTTGCCTTAAAGTAAGAAATAAATCTACCTCTCGGCGCGCCAACATTACCCTTCCATTCAAGGACTGCCTCATTTGGGAAATGGAAATATACCTTCTTAGAACGGCAATCTACTGTAGCATAACAAGACGCTAACCAATCCATGCCCATAATAACATCAAAATCTACCATTTCTAACTCAACAAGATCGGCCATCGTATCACGACCACAAATATTCACAACACAATTTCGATAAACATTCCTAGCTATAAGAGATTCCCCCACTGGCGTTGATACTTCAAATGGCTTGGCTAATAATTCGGGTGTTCTTCCAAACCTTCCCGCAACCAAAGGAGTAGCATACGATAATGTAGAACCAGGATCAATTAAGGCATACACATCAAATGCAAAGATGGACAACGTACCTATAACCACGTCTGGAGAAGCCTCTAAATTCTGCCGATCTGCTAGGGCATACACATGGTTCTGAGCTCCGCTAGAACTAGCTGCTCCTCTATCACCTCTACCGTGACCCATAGGTTGTGCACCCCTACTCAATGGAGGCACCGATGATAACGCAACAGCTGATCCGGTAGGTCGTGTTATACCACCTGTGGTCCTGCGTGGGCAATCTCTAGCCATATGCCCCGGCTTACCGCACCAAAAGCAATTATTCGTTCCAAGACGACATTCGCCAAAGTGAAATCTTCTACATATGGGGCACGGGTGTCGTGGAGGTCTCAATTGACTCATACTTCCTTCCCCTTGATACCCCACTATTCGTGAACTCTAATTTTCACTGCTTTTCCCGAACTGATTACCTCTGAACCTTTGAAATTGCGGTGGAGCACTAATTGCAGGATAAGAAGATAACGGGCTAGGCAATCTATGAGAGAACGAAGGCCTAAAACCTCCCTGAGATGCCATAAATTGCCCTATAGCTCTGTCCCGCTTAGAATATCCTTTTTCTAATTCCTGGGTTCTTCTTCTTTGCCTCTGATCTTCCATTTTTTGAGCGAAAGCTTGTATCCTCGCTATATCCATGTCCTTGTTCAAAGCAGCAATGGTACAATCTCTAACCAAGTATGGTTCCAATCTATCCACATAGTGATGAACTCTGTCATCCATAGTAGCTACCACATTAGAAGCATATCGAGACAAGGAGTTAAATCGAAGACTATACTTCCTTACACTCATATTACCCTGACGAAGATTTAAGAATTGATCTGCACTGGCCTGACGAGTCTCAAATGGAAGATAATGATCAATAAATGCATCTTTGAACTCTCCCCACGTAGTTGGAGGTGCATCAATACCCCTAGATCATTTCCAATCCTCGTACCACAATATAGCCTCTCCTTTTAGTCTATATGCTGCTAGCTCAACCATCTCTTTACCGGATATGTGCATAACATCTAGAGCCCTTTGGGTTTGATCGACAAAGTCTTGCGGGTCTTCGTTAATATCTGATCCGGTAAAAGTAGGAGGATCCAGTTTCAGAAAATCCTGTGTCCGAAGGCTAGCTGCTCTATCCGTACCACTAGAACCCGTGGTAGGAATAGCTTGCCCTTGAACTTGACCAGCAACTATACGTGTCAGAAGTTGTACTGCATCCCTCAAATCTCGATCAACAACATTAATAGATGGCCCTTCCGGAGGAGAAGAAGCTCCTGATATATGCTCAGCTTGAGACTCACTTTGTTCAGCTTGTGCCGGTGGTGACTTACTAGTACCTTCTCCGGCCACTACATCTACTCGCTTCCACTTATTCTTTCTCCTTGTAACCGGCATCGTTACTATAATAAATAATAAAAAAAAACAATTGGATTAAGCGATCGATTATGACTTTATCTCTAATATGGGCTCTATTTCACGATCTAAGAAATGGAGAATGGAAATAATCCCTAAATGTCCAATAGCCTCCTGTTTATAGATGTGGTGCACAACACACCGATAAATGAGATTCTACGTAGACACGGCTTTGTAGACTCACTAGGACGAACTTCTCTGATACCACTTCTGTCATACCCCAAATCCCATTGGAGCGGACTGGCACCCGTAGTCGAGGAGGCCCGGGAGACCCCGTTCATAACCTATACTTTCACATTTACATTACTTATGAAAATTAGAAATTTGGGCGGCACTTCGTTGTAAATAGAAGAAAACAGTACCTGTATCAGTCCAGCAGACACGCATATATATATATATAAACAGTAATTGGCCGTCAGAGCCATCACGTCTATCAACCAAACACTCCTATGGCTGTACAATATGTCTACAAAAGCCTCTACATAGATACACAACTGAGTTAGGGTCGGGACAAACTCCCGCCCATAAAAGACTTTTATACAAATACCAAAAATACATATAGAAATGACTTGGGATGCCCCGAAACAACTGGAGCTCACCACTATCAACAGAATGTCCTGGCTCTTACTTCGGAGGTGTACGACCTGAAGTACCTGTTCCTGCAGTCATAAATACAGGTCCCCCGTGAGGGACGTCAGTACGAAAATATGTACTGAGTATGTAAGGCAGTGAGTATCAAGATGAGATACAAAAGATCAACAGAACCCAGATACCAGTGAATAAATAGTATGAGTAGACCACACTTAAAAGAGCTGATGGGATACCTGCACATTACTTTCATATCATTACTTCCCGTATTCCTTATCAATACATAACATATGCCATACAATGGCCAACTGATCAGTGGTACTAATACAATACATCAGGGACCACCCCTGGAATAGCATATATACATAATCTTTATAATACAATGGCCAACTGATCAGTGGTACTAATACAATACATCATATCATCAATTTAAAATAAAGACATTCCATTTCTTAATTCAATTAATCTTTGAGATTGGTTACTTTGTGGTCACACCTTATGGAACTTGAAACCATGATACCTCAATAGGAAAAACATGTAAATAGGTAATCAATATCATGAAAATGAAGTAGAGAATCATGGATACCTCATTAAACCATTTCGGAGTCAACAATAGTATATGGACATTTTTTTGACTAGCCGGACATCTTAAAAGTGAAAACAAGTTCAATTGGTAGTGTCGAAGATCATATGATGTTATTATGTGTCATGTGTCGTAGGACAATGTTGGAAGCTTACTTGAGAGTGCCATGGGTCATTATTCATGCCAAAGATTAGATAGAGTATGTCTTACATACCTTGATATAACCACTTCAATACAAGTCCAACTTGACTTCCCGTACTCTTCGAACACTTATCTACAATAAGTCATTTGTGGCAAACTAGTATTAGCAACCAAACCTTACCATTTAGGTATTAACTTCACCAAATAATGTCTAGGAAGTAATCCTTTAACTCATCAATAAGAGTGCTACATACATCCTCTTATACTCTTATTACATTCACACATCATGCATTTTCATGCAATATCCCTCAACATCACTCTTAGCCTTTATTTCCCTTCTTAATCACCATCATGTACCAACATGATCACTAGGCATACATAACCACTAATATAATGATATATCACCACAATTCATCCTCCATAATCCAATACAACAACTTCCATAATTTACTACTAACAATTTATACAAAACAATTCATAACTATGTTTCTAGTTATCTTCCAACATCAAGACAATACTCATAATCCTTTATCAATACTTATTCATGGATAAGAATCAAGAATAAACAATATTCATACCTTAAAAATGAAATCTTGTATTTATAATCCTCCTTACATAACCATGGGGTGCTTCTCGAAGCTTTCGAGATGGTGAACACAACTACGGAACCAATTCGAATTTTCTACGGTTGAATCACAAAATATTTGAAGTTGAAATTAGGCTAGGGTTTCACCTTCTCTTAATAATTGGATGATATATGATATATATGAGGCTAAGTGTATGTTTATAAAGACCAATTTTCGTCCAAGAGGTAATAGAAAATGACCATTTTGCCCTAAAAATTTAAATAAAATCCGAATCTGTCCCCAGTGGACAGTTTTGACAGGCTGAAGTAAATCGATCATAACTCTTTGCTACGGTATCGGATTTGGGTGAAACCAATTGAATTGGAAATATAATTCAAAGGGATTTCATTTTCATATAAATTATATCACCCAGTTCTTCCTGTACAAGGAGTTATGGTCGTTTAAAGTTGACTCAAAAATCTGTCCCAAAATATTTTTTTTTTTGATAGGCTGTAGTAAAACGGGTATAGCTCCTTACTCAGACATTGGATTTGGATGAAACCAATTTCATCGGAAAGAAGACTCTCGGAGATTTTCGTCTATATATAGAAGATCACACAGTTCTTTTTGTACAAGGAGTTATGATCGTCTAAAGTTGATCCAAAAAAAAATTGCCTAGCTGCAGTAATTTTCCTGCAGATTTACTGTTCACAGGCTTCCCGGCCACCGTTTTGAAATTTTGAATGTGCTCGCTTATATGAAATACTCCTCTGTTTTGGGAAAACTTTATATCGTTGGAAATTTTATTCCAATACCTACACATACAACTATTGACGGGATACTTCCGAACACCATAAACTTAATTTAACCCATACGCAAGCCTTTAGGACTCCATATAATCGCGATAAGTGTACGAAAAAAATTACGGGGTGTTACAACTTGTACCCGACAGTTTAGCTGTATGCATAGATCCAGTGTCATGTTTTCATGATATACTCAGTCAATCCATGTTAAGTAGAATTCAGTCAGTCATGTGACTCAGGAAAACTCAGTAAACTCAGTAATCCCAGTAATCTCAGAAAGCTCAGTACTTTAGTAATCTCAGTAGTATTCCGTTAGTCAAAGAAAATCAATGAACTCAGTCCAGTTCAGTTCAGTTAATCATGTTCAGTGTTTATTCAGATGGGAGTAGGATTTAGCATCGAGTGAACCCAAAGATGAGGACACACACACTGACAGTTGAGGGTGTGATCCTTAGAAGCAATCTTTGCATTCCAAAACTATGTAGCCAGCATATGTTGAGGCATCAAAACTGTTAGATGAGGGTTGATGAGGTGGATAAACATTGTCAGATGAAAGTCCCACCATTCTCTTTTGGGGACACTGCTAGATGAGGGTCACTCACAACTTGTCCTTACCAGTGGTGTAGTATTGACACCCTTCTAATTGGGGTTACATATTGGACCCCAACTAAGCTATATTTCTTTATTTGGGGCATGTCGGTTAGATGATTACCTCCCAAAGTTTTAGTTTCAAATTCAGTCTTTAGATAGAACTCAATCCAGTTCTATAGAAATCAGGACTGTCAGATACAGTCGCTCAGCTCAGTATAGAACTCAGCTAGTTCTATTAGATTTCAGGACTATTAGACACATTCACCCAGTTAATAGTATATTAATTATACGAATTTCATGTTACCAGTATTCAGATTTCAGGTCTATCAGATACAGTCAATCAGACTAGTTCTTCATAATCAGAACTTTTAGAAACAATAATTTCTTTATAAGTAATACGATATCAGTTCCTCAGTACTCAATAGACTTAGTCATTTGATATCCCAGTATTAGAACTCAGATATCAGAAAATCCACGTTATCAAAATTCATGAGTCAGTGTTATCACGATCTCAGTTACTGTTACGTATTCATGCATGTATTCTCACTTTCATGTTGTACAACCAGTTAGCATTGTTCATGCATTTGAACCCTTTGCATTCAGCCTACCTCACTTGTATACCAGTACATTCAATGTACCGATGTATTTGCGCTATGGTGTTTTATACCATAGGTTTAGAAGCACGAGCTCCCGAGCATCCTTAGTAGATTAGACGTTCAGCAGTCAGACTAGCAGTGAGTCCTCATCATTCGAGTATAGCATGATTATTTTATTACTTTATTATTTCAGTAGTTCAGAGTTTGTTGGGGACATGTACCATCAACTCCATAGATTTCAGATAGTTTAGAGGCTTTCAGACTACAACATGTTTTAGATAATTTATTTCAGTTTTGGGTATTGTTATACCTCATTACAGACATTGTTTTATATTCAGTATTATTTTAGTTTTGAACCTTAAGAACTTGCAGCTTATATTCTGCATAATTATAGTATATTATTCATTGGTCAGATATCAGTCATGGGTTAGCTTGTGGTCCTTCGGGGTCATGAGCACCGTGTAACATTTTGGGTACCAGATTTGGGGCATTACATGAAGCTCCGATAATTTCTCCAGCATAATTTCCAAGAAAATTCCTCTCTCTGGGAGTAGCTTTGTCCTCGAAAAATCTCTGTAGTTATGAGTGTGGCACTTGGGTGCCATGAATCGGATGTGATCATACTTATCTATGATGTTATCCTGAAATCACTAAGCACACATTATATCTTTCGATGATATTTTATTCATGCAAACTGTGCTATATTGATCACTAGAGTTAATTGGGCTAGGTTCTTGGTGTCGCTTGACTAAAAATTAGAAATGTAGGATTTTTGGCATGGTAGGAAACTGTCGTCAGTTACTGCGATCGCGAGTCAGGACCGTGTTCACGTTACCATGATCGTGGTCTATGACCGTGGTTGCGCTACCTGAGGCTGGTTTCGTGTCAGCTCTGCATATTTAGATTTCTTTCAAATTTAAGCTACTAGAATGTTCTACAATATGGATGCATATAAAGATCATCGGAACAATGCTAAAAAGTGTGTGAATGTGCCCTTTACAAAGCAAATATTAATATTGAAAGTTTATTTGAGTATTTTATCAAACACTTGGTGTGCATATCTCATTTTTCTACCTATTTCATACATCATTGGGTACTCATGATTTTCTTACTTGTGTGCACACCTTAATCAAACAACCAACATCATAGCAATACCAACTATGACAACATGGAAAGAATAACAATTAAAATTTTAGGCTATTTCTTAATCATGCATTCTATGGCCTATTTTCAAAAGTAAAGGAATGGATTCATGGAACCATCGGAGTTGTGATGTGAAGGGATGCAAGAATTCTATTTGAGAGCTCACAAACTTGGCCAAAAATTAGCCCAAATTAGAGAGTACAATCTTAAAAGGGAGTGTGAGGGAAATGAGGGAAACTAGGGGTTAAATGGCAGAAGTGGTCACGACCGTGGTCAAGGGACTGCAATTGTGAAAACCTGCATTATTGCAATCGTGCTTAGGTACCGCGATCGTGGTAACTGAGCGCAATTTTGCTCCCCTATTTTCCCCTGTTCAGTATTTTACTCAATTTTAACACATTTCTCCCCTGTTCATTTTATCCAATGCACTCTATAGTGACACAAATGCATGGGTTATTCATATGGAAAAGATAACATCTACCCTACAAAAACATAGTAAAAAAGGATACAGGCCACTCTTGTGGCATTTATGGGTTGCCTCCCACCTAGAACCTTAGTTATCGTTGTGGCACGTCTTCATTCCTTCATTCTCAAGGTGGGTTTTTGAAATCCTCTTCATTCATCTTCTCATTTTAACATCCACCACGAATACTACTTGTAACTCCGCGGTTTGCTTCTTTAACATGCAAATTTTTGAAAGAGAACTCATCATCTTGCACTCTAAATTTTATATCCCCCAGCTCTAGATCGACAATGGCTCTCCTAGTGGCCAAGAAAGGACAACCAAGAATGATAGTCACCTCTTGGTCCATTTCATAATCCAATACCACAAAATTCACCGGGAGAATGAACTTGTCCACTTTTATAAGGACGTCAAATAATATACCCACCATTTTTTTTATAGACCGATTTACCATCAAGATTTGCATAGAGGTTGGAGTCGGTGTATCCAAACCAAGTTTCTTGTATATGACAAAAGTCATTAAGTTGATGCTCACACCAAGGTCACATAGAGCTTTGGAAAATTCATGCATCCCAATTATGCAAGGAATAGTGAATTCTCCGGGTTCATCTTTCTTTTCCTCAACCTTGCTATATATGATAGCGCTACACCAATGAGTGACCTCAATTGTATCACCTTCAACAAGATTCTTCTTGGACATCAAATTTTTCATCAACTTAGCGTATCTCAAGATCTCTTGGATAGCTTCAAGCAACGAGGTATTTATCGATAGGTTTCTAAGTTTGGCCATGAATTTCCTCAATTTGTCATTTTTCTCATTTTTATGAAAATATTGAGGTGACGGGGGAGGAACTTGGATGGTTGGTATTTCTTAAACTTGTTGCCTTTTAACTTCAACCACCTCATCATCGCTTTCATCGATCTCTTTCTCATCATTTCCCTCTATTCTTTGAGGCGTCACCTATGTTACTTTGGCCTTGGGTATATTCTCACTCATATCTCCTATAAAAGGTTCCTTAAGTGCTTTTCCAATCCTTGTGACAATTGCTAGTATTTGAGCATTATTTTTTGGGTTAGTAATTGTGTCACTTGAAAGTACATCTCTAGGTCTAGCATTTAATTGCATGGAAATTTACCCCACTTGGGTATCCAATTGCTTAATAGAGGCGGAGTGAGACACCACTGTTTGAGAGAGTTGGGAGAAATCACCCTTCAACTCATGGACAATCTTTTCTGTGCCTTCTACTCTATTCAAGATCCTTGCTAACATATCCTCGGTCTTGAACTTTTTGGGGTCAATGGAACTAGATTCTTTGTCTTTATCTTGATCATGAGGAGGGACATAACAGTCATAATTACATTCACGATCTCTCCAATCTCAATCTCGCTCACAATCTATCCAATTTTGGTTCCCATCTTACCTTTGATAGGTGGGGCGGGAACCCCCTGAGTAGTTTACCAAGTACCGAATTTCTTCATCCAACTTATTAGTCTCTTCATCATCTTCATAAGATTTAGATGCTACGGCGTTTACCGCTTTCGCGGCTTTTGCGGGTGCACTCATAACATGCTTCGTCAAGAGCTCAAGTTGGGTCATCATTTTGGCCATGTTCTCCTCCTTTTATTCTTCTTGTTTTCTTTGTTCATTAGCCACCACAGATTTAGTACAAGGGGTTTTAAAAGATTTGGTACCTCGGGTATGCCAACCCCAATTTTGTTTTGATACTTCTTCTATCAATCGAAAGGCCGCAAGATGATGCAATCTCACTATAGAGCCGCCCACCACATTATCCACCACTATTTTATTTAATGGATCAAGAGCCCTATAGAAAATCTTGAGGAGCATCTTTTACGAGACGTCATGATTTGGGAATTGGGCTAACTTTCCATTAAACCTCTCCCAAGCTTCAAACAATGGTTCTCCATTCATTTCTCGAAAGTTTACAATCTCATCCTGCTTATTAAGAATTTTTTATGGTGGGAAGTATCTATCAAGAAACACTGTGGTAAGCTCTTCCCATGATGTAATTGAGATGGGTGGAAGTGAGCAAAGACATAAAACCGCCTCACCCGTTAGTGAGAACGGAAAAAGTCAAAGCCGGATGGATTCTTGTGTAATTTGTTCTATGTTAAATGGCGCACAAAGTTCTTCAAATGGACATTCAGGTCCTCATATGCTTGACCCCCATACAACCCTTTCATTTGCAACATGTAAAGCATAACTCTAGTCATATGAAACACTCCATTCCTAATGGTTGGAGAGATGCAAATTGTACTTGTTTATCCCTTTTTATTTAATTGCCTTTCATCATCAAGAGGGGCATTGAAGGGTCCTATATTGCTTGCGTTATTTCTCATTGCTCTGTTTACACTTTGATCACCTACAAAAAATTCAAAAATACAAATAAAGTAAATTACACCACTTCGGGTATTCCCAAGTAAGAATGACACCACACAAGTGAAATCTATATTTCACTCCCCGGCAAAGACATTATTTTGATAACACTCAACTCACTCCCATAATTGAGGGGTGAGACAGTCGTTGTAAAGTAGCCTAATTTGAATTGGGGTCGAGTCTCAAGGAGTGAATTATAGACTTCAAACCCTATGGGTGTTCAAATTACTACGAGGTTACCCGGAATGCTAACAAAAATGACATGCAAAATAAAATGTGGGGATTTGTTTGGAAAATTTTTATACAATCTTGAGCAATTGATCAAGAGATGACAATTTTATTTTAAGCAGCAATGTTGAGAGAAATCTTGGGATTATCTCTACCTAAAGGTAAAAGTATGTGGATTAATGATGGTTTAGCATGAAATTTAGTTGTTAACTAAAGGATAGGCTAGGTCGAAGGTCATTATGGTTAATCTTTTGATAAAACCATAACAATTTCACTTGTTGGCTCTTTCGAGCACCTAACAAGTGTGAATTTCTTAATCACCCAAAACCTCAATCAAGTATCCCTATTTCAAGGATGATGCTCTTGACATGATTTACACTCCTAATACACTTACTTCTAAGTTTGGAAAAGGGAGCAAACTATAGGCTTAATTTCCCACCATTGTCTTGTCCCTCTATAGCCCTTTTTCAAGGATGTTATGGGTTACCTCATATTTACCTTCATCCCTCTTTTGAGGATGATAAAGGGTTTCTAGAGTTTGGGATTTTCATCCATCAAATTCCAACTCATAATCTCAAGCAATAGTGAAATCCTTACTCAACAACCAACAATCATACAAACACAACAATACCACACACAAATTACACTCTAGTTCAACATAATCCCAAGAGTAAATTACTTAGATAATCATGAAGAAAGTAAGGAGAGATATACCATAAGGATTATCCAAAGCATTCATTCTTCACAAAAATGCTAAGAAATCAAGCCTTCAAAATTTTTTACACACTTGCCCAATTATGGTTTCAAGCTTTCAATTCAAAATATCATTTGAGGGAAGAAATACCCAAATAAGAAAGGGCTTTTGCTTATATATGGTTTTGGATTATTATAAGTACTTTTATAGATGCGATCGCGCATAACTGTCCGCGAATGTGGTTGTATGTTGTGACCGCATTGTATTGACCGTATTAACTGACCAAGACCACGGATTGAGGACAGTGGTTGTGGTAACTGAGGTTGATGTAGTCTAGGTTTTCAACTGTGCTCTTCTTTGCTCATATTTTATCATTTTTAGCCCCAATCCACATCTTTTGATCTCCTAAACTCTATGACTACAAAGAGTGGATATTTGTGCATTTTATCACCAATTTGTCTCATTTATTTATTTATTTTAAATAAGGTAATATGCACAAATATTTAGTGAGAATGAGTGGAAAAATCACCCCTCATCAAAGGGACATTTGTTAATGAAAATGACTCTGCGTGTGGTTACCCCTACCTTATCTGTCATTCGGGGATGAATGTTCCTAGTGGGGGAGGCTGAAACATCCTGGGTTTTGACCCTTAGAAAATTTCCTGAAAATCCATTCTCCGAACCTAATACGACTCATGGGAACGAGCCATATGCTGGGGTACGAGTGGTATGGTCCTATCGTATGCTGACCAGTGTTAGTTGGTGGGATGGTTTTGGTCACTGGAATGGGTATAACTTAGGGGTATGAGTCGTAGGGTTTGGTACGAGTCGTATCAAGGACTCATATGGTGGGCAGTGTTTGATCCTCCTGGTATTTTATTCTACCAGGGATATGGGTTATGGGTACGAATTGTATGTTGTCGTTACGACTTGGTTGGATAAGTCATATACTAGAAAGAATTTGATCCAAGGGTTGAGGCTTGGATATGAGTGGTGGATACCAATCATATAGGAGGATACAACTCGTATGGGTAAGTCATATACCTGTGACAGATTTGTAAGGAATTTAAGTGGGGTATTTCAGATATTTCCCTACTTACCCTAACTAGGACCTATGACTTATAATACACTTAGGAGGTTATTTACCCTATTATTCTATTCATTAACACTTAAAAACTATTCCAAAACATCTCATAATTCTCTTAAGAGCTTTTGGGGTAAGAAAGCTAGTGTTTCATCTTACGAGTTTCTTTGGGGCTTGTATTGGTGATTTCCTTCCATAACTTCTTTGTTATAAGGAATGATTCTCTTCCCTCATTATAATTTCAACTGAAGGCATGGTTTATATGATCGATTTCATGGTTTTACTTTTTTATGATTATGGTTTTCAACTATTGTTTGGGGGGTTTTTGTTACTAAATGATTGGTTATGGTTTCCTATGGTTTAAATTATGCTTTTATGTGCACCAATGGTGGTTTTTGACAATTGGATTGCATGGTAATTTTTGTATTTGGTTTTGGTTATATTATTCCCCCAAGGTGTTTGATAAAATGCTTATAAAGATATGTTCATTGCATGGACTTCTTTTAACGGAACTCTTGCATATTTTAAACTGGATAAAAGGATTTATGAATTGTTTAAATGGTTTGGAAAGGCTAAAGGCTAAATGGTTATGCTTGTGGAGAACATGAAAGTCTCCCAAGTAGATTTAATCTGGTAATTGAAAGGGCACTTAAGGTCCCCTTAACCTAAATGGTTTGGCTATGGATATTTCTTGCAAGTAAGGGGTGGTATGATGATACCACTAATATTGTCCTTGGTTAATAAATGGCATGCATTAATGTTGGGGTGTGTAGCTAAGCCGTGGAAGGTGGCGGTCCCGAGGGGACCAAAATCGAAAACTCATATTTACCTATATGAGGGGTCTTGATGACCATGTACATGTATCATATTTTATATTTGGGCATGTACTAGTCATACCATGGGATATTATCAGGTCGTGCAACTATACGTATTGGGGCCCTTTCAGTAGTGGAAGATGAACCCATATGGCTCGTGGGTGGTTAGGACGACAATGCTATACAGGCCAGGTAAAGGTTTTAAATGCATGCTAAACCCGATTCCCTTTTCCATCACTTATATATGTATGGTTGTATGCTTTATGGATGGTTTCACTTGATTTTATAACTGACATTATCTTATCTTTATCCTGAGATTCATGTTAACGGTCATTCGCTAACCCCGTCTACTAGCAGTTGTATACCTATGCTATGCATGAACCAACCATTCTACTCCTCCTGTTTAGCAAGTGGATTCGGTATCAGCATTTGGACTAAAGTAGTGAGCTTCCATCCTTTCGGAAGGCATCATTTTATGTTATGGATTTATTTAGACACTTTTCTTTTATTTTGGATATTGATTTTGTCCATGGTTGGGGGTATTTCCCAAATAAATTTGCTTACTCTTTTGGATAGAGAATTTATGGTACTTTTGGGGGTTGGTATGGGCAAGATCTCTATTAGTGTCGGTCTTGGCATTAGAATAAGCCGGTGGGCTGACATCATTGGACGATATTGTTGGTTTTTCCATCCTATTACATTTTGGGATTGATTTTCATATTAAGTTTTGGTATTCCCTTTGGTTTATGGTCTATGATTTAGTTTGATATGGTTGGGCAGTTGGTGTGGTACGGTTGGACTCGGTTGGGTCGGTTATGGTCGTGACCCTATCTCAGAGTCTTAATAAGAATAATAATGTTATCTTGTTATATGTTCAAAATTCAGTCCACCTAAGACTGGATATAGGTGGTTGGTTTGGGTAACAGGGAGCGGTCCCCGGTCCTAGTTGGACTTGGTATGTCCATTACGACAACGACAGGGGTTGGTTCGTGTCAGCAAGACAGACACTATAATGCTCACATGGTGTATGTCAGTGTCACAAGCTGAGTCTACACCCTGAATATAATACAGTGATTTGAGTCATAAGTGACTCTAAGACAATCCAAGCCATCACATAATACAAAGCATTCTATAAGAAGAAAACTGAGTGTAAGTTAAATTTATTTTAATAATTGAATTTGAAATAATCTATGATAAAACTGAGTCTGAATAATGATACTAAATTGAAATAACTAAAAAGTTGAAAGTCTAACTCTATGTTTGAGAAGCCGCTACTACTGACAAGCTGCTGGGATAAGTCCCAAGCTAACTCTAAATACTAAAAATAAACTAAAGAAAACAATAATAAACTCTTGCTCCTGGATTATTTGGACTCACCACTACTAACTGCTAAGAGGGCACTAGAATGTACTAACTGTAATACTGAGATCGAGCACCCAAACCTATATCATAAGAAAATACAATGCAAAAGGAAGTATGTGATCAATATGTTGAATGTAATAAGAATGTCAGCTATGCAAACTATAAAATAAATCGAGCATGCTAAAAATATTGATAAATTATACTAAATGCAGGCTTAGTGCAAAACTGAATAATCTGTTGAACTATAGTGCAATAACCCAATACATATATATTGTTAAAGAAAAATTTGATATTAATAACTATATATAGTATTTGAAAGTAGGAGTCATGCACAAGTACTGAACTGTGTCTATGGGAGAGTCTATTAACCGACATAAACCATATGAGATACCATGGAATTGAATGTATACAGCCCATCGAAATGACCCAATATACCTTGCTAGAATATAAAGAAATAGTTGACATGATCACTAAATTAATGCCAAAACTGGGAGGGATAAATTAATATACAATCACACTTAGTCCAACACAGTGCTAAGTACTAGTATTTTCAAAGGTATTTTTGGGAGTGAGTCCCAGGGCGAGTCTCAGGGCGGGATGTACCAAAAATACTCCGGGGCGCAAATGTAAAACGCAAATTCATAGGACATAAATCCTAGAATTTGGGGCAAAATCCTCGAGCGTAAAAGTAAAATTCCCATGCATAAAAGTGTATATTCAGGCTTTAATTTTAATTTTTATTATTTTAAATAATTTTTTGATATAAATCATATTTTTTTAATCATTGGTGTAATGATATTTACATTTTATTTATACTATCATATTTTCATACTTTATTTTTTTTCTAATTCTTAATGTAAATAAAGAAATTAAAGCAACTTTCTTAGAAAATAATTATAATATTTCTTTTATATTATTGTTGATTTATCTAAATTTATTTGTATAAAGTATTAAAAATCTTACTTTTGTTTATTTTTTTAGTAATTAAATTATAGAGTTGAAGATATATAAGATACGTACTATAGATCTATAGGATTTAAACCTCGTATTTTAGGGCTTACGCCTCACCCTTTGTTATGCAAAATTCATTGCCTAACGCCCCCATCTTTTAAAATGCTGGTAAGTACTACTCTTAAATTAAAATGAGATGTTCAAAAATTAGGTCAGAACTTATTTAATCTAAAGGTATTCTGAAAATCTATTTACTATAAACTAATCATGCTTGTTCATAATACAATTTTCATAGTCTTAAACATGCTTAAAAATATAATTGAAACATATGAAGTTCACTCAAAATCATGCTAGTATTTAATTCATATAGGATAAATATCATAATGTAGGCAAAATCATGAAAATAAGTCTTACTAGTATATGAACCATGAGAAGATAGAAGTTTAAGGAAAATCATAAACTGAGTAGAACCCTAAATCATAAATCATGGAGAATTGAAATTTGTAAACTATTTTAGAATACAAAGGTGAAAGGATACCAATTTTTGAAACTCACCCAAACTTAAAAGGACTTTGTATTTTTCTTACTTATTTACTATTTATGATAACTGTATATAAGTTATTTACTATGGTACTTCAAGCTACTTGCTTTTGGGTTTATGTTTGATAAAGTTGATTATTTATGTTTTCTAATGCTTTCAATGTTTTTAGATAACTCATTTATTGCATTGTTTTAGTCCCGACAACTTCACAAGAAAAGTTAGTAAAATTTTATTCTACATCTCTTTACTCATGCCAGTTGTTATGATTTAATCTAAATATTTATTTAGTTTCAGTTTTTAATTAGTTCATGTGTTCTATTTTATTCCGGTATTACATATCCATACATTCGAAGTATTTGTGTTTTTTCATGCTATATCATTTCATGATATAGATTCTAATGTATAGACTTAGGACAATATCCAGACGCTTCACTAGACTTATCCATATTAGCCTGTGGTGAGTCCTTTTTTCATCTAGAGGAGTTGGTTATGTTGTAATTAGCTTCCAACTCATCAGACAATTTTGGTTTTAATTTTAGTTTTCTATAAAGGTAGCTCAGGGACGTGTCCCAACAACTCTTTTAGTTCATGAGTTACAAAGACTTCATTAGACATCAGTAAATTCAGTTGTTATGTTGTCTTTTAAGTTGACCTTTAGTATTTCAAATTAAAGTTTATTTTAATTACCAGAAATTTAGTCCATAGTTGTATCTCCAACATCTGCATCATTTTAAAGTTGAGTTTTATTAATAACATGCCAGGTGTAGCAACCCCTAAAATGCATGCTAAGATTAAAACTATACGTCAAGTATTTTTAGAACCAATCTTAATAATTTTGTAGTGTGTGAAGTGATTTAGATATAAATTAAGGCCCTTACCGATTGACTTCTTGTATAGAATCTTTCTATCGTCAACTTTAAAAGAGTATAACTCTTAGATTATAAGGACTTTTGGATCTCAAGACCCACTAGATGAAATGTCTTTGAGTATTCTTTCCAATGTACCTAATTTCATGTTGATATGCTTTTGGAGCAAGAAGTTATGACCATTTTAATGAATCACTATCTAGTATTGAGATACCATGATCCAAAGGATGATTAGGGGTTGAAAGGACGATCATACCATGCTCTCGTCTGATGAAAACTGTAATACCTCGTATTTTTGGTCTAGTCTTTGAACCATCCTTCTTACATGTATAAGTTACAATACAAGTGATTCTCATGAATATAAGTTTCATGATCCTTATATTAGTGTGTGAAATGCTCATAAGTTTAAAAATATTCATAGAAATCATTTAGAGCCAAGTTGAGCTAAGATTCTTTGATTCGTTCAAAGTATGATATTTGATTCTACAAGGGTCAAATTTAAACATGTATAACTTTTTATATATATATATAATTTTTCATCTCAAGACCCACCAAATTATAGATAGTTGAATTATCTTTCCAACAATACCAATTTCTCCAAAATCCGATACTCAAGCAAAAAGTTATGCAGTTTTTCGTATGAGGCAGTAAGGGGTTGCAATAGCCTCGCGACGTGAGGGCTAATTGACCCAAATAGGGTTCGCATCGCAAGGGATACTTGACCCAACTAGGGGTCGCAACGCGGGGGCTATTCCCCCACAATTTTAGCTTCTTAAGGTTCAAGGGGCACTTTGGTCCGTTCCCCTCAACCCCAAACGTCCAATGGATGATTTATCACACCCAAAAGGCATTATTTGCCCATTTTTCATCATCAAAACTCACATAAAACCTCCCCTTTTTCCACCATGAACAAAGTTCAACTTTTCTCTCAAGAACACAAGGATTTAAGTTTTTAATTCAATATTTCTTCAAGAATCCAAGGATTAAAGTTTCCTAGTTCAATAAACCTTCAAGAAAAAAAAATCAAGAATGAAGTTTCTTTCAAAAGTTCATCATTCAAGATTCCAAGATTCAAGGTTTCTTCACAATTCAAGAAAAATTGAGGTATCTTGGAGTTCATCCATGGGTCCTCTTTCACCCATGGAGCCCAAAACCCAAATTTCAAGTTTAAAGTCATAATCTTTACATGTTCCCATGAATTTTGTTTATAAGTTTTCATGAATCTCAAGCTTACATCATGTTTCCATGAAATTGCGGGTGATATTAAACCTCACATGTTTAAATGGTATTGTTTGCTAAATTTATACCTTAAATGGTGTTTTTAGAGGTGGAACCATGTAATTACTACTATTTTAACTATTCCCATGCTTAGCCTAAACCATGAATTACAAGTGTTTGATGAAATGCCTACATGAATTATTTTGAACAAAGGCTTACATCTCATGTCCTTAGAATTTTAGTTCGATTCCATGGTGGATCCTATATTCAAGATAATTAGAAATATTTCCATATTTTAAGTTTTTGCTTTCCACATGTTTGATCCTTACATGTTGTGACGAAATGCCCATATCCTATTTCAAGTAAATTTCATATAATTTCCCCAATTCACAGTTTTGGTTATGAAATCATGCTATGCTCCCATCTTTAAGATATTCCCATGTCCAAGTATTAATCTCCATGTGCTTGATAGAATGCTCATGTGAATTGAATAGGGTAATAATGACATGTTACCATGTGTTCTCATCCATGTACAAGTCTATAACCTCCAAGTGTTTGACGAAATGTCTAAATGAAAGCATTGTTAACAATATACTATTGTTATGCTATTATGATCATGCCATGCTTTACTTTCATACTATCGAGTCCTAGGGGTATTTAATACTTGAAAAATTAGCTACTTACCTAGAGCCAGTGTCAGTTACATAATAGTCTCTGTCATGTCATGATCAGTAGTATTCTCAGTCAGTTACAGAACTCAATAGAACTCAACCAGTTATAGAACTCAGGAAAATTTAGTAAACTCAGTATCAGTCCAATCCAGTTTAGACCTCCATAGTATTCAGTATTCAGTTTATACCTCCATAGTATTCATTATTCAGTTCAGAACTCCGTAGTATTTAGTATTCAGTTCAGACCTCAGTAGTATTCAATATTCAGTTCAGACTTCTATAGTATTCAGTCAGTTAACAAAATTCAGTAATATTTCTGCTAGTCAACGAAACTCAGTGAACTTAGTTCATCTCATTTAAATAGTATGATCAGTAACAGTTTAGTTAAGCCTAGTGTGAATTAGAAAATCAGATCAGTGTCTATTCATTTGGGAGTAGGATTCAGCACCGAGTGAATCCAAGGATGGGGACTTACTTTCTAGTAGAGGGTGTGATCCTTAAAAGCAATCCTTGCATTCCAGAACTACATATCCAGCGTAGGTTGAGACATCAAACCTGCCAGATAAGGGTTAATGAGGTGTTTTAACCTGTCAGTTGAGGGTTCCACTATTCTTATTAGA
This sequence comes from Capsicum pubescens, assembly GCA_030864215.1. NCBI lineage: Eukaryota > Viridiplantae > Streptophyta > Magnoliopsida > Solanales > Solanaceae > Capsicum > Capsicum pubescens. The sequence continues at coordinate 252,312,381 of CM061538.1, forward strand.
GTACCTGCCAGATGAGGGTATCTCTTCAGTTGTCTTTACCCGTGGCACGGTACTGACACCCTTCCAACTAGGGTTACAGGTTGGACCCCAATCTATTTAGAGAGGGGCATGTCATTCAGATAATTACTTCCCACAGTTTTAGTTTTAAACTCAGTACGAAACTCAGTTTAGTTCTACATAAATAGGACTATTAGATACAGTCTCCCATTTATCAGTAATACAATATCAGTAAACTCAAATACCAGTTAATTAGTTATCAGAACTCAGTATATAGTTTCAGTTACAGTCTCAGTATACAATCTCAGTTACCATCTCAGTTACAGTCATAGTTACAGTCTCAGTCCCAGTTCGGTAATCAGATCCGTAACTCAGTTTAGTTTCAAGTTTGCTCGACCATCGCGTACAATTATCAGTTATTCAGTTATCAGTATTCCAGTACCTCAGTTTATAGACTATTTTGGAATAATGATATGTGTTTAGTCTTGCATTCTCAGATAATACAATCTTCACGAATTTATGCTTAGTTATCTCATGTTACTTAGTCAGTCCCTTTCTCATATGCATAATACTCTACAGTTTCAGTTCATTTATTCAGACTAAGTACAGTCCTGTCCTACATGCCCAGTATTCAGCTTCATTTGTACTTTTATCATTAAAGTAAAGTTTTACAGAAACTAAGTGTAGAGATTCACCATCTTATCAGAGAATGTTTGTCACTCATGCTTTAAGATATTTTAGTTTTTAGTTTATTCCAGCCTATTGGTAAGTCTACTTACACTTAGCATGCATGTTTTACAATTACGTATGAAATCAGTTTTACTTATTGCATTCACCTCTGCATACTCAATACATTATAAAAGTACTGATCCACATATACGTTTATGTGGCTACATTTCTCATAATATAGGTACCAGTTGTAGCCCGTACATCACAGTCAGACAGTTGCATATTCCAGCTAGCAGTTGATGAGTTCTCCTACTTTGGGAACTCCATACAGTTTTAGTTCATGTACAGTTTATTTATTTTCCATGTGTATTGATTAGTGGTAGTTGGAGGCATATCCCAGCTAGCTATAGTCAGTATAGTAGAGGCTTCATAGATGTCAGTCAGAGTCAGTTATGTAAATTTTAGTTTCATCTTTCAAATTTATTAGATCGTAAAGCTTTATCAATATTGTATCTATTTTAGATATTTTGTATGATTATGTTTCCGCATAACAAAACATTTATTTATTATGTGATAATTCAGTTGCTTAACAATATGCCAGTTCATGGGTTAGCTTGGGATCACTTGTGCTTCCGAGCACCGTGTGACGTCTCGGGACAGATTTTTGGGGCATTACAAAAAACTTCCCCAAAATATAGATAATTGGAAAGTCCCCTCCAGCACCCACAAACACAACCAATGATTGTGGGTTGAAAGGATGATTGTTGATTGGTTCATCTGTTGTGAGACACGATGTGTGTTTCTATATTTTTAAAGGGAGTCTTTTATCGTTATTCAACCTCATAAAATACGTTGTTAAGCTATACTAAGTTTGAATAATATTCCTAAATTACCCAAATCCCTTATTCACTCAAAAATGAAACAACAGTTAGCAAATTCACAGCAAAACAAATAATTATTTTCTTCCTAAGGCAAGAACCAGGGTTCATCATCTTCAAACTCAAATTCAAAGATTTTGTCAAGTTTTTCACTCTCAGGTATGTGAATTTCATCAATGTGTATCCTTTCACTTATTGAGTTCGTAATACACCCAGTTCCTCAATTAATTCATATTTTCAATATCATGGTTTTCATTACAGTCACAATTCTTCTTGTATTTCAATTCCATAACTAGTAGGTTATAAATACATGTTTTACCATGAAATTTAGTACCTTGATAGTATCATATTCATGAAACCTAAGTATTATTATATTCCATGATTTTGGAATTGTATTATGCAATTTCATATTTCATTCAAATTATAGAATTGTCATGAGTAGTTGTAATCTTCAGAGATGAAAGGTTATGAATACCCGATGACTTAGGATTTCATGCATTGATTATTAGATACTCAATACTATTTGTTTTAGGATGCTTTCATATAAAGTGTCTCTTACTTAGTCTCAGACATCAAAATTAGGAAACTTTAGTATTATCAATTTTGCAGACTCTTAGAGTGATTCTCTAATAAAGTATATTTTAAACAGTATTTTCAGATAATGCATACTATTAAACTATTAGTATCTCTATGAGCCAGGATTTAGGTCCAACCTTATAAATTTGTGTCAAAATCTTAATCCTTATATGCTTCTTTTACACATTTTTCTCTAGCTATATCATGTCTTCCATAAACCTACAAGTCTTATGATTTAGAAATGCATGACTTATATATATTCACCCATCTCATAATAAGGAGCTTCGACTCGCTATAGTAAGTATGTGAAATACATGACATCAAGATATGCCATTAATGCTCTTGAACATATTTTTTAAAAGTAAGTTCTTGATTAGTATGGTATTCAAAATGCCATTAGAGATCGTGGATTAGTTTTATTATAAAATAAAAGTAGAATCCATGATTATGGACAAAATGCTTAAGAGATATAAGTTATATTCAATAAGGAGTAGTACTTAGCATCTTGGAATAGTGTCACTATACCTAAGTTCTTGAACTATATGCCACCGTAGGTTTATTTAGCCCTCCTAGTGGGCATATTCTTTCAGTTTAATGGTACCATATTATATCAGCTCCGTCTTCATACCCAGACAAGGTATATTAGGCTCCATCGATAGGGATTATTCATTAGACTTTATGTTTACCTCACATGGTTATATGTTGGCTAATAGTATCTGATGTGCTATATAAATATAACACTTTCGACATTTAAAACAAGGAAAATATGCAAGTTTCTGAGGTTGTTTTGTTAGATATGATGCATTTTGGGTATGTTTATCAAGAAATCATGTTTTGGATACTAAGTTCATGAAAAATATGAAAAAGGTATTTTTAGCTAATTATGGGGGCAATTATGGATGTTTGGGACACTTTTTGGATTGTTCAGGATCAAACATGTGTGAAAATTGAAGAAGATCTAAAAAAATAACTTCCAGCACATTCTAAGTCAACATGCGGACTGCATGTAGCACATACGGACCGCATGTAGCACATGCGGTCAAAGCATTTGTCCAAAGTCCAAAATATCGAGAGCTAAACCTGCAGGATTTTTGGTCTGGACATATGCGATCACTATATGCACCCACCCTGCAGGCCATATTTACCACATGCGCTCGAGGCCAAGGCACATGTAGAGACCATAAGTAAACACAAACCCTTATTTCTCCTATTTTGTTTGGGCTTTGGTTTTAGAGTTTCCTCATGTACTATAAATACCCTTTATGTGTTCTTTTAGAAGAGGTTACACACTCTTGATGCTTACAAACATATTTTGATTCCAAGATTCAATTTTAGTCTTGAAGTTCTCTTGTATTGATTCCGGTTGATTGTTTTAGTTACAATTTTGGGTTTTCACTTCTTATTATTGTGATTTTATCTTATGCTTTCAATCATGAATGTTGTTGATTACTTCACATGCATGAGTGGCTAAAAACCCTTAGCAAGGGTTGTGAAAACTCTGGTAGATTGACAAAGTAGGGGAAGTGCTATTGTTGTTCTGAGCCGATACCCATGCATGCATTGTATTATCTTCACTTTAATAGTTATCTTAGCGGTTGCAAATGTTAGGATCCTGCCTAAATTATTACTACTTACTCCAAAAGAGGAATAGTGACTAGGAAAAGATAATGACAACAATAATTTAAGGTTTAATTGTCGATCTATGCTACTGGGTATTATCTAAGTAAGATGGTTAGCTTTTATCTAATAGCTAAAGGATCAAAAGGTAATAGTTAACTGGGATCAAGATAAGGGTTAGTAAGGCGACATCTTGAGACTCAAAAAGGTAAAGGATGAAGTCTGCCTGCTCATCCAAAAGTCTGTTGATGGTAAATAACTTATAGATTCTACTTGCAAAGTATTGTGTTGGTTCAACAAAGAACGATAAGCCTACAAAGTTGAAAATATAGAGGGAACATAATCCTAGTGTTCACCTATGACTGATTACAACCAAAGTTGATATTTGCCACTTGTTTGATATTGCTACACAAATCCCCCTATTTACTTTTCTGATTCTTCTCATTGATTACAACCGGTAGAGATTGGAGCTATTATCCCTCCTATTTTACCCTCTGATGTCAAGTTTAATATCTCTAATTCTATGATCCAACTCCTATACTTAAAGGGTGTGTTTGTGGGGTTGCCTACAGATGGCACAAACATGCATCTGACAAGTTTTACTGGGATTTGCACTTCATATACCATACTTGGGGTAGATCAGGAGGCACTAAGACTTAGGTTGTTTCCCTTCCCGCCTACTAGAGAAGCATTCTTATGGCTCGGGGAACTTTCAAGAGGATCCATCACTACATGGAATAAGCTGTGCAGATAAATCTTGAATAGATTCTTTCCTCCATTTAGAATGTTGCAACTAAAGGATTAGATTTAAAATTTCAGGAATCTACAGTCAGAATCAATGTACGAGGCATGGTTTAGGTTAAAGAAGAAGATTAGCATGGTGCCCAGCCACCGAATTCCAGGGACGAGCTTATTGGAGATATTTTATAGAGCCTTCACTATCAGTTCTAGAGCCCTGTCAGTCACTATCTCTGGAGGAGAATTTATGAGATTACGATTGGATATTGCTTCTAGTATTATGGATCATATCTTATTAACTATCCAAGGATGGAAAACTTGGGAGGTTGAGAGAGGTTCTGGCATGTATGCCATGGGAGATTCTATTGACCAGAGAGTAACTGAGGATATTGTAGATCTGGAGATATTAATATTAAGGACTGACATTAGTGAGTTGGCAAAACAATTCACAATAACAAATTTTGCAAAGGTTAATTCACTAGGGGCATAGGGTGTAGTCTCTAGGATACATAAGACTGAGTTAGATGAGAAGGAAAAGTATGTGGATCATCATTTGAAAGGTTTCGGAGCCCAAGGGAAAGGAGATAAAGGTTAAAACTATTAGCATGATAAAAACAAATACATTCCATCTGGCAGACGAGATGCAGAAGTAAGAATAGAAGAAATGTTGGTTAACTGATGAAGGGCCAGGAGAGTTAAGAAACTTGACTTAAAGAACTCAAGGACGATATTTTAGGATTGACCTAGAAGGTTAAGTTACGTGCAACTACTATCAAGCAGTTGGAACAACAATATGGGCAAATCTCTGCCACTTTGGCCCAAAGATAGGCAGGTACCCTAGTGACACTATGAAAAATACTCTAACACTTGTTCATTTTCTAGATATTAAAACTATGAGTGGTTCCCTACCTGATGAGCACTTTTTGCCTACCACTAATGAGCCAAAAAAGGATAATATTATTTCTGATGAGCCACATAAAGTTGAGTTTGAGAAGCTAACTTATAGTGATGATAATTTTGAGAGTGATAACGGTGATGAATGGGTTACATAAGAGTTTCAATATATAGTACAACATTTTAACATGAATTCTCATGCACCATCAGTAGAAAAGAAGGGGGATCCAGGAGCAGTCACCATTCCATGTTCTATTGATCCTTTTGATATTAATCAGGCTCTATATGATTTAGGATCAGGAGTAAATGTAATGCCATTAGTGATATACAAGGTTTTGTGGTTAGGAGAACTCAAGCCTATATTTGCAAGTCTATTGATAACTGATTTATCTATAAAGAAGCCACCAGGTATTATGTGGACCATAGAAGTGAGGGTGGTAGCTTTTACCTATCCGATAGATTTTATGATTTTAGATTGTGAAATGGATTCCCAATTTTCAATTATCTTGGGTAGACCCTTCTTGTCCACTAGTTGGGTGTTGATTGATATGGACCTAGATGAGATAACCTTTAAATAAAATAATAAGCAAATAGTGTTAAATATATGCATGACAGTTTAGTAGCCAGATAATATGAGAGTGATAGTAGTAATAGATGTTGTGGATGATGATGTATTTGTAGTGGATATAATTATTGAGGAAATATTAGGGGTAGAAGAATTAGCAATAGTGATTATAAACTTTGAGAGTGATGGGATAGATGAATATGACAAGCTAGTTAATGCACTACATGCCATAGGTTCTTACAAATATGCCCCTAAGAACCTAGATCTTAACTTAAAGAACAGAATCACACCTCCTGTAAAACTATCTATTGAGGATCCAACGGTATTGGAATTGAACGCCTTTCCTTCTCATTTATAGTATGCATTGTTGGGGGCCAACAAAATTTTACCGGTGATCAATGTGTCAGATTTAGCAGAAGCACAAGTGAAAGCTTTAACATCGATATTGTAAAAATTAAAGAGAGCTATCGTAGACCATTGCTGACATTATGGGGATTCCACCAAGTATACGCATACACAAGATACAGCTTGATCCAGACAACATTCCTAGTTTTGAGCATCAAAGATGACTGAACCCTCCTATGCAAAAGGCGATGAAAAAGGAGATAATCTAGTGGTTAGATGCTGGGATGGTTTTTCCAAATACAGATAGCAAGTGGATAAGCCCAGTTTAATGCATGACAAAGAAATGGGGAATCAAAGTAGTTCCAAATAAAATGAATGAATTAGTTCCCATGAGACCAATGATCGATTGGAGAGTCTGCATAGATTATAGAAAGCTGAGCAAGTGGACAGAAGAACCATTTTTCTTTGCCGTTCATGGATCAGATGCTAGATAGACTAGCAAGCAGGTGTTGGTATTATTTTCTTGATGAGTATTTGGGTTACAATAAAAATATGATTGCTCCCGAAGACCAAGAATAAACTACCTTTACTGCCCTTATGGAACATTTGCATTCAAGAGGATGCCATTCGAACTGTGCAATGCGCCTGCCACTTTTCAAAGATGTATGATAGCCATATTCTTTGACATGGTGGAAGACACGATCAAAGTATTCATGGATGACTTTTCAGTAATCGGAGACTCATTCCATGACTGTTTGGCCTATTTGGCCAGTGCACTGTAGAGATATGAAGAGTGCAATTTGGTGCTAAACTAGGAAAAATGCTACTTCATGGTGAAAGAAGGTATCATTCTAGAGAAAAAGATATACAAACATTGTATTGAGGTGGACAAAGCAAAGATTGAGATAACTGAGAAATTGTCACCACCAATATCAGTTAGAGGCATACGAAGCTTTCTGGGTCATGTAGGTTTTTATAGGAGGTTCATTAAGGACTTCTCTAAAATTGCAAATACTTTATACAAACTTTTATAGAAAGAGGTGAAATTTGTGCTTGATTATGCTTGTCTCAAGGCTTTTAAATTCCTGAAGGAACAGTTGATTCCGGCACTCATTATTGTGTCTCCTGACTGGTCTACACCATTTAAGGTGATGTTTGATGAAAGTAGAGTTCCCATGGGTGTTTTACTAGGCCAAAGAATATAATAGATCCTACATTCCATCTACGATGCCAATGAAGCTTTAAACCCCACACAAAAAAATTACACAGTTACATAGCAAGAACTACTTACAATGGTTTTTCCTTTTGAAAAATTTTGATCTTACTTGATTGGGACTAAGGTCAGAGTGAAAACTGACTATGAATCCTTTAGATACTTGATATCAAAGAAAGATGCAAAACCAATATTGATTCGTTGGGTTTTTTTGCTACAAGAGTTTGATTTTCAAGTAAAAAAGCAAAAAGGGAAAGAAAATTAGATTGCATACCACTTGTCCAAACTTGAAGATGAGACCATATATAAACTAGGGGATGATATTGAGATAGATTATGCTTTTCAAAATGAGCCAGTGTTAGCGATATCTCAAGATTTAATTTTCTAGTTTGCCGATTTTGCTAAATATTCGAAAATCAATATCGTCCTAGAAGACATATCCTTCCAGCAGCAAAGAGGATTTATGCATGAGGTGAGTAAGTTATTTTGGGATGACCCATATCTATTTAGGATATGTTTTGGTGTTATTCAGAGATGGGTTCCAGAGGTGGAGATGATGAGTGTTCTGAAAGCTTGTCATTCATCACAAGTTAGGGGTCACCTTAGTGGGACATACACCGCCCATAAAATTTTGTAGTGTGGGTTTTATTGGAATTTAATTTATAATAATTCTCATGATTTTGCACTATCCTATAACCAATATCAGCGTCAAGGAAATATTGTACAACGCCATGAACTTTTCATGACAACTATTCTGGAGTTGGAGTTGTTTGATATGTGGGGGATTGATTTCATGGGTCCATTTGTGATCTCTTATGGAATGAGATACATTCTATTAGTGGTTGACTATGTATCAAAATGGGTGGATGAAGTTGCACTTCCAGTTAATGAAGGTAGAAGGGTCACCACCTTTTTGAAAAAAAAATATCTTTTCTCAATTTGGCATTCCACATGTAATTATTAGTGATGGTGGGTCTCACTTATACAACTGCTTGTTCAAAGCTCTGCTTGATACATATGGTGTAATGCATAAGGTGGAGACACCTTACCATCCCCAGACAAGAGGTATAGTGGAAGTCTCCAATAGAGAAATAAAGTCTATCTTGGAGAAGACTGTGAATGCCAATAGGACTGACTAGTCTAGAAAGTCAGATGATGCATTATGGGCCTACCGAACAGCTTATATGACCCCATAGATGGCTCTCCGTATCAACTTGTATACGGCAAGGCATGCTATTTTCTGGTTGGGCTTGATCATAAGGGACTATGGGCATTAAAAATGCTAAATTTTGTGTTATGTGATGCAGAAAACTTGAGGTTAGGCAAGGTGAATATGTTGGATGAATTTTGATTCCACACTTATGAGAGCTCAGACATATACAAAGAAATAATGAAGCTATATCATGAAAAAAATTTGAGAAAAGAATATCCTAACCTGGTGATTTGGTTTTGTTATATAATTTAAGACTACGCTTATTTCCTGGCAAGCTGAAATCTAGGTGGACTAGACCGTTCACTGTGGTTAAGGTATTCCCACATAGTGTTATAGAAATAAAGAATGATGGTGACATCTCGTTCAAGGTAAACAGGAAACGAGTGAAGCACTACATGAGAAACCTGGAGGAAGTTAGAGTCTGTGTTGACATGGACCTTGGCAAAGTTTGAGTAGCCAAGGGAGCTGAGTCGTGCCACGATGGTAAATCAGACGCTTCTTGATAGGCAACCTAAGTTACATGGTTTCATAGTGCATCCTAGGTATGTTCACACTTCTCTCTATTTTTACTTTATTTTAGTGCATTGGGGATAATGCATAATTTTTAGTTGGGATGGGCATACCATTGTTGCCGTGACTTTTTCTTGCCGTGCTTCTTTTCCTGTCGTCCGTGGTATGGTTGTAGAACTGGCATATGTAGGTTAAATTTTGTGTCATATTGTGTTTTGCTTTATATTGTGTTGTGTTTTTGCATAATTAGGAGATTTTTGAGTATTTAGGGCAGTAATCATGTTTTTGATTAATTTTTGAGAAAAATAATACCCCTCCAAATTTGTGTTTTAGTACTATGTAAATGTATATGTGTGTGAACATTATGGATCTTGTCATGACATTAGGATTAGGGATATAATAATGACTTGGTAACAATTGCATGAACCAAATAGGTAATGGAGGGCCATCATTGAAATAGTCTTTTTTAGCTTAGCCCACAGCAATGAAAAAATGTATATGGTGGGTGGAATTACTTAACTTAGGGAATAGAATAGGGGATAACTTGTGATATTGACTTTGTGCTATGTGTGTGTGAGATGCTACCTAGTTCCCTTTGTGTGTTGAATTCAAAACTTGCCTGGTTAGTCTTGCCTAGGTTGAATACTAGTCGGTTAGGAAAGGATCATAGGACATTTTTTATTTTAGTCCAATTTTAGCCTAAATGGTCTTCCCTGTGTGAAATAATCCCCCGATCCCAGTTTTGAGCCTCATAGCCTATTTTTCTTGTTTCACATATCACCTTCCTATTTGTGTTGCAAGAATCTATTTTGGATTATTCCTCCTTGGATATTGTGCACCTCAACTTAGGCAAATCACCTAAGTTGAGGGTGGTTATCATAGGGGCATGTGATGTAAAGTGGGTATGTAAAAGGAATAAGAGAAAAAGTTAGTAAGGCTGCGTGTGGTAGCAAAAGAAAAGAAAAAAATAAAAATAGAAAAAAAAGTGAAAAATAAAAAATAAAAGACCACACTCAACCTGAATGTGCAATAAAGAATAATAAGGGAGAATTAAGGGAGGAATAAAAAGAAAATTGACTAATAAATGAGACCCCAAGGTTAATGTAGTGCCAAGGAGGCTTTTTCACTTGATATGTCCATATGTACCAAACCATCCCCCAAGCCTACATTACAAGTTGAGGAAAGTCCTATAGTGATCCTAACTTGACTTTCTGAATACTAAGGTAAAGAAAATAAGGTAAAGCCTGTGGTATGTGATGCACACTATTGGAACTTTTCTTCTGAGTGTGAGTGTCTCTTGACTTTCCTTGCATTGACATGTATTATTTCATATAAGTAAGTGGATTGCTAGCCATTTTCTTGTTTTAAGTAGTGTAACGTATACATACGTGTGATTGTCTGTTGCTAAGGTAATGTGATACCTTGACCCCGTTGTGTCACATTCTTGTACTTCATGTTTATACATAGTTAGTTTTGAAAAGTAAGATTTAAAGAGGTGCTGTATTTTGAGCTTAAAGTGTTGATTAACTGCCTTGAATTGCTTAGATTCTCCTAGTTAAGTGCCGTGTTTAGTTTAGTTTTATTTTGCTATATTTTGTTACCTGAGGAAATGCAAATGATCTAATTTGAGGGTGTTAATGTTCTATAGAAATATAGCACTTTTGATGCTTAAAACAAGGAAAATATGCATGTTTATGAGATTGTTTTGTTAGATATGATGCATTTTGGGTATGTTTTCCTAGAAATCATGTTTTGGATGCTAAATTCATATTTTATGTTTAAGAAATCATGTTTCATTTGGGCGTATGTAGAGACCATAAGTAGACACCGACCCTTTTTTCTCCTATTTCATTTGGGCTTTAGTTTAAGGGTTTTCTCATGTACTATAAATACCCCTTATGTGTTTTTTTAGTAAAGGTTACACACTCTTGATACTTACAAACATATTTTGTGTAAGACCTCGCATTTTTAGGTTAGTCTTTGAACCAACCTTCCTACATGTATAAGTTATAATCCAAATGATTTCCATGTGAATATAAGATTCATGATCTTTATCCTCGTGTTTGATGTGCTTTAGAGGTGAAAAATGTTCATAAGAATTGCTTAGAACAAAGTTGAGCTAAGACCCTTTGATTCATCCAAAATTTGGTATTCGATTCTACAAGGTTTGACTTTAAATGTGTATAACTTTTGATATATGTGGCATTTTTCAGTTAAAGACCCACCAAACTGTAGATTGAATTATCTTGCCAATATTGTTGTATGCTATAGAGTTGTATCATTATTGTGATTCCTTAGTCAAATGTCTTGCTTAGATCATGCCCATAATCCCTTGCTCCCTAATGTTAATATAACTTCTTAAGAAGAGTGTTGCAGGAATACCCCGGTTGAGTATAAGCTTTCAGTATGATTCAGTCAGTGTAGCCAGCAATCCAGTCTAGAAATCAGACAGACAAGTTCCTATGGTTTTCCATCTTTCCTATTCATGAGGTAATTAACATCCATGCAAATTTCAAATTCATCTCAGTTTATGCATATGCATCAGTTTTAGATTCCAGATATTCATTCATGATTCAATCCATAAGTGTCCCTTGCACCATCTCAGTCTTTTCTTAGTATTTCAGCCAAGTCAGTATCATTCGGGGGATGAAGTATCCCAAGGGGGAGATCTAATACCTCGAGTATTCATATACTAAATCTTTTACCTTTTCTTCACAAAATAAGATCCATCTTGAAGTAATGATTACTCATAAGTTGACTCTCTCATTTCTATGTCAGTCGTTTAACCATTCTCATGTCATTGCATGTATTCATAAAACCAGTTCCGTTCATGTATCATTTTTCAGACTTAGTTATGCAATCATGTTCCAAGTCATGCATGTTCATAATATGCTCTCAGTTACCTTGGTACAGTACTCTCAGTCTAACCAGTCTCATCGAGGACGAATGTTCCCAAGGGGGAGATAATGTAAGACCCCACATTTTTGGGTTAGTCTTTGAACCGTCGTTCCTATGTGTATAGGTTATAATCTAAATAATTCCCATATGAATATAAGTTTCATGATCTTTATCCTCGTTCTTTATGTGATTTAGAGGTGAAAAATATTCATGAGAATCGCTTAGAACAAAGTTGAGCTAAGACCCTTTGATTCATCCAAAATTTGGTATTTGATTCTATAAGGATCGAATTTAAATGTGTATAACTTTTGATATATGTGGAATTTTTCATATCAAGACCCACCAAATTGTAGATAATTGAGTCAGCTTTCCAACGATACCAATTTCTTCAAAATCTGATACCCGGGCAAGAAGTTATAGCCATTTCCATGAGAGGCAGTAAGTAAAGGTGATATGTCTGTGCCGCCCAGGTTATAGAATCGGGATAGAGGAGGCTCCGTGGGATCTACTCCCCCGGGCTAAAGGGGGTGATGCTTGGTTTATTCCCTCACTGTTTAAAACTTCTTAAGGGTCAAGGGTCACTATGGTCCTTTCCCCTCAACCCTAAACGTCCAAGGGACGATTTATAGCATCCAAAAGAGCATTATTTTCCCATCTTCTTCAAGATTTGCTCTCAAGAAACCCTTATTCTTTTCCAAGAACAATTCAAACTTCATTCTCAATAAATTAAAGGATTCAAGCTCTTAATTCCAAGAAAACCCTCAAGAAATCTCCAAGGAATCATCTAATTAAGGTATGAGGGGTTATGAACAAGGATACTCCTTTAACCCTTGTGCCCAAAACTAGTTTTAAAGATGAATTTACATGAGATTCAATTTAGGGTTCATACCCAATTATTATTAGTTGAAGATTATGATGTTACAAGTGATTTAAATGTTGAATTCAATGACTATTTTCACATATTTATGTGTGTGATATAATTTTACAAATTTCCAATAAGCATGATATTGTGATTTTGATTTCATTACCTTGATATTGTTGAAGTATTTCAAGAAGTATATTGAGCATGAAGTTTTTCTATGAATTTGCATGAGTTTAAAGTATGAGTTTTAAATCCCTAAGTGTAAGTATTGATATCTCAACACGATTATGATTTTGAGCCTCTTTTACAAATTGTTTACCAAGATTTAAGAAAGAAAGTTGATCTTTTGATCCTAAGCTAAGACAAGGAATCCACATTGTTCATACAATTTGAGATTTAAAGAAAGACAAGCATAATTGGTTTTCATTACAAACCCTTGTACTATATTAAGGTGGATTTTCTAAAGTTCTGAGCAAAAGAATGGGAGTAGTATTTAGCACTGAGCTGGGTATGATTCTAAGGTCTCATGCCCCAGAACTACGTGCCACTATAGGATTGAGATTAAATGCCCATAGTGGGCTAAGTCAGTGATCACTTAAGATAAGGTTATACTCTTTGTCAAGAGTCTGACACCTATCCCCAACGTGAGGTTTTCCCCTTAGGGGAACATGACGTTGGACATCATGAGAGCTCACATGGTGTATGTCGGTTAGAAGAACCTCCCAAAGTCCTTAAGTCCTAAAACACAATAACAGAACAACTTTTTGAAACTAAATGTAAAGGCTCACAATTTTATTCAAATATTATTTTACATAAGTCATTAGCTATGAGACTTCAGCTTTCAGTTTACAGATATAGAGGTAAGTCCTTTTACACTTAGCCTGCATGATTTGAAATCCAACATAACTTCAGTCCTACTCAGTTCATTATCAGAAAGAGTAAAAGTGCAGTTTTTAGAACTAAGTGTTATGGTTCATGAAATTTTCTACATGCGCTAACTCATGTGCACCCAAATATATTTTCTAAGTATGGGACCTCTTTTGGCATGCTATATGGGGCTGAAATGGGCTAGGACTTTACGGGGTCTTACATAAAGTGTATATCTTCCATATATGCACTAACTTATGTGTACCCAAATATATTACCATTTACACGTATGTATATGCTCCCGCACATGTTTGTGTTATATAAATGGTGTAGAAAGGTCTATGGTAGTAAGTGGTCCTTTGTGCAGACTGGGTTAGAGGTTAGAATCTACAGTTCCCTAAGATAATCGATAAGGGTAATATATAATTGGTAGAATTCTAATTCTAGGGTGTATGGTATTATGATGTCTGTGATGGTGAGTATCATGGGGATTTTGGCAGAGTTAGATTATGAGTTGTAGATATTCTATGAGTAAGATAGATAAGAGTAGAGGAAGTATAAAATGAAATGAATAGTCAATGGATAAAAATATACAAAAAATTTAAATGACAGATATGTTACAAAGATGCTAAGATGAGGTATTGAGGATTCTTTAGTTGGGGATTCAAAACTGGAACCTTACTTGATATTATGATCTCTCTTTATTTATAATTGATGTTATTTGTTTCTAAGCCTGATCGATCGATGATTCTTACTAGTTTGTGTGGTTGTACTGATGCTACACTTACCATATCTCCATTCATGGGTATAGCCCTGGCATAGGTTAGTTGGTGTTTCTATAGCAGCGAAGTCGATCACTCAACAACAATGCCTGTCATCTCTATTCTTCATAGTTATTGTGTTGTTGATGTCCCTACTCTTTGTCTAGTGCTTATGTACTAGTTTAGGCTAGATTTTAGGTAATCACCTGTAGTTGTTTTCCATATTTATTTTATATGTCTAATGTACAACAATGAGTTTTAGAATGAATTTATTCAATAATCATTTTTGAGTTGTTGAGTTATTGCTAATATGATAGAAAACATTGATTAAGTGAATGTGGTAGTAGCTTCCAAATTGGTTGAATTATGGGGATTTTAGTTTTTTTTTTAATCTACGGTAGATGTAGGTAGGTGCCTGACATGCTCCTGTGAGTTGGGTAGTGACAAAATTATATCGAAGACCAGGTTACCAGTCTCCCAATACAAGAGAGAATATTGAGTAGAGTCCTACAGATTGGGATATTGACATCCTCATCAAATCTGTAGGATGCTACAAAGCATCTTGAAGTCATTTCTATTTTTTTCTCTTCTTTCATGCTGTCTTAATGTTTTCTCCTCGGGTTGAGTACAATTGATAGCTAGAAGATTACAATTGATATCTCGATAATCACAACTGGGACTGGTTGGTTCCAATTGGTATCTCTTAACATGAAAAGGTCAAAACTAAACGTTCAACTAATAGAGGCTAATAAGAAACATATGAAGTAGATTATTATAACTTGTGAAAAATGGCATTAGGTACTTGTAGTGATGCAAGGGTGAATTACAATTAATGAATGGAAACTTGCTAGAGATGTTTAAGATTTTAGATATGATTGATTTGCGGTGTACGTGTGGTTTTATGGTGTGTAGACTAGTAGAATAGTGGATGTAAGGTTTGGGTGTGATCTTGAGAGTGACTTTATTTTTGCAGTTTGAGCTATGGCTTATGTCTCCATGATTTGGATTACTGCTTGACTTCTATCTGACTTCGTACAAGAAACCCAGGTGCCTGACTGTTGGTGGGAACTCTTTTGAGAATAATGAATTTAGTAAGTTATAAGATTGATGAATTATTTAGTTTAATGAACAGAAATCATGTTGAATGTAGCTCGGGGGTAGTGAAAATGTGAATTCAAATTACATTACTATAAATAAGAGGTTATTAAGCTACTAAAGCTTGCATAAAAAGCACATTGTGTAGAAAAAAAGACCTGGGATTTGATATAAAAAATAATGACAGAGCTACTAGAGGTTACTGCTGCAGTGACTATTTTATAATTAATTGCTATGGCGAATCTAAGCAGTTTCCTTCAAGATGTATTCCGCCATTTTTGGTGATTTTGTAATTTCGCAAGGTAGCTCTATTTTTGAGGTAATAAAATGATAAAAATCAATTCAACACGTAATATCAACTAGAATGATTATTATATAAAGTGCAAAAATGATATTACTTAAAAGTGAGAGAAATAAAAAGAAAAATTATTGTTACAAGCCCCAAACAAGGGCAACCCAAATCTAAAAGTACTTAAAACATAAAAAGAGGGGGGGGGGGGGGGGGGGAGACTAGTTGGTACCATAATCTCTAAGGCTCAAGGCATCCGAACCCTCCTTCTCAATTCTACTAAGGAAGTACAACTCCTCAACATCCTTCCTAGTTAGCTTCGATAAATTCTTGGGAGGATAGGTGAACTTGAACATCACCTAGACCGCCTTCCACATTCTCACAAGCATGCAGTCACAGAAGGAATGCTTCTTCTTTTCTTCATTCAACTATCCTTAAATCTCGCATAAGCTTGAGCTTGGTCCAGCAGGGCAGTTGAGCTTGAAGAAGCCAATTCGGAAGGAGGCAGATGAGACCTCTCTAAATAGCCTCAGATTTCTACAAGATCAGCCTTCCAATCACCAAGAGATATGGCTACCTTAGTAGAAGGGGAACTTGAACCCCCAACCCACTTTCCCAACTACTCTCACCCTCTTTGTCCACATTCTTCTTTTTCTTACTATCTTCTCGAATGATCCTACCTCGTGATGGGTTATACGTCACCTTATAGTTGTCTATAGTATATTGAATTACTCAGAGGGCGTTCACCCTATCATAGAGTGTGGTGTACAAGAATGGTAGGAAAAGATCTTTTTTTGATGGCTCTCGAGCATAAAAGTGCTTCCACTCATCCATAAGTGTGCTCCCACATTCACTCGAATCCCTGTAATGTCATATGCCACCATTATAGCCTGGTAGAAGGTTACGTCTGTGACACTTCCCGAAGGATGAATCTTTTATGACACCAACTTTAACCATACCCTGGCCTCGTCTAAGTATTAGGTGCTCTTCATCGCTTTGGCGCTGGACCATTTCACCTCAGCAACTCATCCTTTCGGTGCTAAGACCCCCGACTACCCACTATAAGTATGATGCCTAAATTTGTCTCAAAGGTGGCATTGAAAGGGTTTGGGAAACCCAAAGTATCATTAATGGTGGCCATATATACCATGACTTTCTTACCTCAAACATGGATAGTAGTGTGAGGTACCGACCGGTCCACAATTAGGAGGTTGGCATAAAACTCCCAAACCACCTCTATATTTTATTAATGGAAGGGCCCGGGAAACATATCCTACTTAAAGACTTTTAATTGATTATAGAAGTCTGACAACTCCTTTTCCACATTCATCATCACAATGCCTCATTAGAGAAAGAAACCCCTATCATGCGACCCTTTCTCATGATGCTCATAATATTTGGCATTAGGCAACCTATAGAAGGTAGGTTGTTGGGATATGATGATACAACAAATTCCATAAAAACTAGTTTAGAACCAAGATGGGATATCAATGGAGGGAAGAAGAACAAAAAAGTTCAAAAAATCAAAAATTGAAAAGTTACTGCCTAGTATTGTTGCAATAGTTAACTAATCGCTGCTATGGTATCACTATGGAGAATTTACCACTACAACAATATCGCTGTAAGGGAAAAAGTTACCGCTACAGCAGTTCATCGTCTTCAACCTGTCAACCACCTCTCTCATGATGGTTTTTTTAACTTTTCTCTAAGTTTTTGAAAATTAACAACCGATCGGGCTTGGAAAAGTGTATGTGGACCTTTTTACACTAAAATAAGAGCGCGGAACACTCAAAATCAAACCCAATTCAAAGAAAAATGCTTGGAGAGGATGACCCTTCATTGTTTAGTCCTCTCATTGCTAAAATCCACCATGACCTACGTTAGTCTTATGTTCTAAATATTGTAGGAGCATTGAAAACATAAGAGAACTTAGAATGTTAACAAACATGTTCAAGAACCCCAACGAAAATCAAGTTCAAAGGTTGCACCAACATACTAATTGAAAAAACCCCATTTCCAACAAAATTCCTTCAATCTATTATAGGAAGTTCATAGGTATGTAGAAGAGATAATGAAAGCACCTTGAATTCATCGTCAGAGAGGGATTTCACAGAGAGAGTTAAGGGAATTTGGAGAGAATAAAGTGAAATTAATTTTCCCCTACTTAACTGATGTGAATCGCTATTGCTATTGGCTATCACTGCAGCGACACCGTTGTAGTGGTAGCTAACCACTATAGTGTGAAAAATCGTTATGAAATTGATTTCATCCCAACTTTTATGTGTTGCAGTGCAATTCCATGTTAAGGTAATTATAGTAGTAAGTTATCCTAAAATTAACTTTGTACACCAGCTCGAGGGGATGTATAGTTAACCATTAGGATTAGATTAGGTGATGCATTGGTTATCGCTCATTTTAGAGCAGAGATGTGTGTAATGAGCTAGTAGATATTTAAATAATTCTCCTAATGCCCTATTGTTGTTAAAAATCCATCAAGCACCTGTAAAAATATCCAAACCTTACCCTTAGGGTCGTTTAGGGATGAACAATGAGTAAATTGATTATAATATAACAATTAAAACATCATTACAAGTGAAAATGCCCCCGAAAATAATTTATGATAATTAGACTAAAAATGGGCTCGGGAAAATTAAATTAGGGATAAAAATTGATGCCCAAAAATGGACTAGGTTGGACTGTCAGTAACTACTACAACGGTTAGGTAGTCGCTGCAGCGGTAAGAAATAATAGTCCAGCCGAGGGATTTTTAAAACCTCTCTTTCTTTTTATTTCCCTAGGCCTCCCTCTTCCTCCTAAAATACTTTGAAATGACTAACCCTCCAATCATGACATTTTAAAAGCTAGGGTTCATGAGAGCAGGTTGAAGCACACTTAAAGGGAACCCAACATGGGAATATGTTTAGCATACGCAGAACAACTCACTCCTCTCTGTAGTAGTATGTTTTGCCTAAGAAGTAAGTTATGGTTTATCTTTTAGCAACTAGACTTGATCTAGCTGCATCTAACATTAGCAATCTATCGGGAATTTCATTCATTAGGCCTCGTGGAACGAAGATTAGATGGATGAACACATTTAAAAATCTGGTTAGGCTTAAATTTGTTGTATTACTATATATTATGTTGATATTTTGACTATGATAAGAGATAAAAGAGTGGTAGGAAAAGTGTGTGTAGCTTAATATCTTTTGGGTCTTGAATATAGTAGAAAGTTAAATCATAGAGTGAGAGATAGAAAAAGGGGAAATTAAGGAAAATCGATTAATTCAAAATATCATAATAGTTTGGATTGCACTAAGAAAAAGGGTTAAATAGTGAAGTATGGAAAACTGGAGTTGGTAATCAGTATAAATAAATCTCGTGACTAATGAGCAGACATAAATGAGTAAATGTTGAAAGGTAAAGAATAAGATTTTATATTAAAAGAAGTTAGGGAAAATTAGAGAATAATGTGAAAAAAATGAAGTTGGGATGTGGACAAAGAGGGAGTGGTGATAGCATAAACTTGGGTAAAGACAACCCTATAGTGGTGTATGGTATATGATGGTTATGAATACATATGTATAAATTAAGGTCTTTGATTAAAATGAGCTATGATTTTGTTCTGATAGTTAGACTGGTTTGTCATGTGCTTGTTCATGAACCGAACACTTGTGATTGTATCTTTGCATGACTTATGATTATTGATTGCATGCACACATTTATATACATTGTGATGATATTGTGTGGTGATGGGACAGGTAAAATGCCAATACGGATATGATATGGGTCAAGTACCGAAACGGTACGGATATGATGTGTTATGATATGGTTTTAGTATGCTGGTATAGTATGATATTGATAATGTTGATGAGAATAATAAAAAGGAATAAGGAGAGATGATGCACATATCTCGCATAATTGCACTCATTCATATTCACCTGAATGTACTGCTATTTATATGTATATGCGCTTTCACATGTTTGTGTTGTGTAAACGGTGTAGAAGGGTCTATGGTTGTAAGTGGTCTCTTGTACAGATCGGGTTAGAGGTAAGAATATATGGTTCCTTTAGATAATCAATTAGGGTAGTAAATGATTAGTAGAATTCTAATTTTACTATGTATGGTATTATGATATCTTATGATGGTGAGTATCGAAAGGATTTGGGCGGAGGTATATTAAGAGTTGTAGATATTCTCAGAGTAAGCTAGATAAGAGTAGATGAAGTATAAGATGGAATGTGTAGTCAAAGGACAGAAATATATGAAAATGTTAAACGACAGGTGGGTTACATATATGTTAAAATGAGGCGTTGAGCATTCTCTAGTTGGGGATTTAGAACCAAAACCTTACTTGATGTTATGATCTCTCTCTGTCTATTATTGATGTTATTTGTTTTTAACTCTGATTAACCAGAGATGCTTTCCAACATGTATGGTTGTATTGATGCTACAATTAATATACCTCTATATGGGGGTATAGCATAGTTCAGGTTAGTTGGAGTTTCTATAGCAGCGATGTCTATCACTCAGAAGCAACCCCTATCATCTTTATTCTGCATTGATGCTACATCGCAAATATCCCTACTCATTATCTTGTGCTCTTGTACCGAGTTAGGCTAGGTTCTAGGGAGTGACTTGTAGTTTTTTCTGCATTTATTTTATATGTCAAATATAGTAAAGTGAGTTATAGAACGAATTGATTTAATAATCATTTTTGAACTATTGAGTTATTACTGATATGATAGATAACATTGATTAAATGAACGCTGAGTAACTTTAGCATTGGTTGAGTGGTTGGATATTCAGGGTTCTCTTATCTGGGGTAGGTGTAGGTAGGTGCCTAGCACAATCCAATGGATTGGGTCGTGACAAACTTCCTTGTTAGATACTTGATATTTCTCCAATCTTCATTTATTGTATCAACTCTATAGTCTTCATTTACTGTTTTAACACTCTCACAACAGAACATCCTTGAGCACAAGGATTAAAAGAAGGAAACATAGTCAATAAAGCATTATAGAATTCCTATGTAGCTTTATCAATATGTTTCCCATGCCACTTGACAAGGACCTGTGCCATAATCTTATATTACCCTTCTTTACAATTCTTTTATGCAATATACCCTCAAATTCAGGGTAGTGAGGATGAACAATGTCTAGATTAGAACAGTATGAGATATGAGTGGACAACTCATAACACTTCTCTTGACAAAGACACATGCATAGTAGGATGCATTTAACAGCTACAAGAAAGAGAAGAGTGTATGCTATATGACCTACCCTCTTGATGATTTCAAAGGAACCATAATATCTAGTAGATAACTTGTGATAAGACTGAGATGAAATAGCATGTTATTTATAAGGTAAGACTTAAAATTAACCCATTCACCAACTTCAAAGAATCTATCGCTATTATATGATTTTTCTTGTTGTTTATATAATGACCCAATCTATTGTTATTGTATTATTGGGGTGAGAGTGCTTAAAATAAGGCTTTCTATAGGAAGAAAGTTTATGAAATCTCAGGCTAGGGTGAGTTTGGATAAAAACTAAGCATTGTGTGATTTTGAAATTGTTTACATCTCGTGGTATTTTTTAGATCTCTTAGTGTGTATGGCATGATAGTTAAGGGGTTTAGGAGTTTATGGAAACCTTCATAGTGAGATATAGAGTTATAGAGTTCTAGATATGGCTTTTGCCAAGACAGGATAAATTTGCATTGTCAAAACAAATCCAAAGGTATTGCAAAAAAAGGGAGCCTTTGGAAACTCCCCAGATCTCTGTCAATGGACACTACAACAGAATCCTAACCATTGTAGTGGTGAGACGACCCTATAGCAGCCGATAGGGGAACCGAGGGATACCGCAACAATAGGTCCCTGATCGCCATAGGCCGAGCCACCATAGCAAGTCTTATCCTATCGTAGAAGACCACTTGAGCAGAAGCCCGACCACTGTAGCGGGGTTAAAATATATGAAGCTCGATTTTCAGCCTTATTTTCTCCTTAGCATCCATGCTTCGACCAAGGGCTTGTGCGAGGCAATTTTCATAGGCAATTTCTAAAATTGAGGTAAGTAAATTACACCCTTCTAATGTAGGATTACTTTGTTTAATTCATAAAATCTCTAGAATTAGTATTCTTGTGATGCTTTTATTTTTCTGTTGCAACGCTTTTTGAGTACCTACTGCAACTATAACATCACTCGTATTAATGTAAATTTTTATTTACATACATAATAAATTATAACACATCACAAAACAAAATCATTCATTAATAATCTCATAATCCAAAATATGCAACAAGTAGTTTAAACCCAAAAGCAAAATGTTAATCAAGTCCAAATGATTAGTTAAGTTTTTACATAGTAGCAAGTTTGAGTCACGATTAGTTACAAGAAATGAAACACAAAATTATTGATATTAGAGCATTTATCAACAACCCAAAAATCTTCTCAAGTAAGGTCAATGTCTTCATCACTTTCTTCATTCTGGACACCTATAAAAAGAGAACAAATAATATAAATTAGCACTTAAATGATAACATATTTCTATTTACAACACACCAAAAAATAACATTTCAAGAAAATTTGCACAAGTAAAATTCAATATGTGACAATCAGTGACAATTATGAACATGCCTAGAGGTTAATGTAGTGGTAAATAGAATTTTCTATTGAAATGTTTTTGTAGCCTGACTCATCTTAAAATCATCTTCCAGACTCTCTTAAGATGACTAGTTCATGAATGTTGTGTTATGGCAGTCATAACTGAGTGGATTTCAGATAAGCAACTCACATTTTCAAAGCAAAAGATTTCAGATAAATTTATCAACTAATTATACCAGTTCTAGTTTAGGAGTTTGTAGAAACACCAATTCAAATTAATACAGAACACTAAAAGGCTATTGCAAGTACTGGAACTTCCTATATTGAGCTTAGACATTTTAATGCACATAGGCTATTACAAACAAGATGTAAAATCTTAAACTGTAAGTAGCTTGCCAACTATTGATCACTTATATACTCAACAAACAAAAAACAGATAGTCAGTGCTATAGACAACAACATTGAACTTCTCTTTTATCCCCAAATGACCAAAACATACTCTTAATATAACTGGGGTCAATTAGTGTCATTCTTATCAATCATAATACACAACTAGGGTTTAATACTATTGATGATGATACTTCATATAGTAGTCAATAACTGTTGATATACAAGGAAAACTTTAGCATATATGAGTATTAAGTATATCTAACAGTATCTCGGGTGCAAACATCTTCAGATATTACTAGTATCCTAGGAGACCAGTACCACATGGGATAAGTCATCAAGATAAATTGGTGTCAAGCGACTGTCTAGGACTTCCACACAAGGAGAAAATGAGTTCAAAAATGAAGTTTTATATATTGCAAAACTTCAACATAGGAATTTGGTGAAGATTATTGGTTGCTGCATTGAAGTGGAAGAAAAAAATGTTGATTTATGAGTACTTGCCAAATGGGAGTCTTGATTCGTTTATCTTTGGTACTACTCTCAATCCAATAATTTACAAATTATATACTATTGTGTCACACTGAACTGATGCCTATATTAGTAAACTTCACTAATCTTATTCCAGATATTTTGTTAATGACCAAACAAAATTTTGGCAGATGATACACAAAATAAGGTATTAGACTGGCCTAAGCGATTTCTCATCATCAACAGTATAGCTCGGGGACTTCCAACTATGTCTAGCTTTAGTCAGTATATTTCAGCTATTCTGACAAAACTAATTTCATGCCAACAGAATTCCAGTTTGTAATTCTCTCACACATTTCAAAAGTAATACAACAGTCATTAGGATATACAATAGGTATATATGAGTGGAAGTACAAGGAAAATGTACAGATCATACCCCTGTTTGAAGGAAGTGAAAAAGTAGCAGTAGTCCTAATAAGAGAGAAATAATGAAATGTTAAATAATGACTGCATCAAAAGTTTAAGCTGAAATTCTGCAAAGCAAACAAACATATATTAGTGGAACTTCTGAAAGAAACTAATGTGATGTAAGAAATCTTACATTATGGATTACAATATCCTCCATTTAAATCAAACACTTTGCAGAGACGGAAAGCAAAACATCCAGTAAGAGATCATCAATTGAACATAATATATCCAGATCACTTTGGATGTTATAGATTGCTTAAGGGGTAGCACCAGTTGATGTATTCAACTACATTGAAGCATTATTTGTTTCAGTTGTCTTCTAGCAAAAAGTAGGAAACCAGCTAAGTGACCCAATAAATCTTAAAGTGGACTCATCCATGAGATTCAACACATTATTCAACACCTACAAGTATACTAGGTACTCTGTAGCTAAACACAATTCTTTACATAAGATTAAGCTAAAATGTATGTTGTCTCTTCATTTCTGGTGTAAGGGTTGATTTGATTTTGGGTTTTTTTTTTTCGATTTTTGATTTCAGTAGTTATAGAACTATTGCCCCTATCTTTTACTAATTTGAATAATTTTTGGTGTATTTTAGGAAAAGTACACAATGACTCAGAACACAAGTACACAACAGATGAAAATTCAGAACACTGACAACTAATGATGCAAAACAGAATATATCTACTTTGATAACGTTGTTCTATTTTCTTTTTCATCAATAATTTTCTCCAAATTGATAGGATATGTGAACATTACCTTCCCTTGAAAATAAGTGAGGCCTTGGAAATAATTTCCCTATCCTAAGCCAGGTATTCAAACCTCAAAAAATTGCCTAAAAAGCCCCAAATCCAAGCATATTGAACCTGCATTGAAGTGTCAAAAAAATGAAACATTAGCACCATAAACTGAAGAGTTAATTAGTGGTAGGCAAGAGAACCTTGGCCTCAGTAGCAAATATTCTAAAGTTGTCCATATTTTGGGTGTTCTTTACTACCATCATCGTATGCCTAACCTTTTTGACTCTTTCATTTTCTTTAAAAAGTCGAACACATTATTAAAATACCTCTCTAATGAAATCATATTCAATGCTATAACCAACAAGTCAGTATTAAAAACATTCACATAGATACACAACCTCTCCTTTTTAGTACCAAGCAACATGTTGGCAGATCTTTACAAGTCATTGAACTTTGCCTCATAGGATACCATAATCATGTTGCCCTGCTCATGGTAAAGATAGTCAACCTTTTTATTATCATGTAATTCTCGTGAAACATAATTTTCTAAGAACAAAGTATGGAACTAAGTCCATGTCAACAAACGTAAAATTGACGATTGGCATTTTACATTAGCCCTTCACCCGTGCTTACCATCATACTACAGTTGGAAAGTTACCAATTGTACACTATGCCACTCAATAACAACCATATTTTGTAACCTCTTCTAAAAGTCTACAATAAACTTGAAAGAATCCGCTACTCAAAACTAAGAAAAGTTAGAGGTTTCATCTTCAAAAACTTAGTCAATATACCATGCAAAGTTCCAGTCATAATATGACTCTATACCAGTCAATGGAAAGCTTCTGTTCCAAAAAACTTTCCATCCTAGAGGCTACCACAATAGCATATTACATCCTCAGATTCTAGTAAATAGGCATACATGCATGTCACTAGTGTTAGCTAGGTCACATAGAAACCAAGGACCTGCTGAATAAACTCAGAGAGAATTTGGGGAGGGGATATGTAACACCCCGAGAGTACACCCTGGGCATCACACGGTGCTTACAGTCCCGAGGGATGGAAAGCTAACCCATGAGCTGGTACCTGCCGTGAGCACTGAATAATAATATCATAATTGCGAAAGAATAACTGATATGCCATAAGGTTTTATTACTGGATCAATACTGAAATATGAATCTAGAGAAACAACTCTCTGAATTTGATAAAATACTGATAAACTGGATATCTAACTGTAATGTCTGAATAATGAATAACTAACTCTAATTTCTGACAAGCCTCTAAACTGAATAACTATGGGTTGATGGGATAGGCCCCAACTAACTTCAACTAACTACTAGACTGAAAGCATGAAATAAAATAATTCATCCTTGAATGATGAGGACTCACCACTTTCACTGCTGATGGTCTGAGAGTCTAAGCGCAATCCAGAAACTAGGCATCAGAACCTATGATATAATACATCATAGCGCAAAAGAAAAAGTATGCGATCAGTATGAATGTACTGGTATGCTAACTAAGGTAGGCTGACATGAATGGTTTCATGAACAAGAATAATAATTATTTGAATATACATATAAAGCGTGGAGCACTGAATAAAGAGCATGAAAACTGTAGATACTGGAAATATGGGAAATCTGTAAATACCGTGTATGCATAAAAGTCTGTAAATACTGAATATACATAAAAATCTATAGATACTGGGATGCATGACCAAGCATATAACATGAACTGAGTAAAATCTGTAAACTAAAATACTGAAATAACTGGTATATATATGCTTTGGTCAAACAACACTGAGACTGAATGTCTGGACTGATTACTGGACTAAGACTGTATCTGAGACTGTGGGAGGTATCAGCTAACCGACATGACCCAATCTGAGCTAATCAGGGTCCAACTTGTAACCCCAATTGGAAGGGTGTTAATACCGTGCCACGGGTACTAATGTTGGTTGTGTGGATCCACTAAACTGATATATTGTCCAAAGGACTAAGGGTGTCAAGCCTGAACTAATGGGTGACCCCTGCGAGATAGTCAAGCCTAATCTGATGGATGACTACTCATATCCTATGCTGGCTACGTAGTTCTAGAGTATGGGGATTACTACTAACGACTCTGCCTATCTGACGGGGAAGCCACCATCCCTACACTCGCTCGGTGCTAAATCCTACTCCCAACTGAAAGACACTGAAATACTAGACTATTCTGAGTTTAACTAACTGATATCTGACTATTCTGATAATGCTCATACTATAATCTGAAGACTATTCTGTAATGTATTGAGAATAGACTAAGTAAACAACTATGGTTTTCGGGTATTACAATAATAGTAAAAGGACACCAAAACTTGGAAGACATAACATGAAGGCTTTTATTATATCAATCACTCTTGCAGGCTTTTTATCAAACAATTGTACTTCATAGATTAGTCAATTTGTGGGAATAGTATAAAACTTAAAATAATAGCATGATTTCAACATTTATAACACTAAGTCATGATCTAATTCGAAGAATGACAATAATAAAACATGTGGGAATTGATAACAATGATAATTTCATTAAAGTATGGTATAAAATCAATATTCATGGAAGTTCATAGAGATTCATAGTGTAAAATCACAATTTAATATCATAAATCTTGAAAAGATAATAGATTTGTAATTAAAACGGATACTCGGACTCCATGGATGAAAAGAATCCACGGATGAACATCTAACATACCTTAATCGATGGATTTCTTGAAGTTCTTGGTGAATTCTTGAGGATTGGCCTTGAATTTGAGAGCTAGGGTTCTTGATTGGGAGAGAATGCCCTTTTGATTTGGGGAAAATTAATTAAAGAATGATTTTATAAAAACATTTTTAGGGCTTAAATATCACACCTGCGAGGACTAAAATGATGGGGATATTACTGTTTTAACCCAGAATGAAATATTAATTTTTCATCAAAATTTTCCAAAAAACACCCCTAGTGTGGCATGGCGCTATCGTGCTGTGTCACTGGAATTGGACAATTGGGAAAATGCACGATGGCGCAATGTGGCGTAATAACATTGCCACCTTATTTATGACCTGGAATCTCACCATGATGTGGTGGCATCGCGCTACAACACTGGAAAATGAAAAATGTCAATCTAGTTTTTGGCGCGACGTGCCAGGATCTCGATACCTCATTGGAAATTTCCAATCGTCATTTAGACTGACTTCGTGATGTGCTGGGGACTAAAATGATGGTGTTTCTAATGACTGAAACTTAAAATCGCCATAACTTCTTACCCGGTTATCGGATTTGGGCGAATTTTATATCGTTGGAAAGCTAATTGAATTTCCTACGCAATGGAAGGTTCTAAACTAAAAATTAATGAGTATTTCAAAAATTTAATTTGCGAATACTCATGTATTAGGACTTAGATTATGCTAGGAAATATGGGGTATTATAATGTCTCTTCCTTGGGATCGTTCGTCCTCGAATGAGACTGGTTAAGCAGGCGAAAAATTGATGGACTGAGCTTACACACTGAACATGTATATCTGATGCATAAAATGCACGACTGAACTGATTTTTAAATGAACGACTGACATGAACATGATGTGCAACTGAAACTGAGCATGATAGAGAGAAATCTTAAGAAGATTAATACCTTAAACCGAATCTGAATTTGCGGAGAAAAGATGAGGGTACTTGGTCTGCATATCTGCTTCTTCTTCCCAAGTGACTCCCTTAATGGACTGATTCCGCCAAAGAACTTTGACTAGTGGAACTTCTTTGTTCCTTAGTCTACGAACTTGATGATCAAGAATTTTGATTGGAACTTCCTCATAGGAAAGACTGTTCTGAATATCTACACTTTCTAAGGGAACAACTACAGCTGGATCACCAATACACTTCTTCAACAACGAGACATGGAACACTGGGTGTACTAAAGCTAGATCTAAAGGCAACTCAAGCTCGTAAGCTACCTTTTCGAAATAATTGAGAATTCTATAGGGAGACATAGCGGGGACTGAGTTTCCCTTTATTGCCGAATCTCTTCACTCCCTTTATGGGAGAGATCCTTAGGTAAATAAAATCACTGACCTGAAACTTTAGATCTTTTCTCCTCACATCTGCATACGATTTTTGTTGGCTCTGGGCTGTTCTAAGTCTTTCTCTGATAAACTGAACCTTCTCTAAGGCATCAAACACCAAGTCTGGCCCTACTACTGCGGCCTCACCTACTTCAAACCAACCAATTGGAGATCTACATCTCCTACCATAGAGAGCTTCAAACAAAGCCATCTAGATACTAGAATGATAGTTATTATTATATGTGAATTCAATCAAAGGCAAGTGGTCATTCCAACTACCCTTGAAATTAACAACGCATACTCTCAGCATATCCTTAAGAGCCTAAATGGTCCTTTCTACTGACCATCTGTCTGAGGATGGAAGGCTATACTAAGGTGGACTTGGGTACCAAGACCCTTTTGGAATTCCTTCCAGAAGTGAGAGGTAAACTGGGTACCTCTATCTGAGATGATAGCTAAGAGAACACCGGGCAACCTAACCAACTCTCTAAAATAGAGTTTGGCATAGTCCTCGGTTGAGTATGAGGTATGGACTGGCAAGAAATGAGCTGATTTGGTCATCCTATCTATGATAACCCAAATAGAATTATGCTGATGACGAGTACGAGGCAAACCTGTCATAAAATCCATGTTCAGTTCTTCCCATTTCCATGTGGGAATACTGAACTCCTGTATGGACCAACTAGGCTTCTGGTGCTTAATCTTAACTTCCTGACATATAGAGCATTTAGCTACAAACTCTGTAATATCCCTCTTTATCCCACTCCACCAGTAGACCTCTCGCAAATTATAGTACATCTTAGTGGCCCTGGACGAATAGAGTAACGCGCACCATGCGCTTCTGTAAGAATTCGTTGCCTCAAATCTTCTACATCAGACATACACAATCTATCCTAACAACGCAAAACACCATCTCCCCCTTGGGAGAAAACCTCCACTTTCTGATCTCTGACTGATTCTTTCAACTTAACTAGACTGGGATCTCTATCCTGTTTTTCCTTTACCTCGGAAATTAGAGATGATTCGGTGCTACTCTTCACCCACACACTACCCTCTGTTGAGTCGACTAAGCGGATACCTAGTCGGGCAAGCTTATGAACTTCTTGAGCTAACTTCTTCTTACTATCCTCAACATGAGAAACACTACCCATAGACATTCTACTGAGAGCGTCATCCACTACATTGGCATTGTTCGGATGATACAGAACACTTATGTCATAATCTTTTAACAACTATAACCACCTTCTCTGATGTAGATTCAAATCTTTCAGAGAGAACACATACTGCAGGCTCTTATGGTCAGTGAACACATCTATGTACACCCCATACAAGTAATGCCTCTAAATCTTTAAGGCAAACACTACAACTGCTAGCTCCAGATCATGAGTAGGGTAATTCTTCTCATAGGGCTTAAGTTGTTTGGAGGCATAGGCTATGACCTTACCTCTCTGCATGAGGACACAACCCAAACCTACTCTGGATGCATCAGAGTACACAACAAACCCATCTAAACCATCTGGTAGAGTCAAAACTGGGGCTGAGGTGAGTTGAGTCTTCAACTCTTAAAAGCTCTTCTCGCAGAAATCTGACCACTAAATCTTGACTTTCTTCTGCATTAATCTAAACATAGGGATGTAATAGAAGAAAATCCTTCAAAAAATCAATGGTAATAGCCATCCAAACCCAAGAAACTCCTGATGTCTGATGGAGAAATAGGTCTGGGTCAGTTTCTTACCGCCTCGGTCTTTTGAGGATCAACTCTAATGCCATCACCGAAAATAATATGGCCAAGAAAAGCTACTAATCTTAGCCAGAATTCATACTTACTGAATTTTGCGAACAACTGATGAGTTTTGAGAGTCTAAAGTACTATTCTGAGATAGTCTGCATGATCATTTTCGCTACGGGAGTAAACAAGCATGTCATCAATGAAGACTATTATGAACATGTCCAAGTACAGCTTGAACACTCAGTTTATCAAGTCCATAAAGGTTGCAGGGGCATTCGTAAGACCAAAGGACATGACTATAAATTCGGAGTGACAATACCATGTTTGGAAAGCTGTTTTCAAAATGTCACATTCCTTGACTCTAAGTTGATGATAGCCTGATCTGAGGTCTATCTTTGAAAAGTAGCTGACACCCTGAAGTTGGTCAAACAAGTCATCGATTCTAGGAAGTGGATATCTATTCTTGACTGTGACTTTGTTCAACTGGCGGTAGTCTATGCACATTCTGAGAGAACTGTCTTTCTTACCCACGAATAGAATAGGTGCGCCCCACGGGGAGATGCTGGGTATGATGAATCCCTTATCTAGGAGATCCTTTAGCTGTTCTTTTAACTCCTTGAGTTCTTCTGAAGACATCATGTATGGTGGAATAAATATGGGTTGAGTGTCTGGGAGAAGGTCTATTCCAAAGTCGATTTCCCTTTCGGGAGGAACTCCGAGAAGATCTTCAGGGAACACATCTGGGAATTCCCTCACTACTGAAACTGACTCAAGAGTTGGAGTTTCTGAATTTGAGTCTTTGACTCAAACAAGATGGTAAATACACCCCTTCAACATCATCTTTCTCGCTCTAAGGTATGAAATCAACTGACCTCTAAGAGTTGTGGTACTACCCCTCCATTCAAGGACTGGTTCATTTTGGAACTGAAAATGAACTATTCTGTTTCTACAATCAACTGAGGCATAGCATGAGTGGAGCCAATCCATGTCGAGAATGATGTTAAAATCCTTCATCTCTAACTCCACGAGATCAACTGAGCTAACTTTCTGATATATTGTGACCGGACAGTTCCTGTATACCTGTTTGGATACAATGGAAACATCTACTGGGGTAGACACTGAAAAAGGCTCTGCTAGAGTTTTGGGACTGACTTCGAAATTGATGGCTATATATGGAGTTACAAAAGAAAGAGAAGCTTCAGGGTCTAGTAAAGCATAAACATGTAAGTGAAAGACATGCAACATACCAGTAACTACACCAGGAGAATTTTCCTAATCTTGGCGGGACTGAAGAGCATATAATCTATTCGGACACTGACCACTGGTAGCACTGGAAGCAGCACCCTGCTGAGTTGGGCGATCGGACGAAACTGACGACTGGTTAGACTGGCCCTATTGGCGTAACTCTCTACCTTTCTGAGCAACTACCCGACATTCTCGAATCTGATGGCCTGGATTGCCACACCTAAAACATACATCACTACCTGCTCTACACTCACCCTGATAGTGCCTGCCACACTTCTGACATAGAGAGTTCGTACAGGCACTTCTAACACTGCCTTAGGACTTAGAACCTAGTGCTCTATCCCTATTATCATTTCTGAATTTAGGTGCTGGGGCACTGGCTGAAGAGGGTGCTGGGGCTGAAGACCTGATAGAAGTGAGGACGGTTACCACCTTCTGACCTTGGCTGACTAAAATTAAAACTACCCATTCTAGCTCTCTTGTTTCCTCTCTCTCCTTAATATTCTACTTCTTAATTTGTTGAGCATAGACCATCAACCTAGATAAGTCCATCTCTCTAATTAGCATTGCGGTCCTGTACTCCTTGACCACACTATCAGATACGCCAAACATAAACTTACTCTTCTTGGATCTGTTGTCAGCTACTACATGAGGTGCATATTTAGCTAACTGAGTAAACTTGAGGGAATACTCATTCACTCTCATGCTGCCCTACCTCAAGTTAATAAATTCTAACACCTTGTCCTTCGTCAACTCTAATGGGAAGAATCTATCTAAGAAAGTTGTGGCAAACTCTTCCCATTTTACAGGCCCTACATCAACACCCCTATCTACCTTTCACTGCTTAAACTATGTGTGGGTTACATCCTACAACTGATATGCAGCCAACTCAGCACTCTCACTGGATGTCACCCCATAGCATCCATTACCTTTTCAATCATATCTAAGAATTTCTATGGATCGTATTTAGATTTGGATCCCATGAAAGAAGGAGGATTCAATTGGGTAAAGTCCCAAATTCGGGTTGCAGTAGTATTGGCCCCTGGGTTGGCTTGAACAACAGCTAGTCGTTCATTCTGTGTTGCTATGAAATTCGCAAGAGTGGTGAACACAACTCTGAATTCTGCGTGAGAGACATGCTCATCTAAAGGATCTGCCTGGACGGGCTGAGGTGCTGGCTAGTTTCCTGCTGCTCTTCTGTTATTCTTTTTGGGAGGCAAGTTCTGTAAACAGAAGGAAGAAATGGATTAGACTGAGAGTTTAACTTGAGCTTATGCTCACTCGCACGATATGAATACTGAAAGAAGGGAAACTTTTCCTAAATGCCTTGTATCCTCCTTCCCATAAGTGTGGCGCGTTACATACCCATGCACAAGACTACTTGACGCGGCTTTCAAACTTCCTAGGAAACTTTAAAACCTTAGGCTCTGATACCAAGTTTGTAACGCCCCGAGAGTACACCCTAGCATCACACGGTGCTTACAGTCCCGAGAGGCCACAATCTAACCCATGAGATGATACCTATTGTGAGAACTGAATAATAATATCATAATTGCGGAAGAACAACTGATATGCCATAAGGTTTTATTACTGGATCAATACTGAAATATGAATCTAGAGAAACAACTGTCTGAATCTGATAAAATACTGATAAACTGGATATCTAACTGTAATGGTTGAATACTAAATAACTGACTCTACTGTTTGAAAAACCTCTAAACTAAATAACTGTGAGTTGATGGGATAGGCCCCAACTAACTCCAACTAACTACTAGACTGGAAGCATGAAGTAAATAATCCATCTTCTAATGATGAGGACTCACCACTGTCACTGCTGATGGTCTGAGAGTCTAAGCGCGATCCAAAAATTGGGCGTTAGAACCTATGATATAAGACATCATAGCACAAAAGAAAAGGTATGCGATTAGTACTTTGAATGTACTAGTATGCTGAATGAGGTAGGCTGACATGCATGGTTTCATGAACAGGAATAATAATTATTTGAATATACATGTAAAGCGTGGAGTACTAAATAGAGAGCATAAAAATTGTAGATATTGGAAATATGGGAAATCTGTAAATACTGTATATGTATGAAAGTCTGTAAATACTAAATATACGTGAAAATCTGTAGATACTGGGGATACATGACCAAGCATATAACATGAACTGAGTAAAATCAATAAACTAAAATACTGAAATAACTGGTACCTGTATGCTTCGGTCAAACAACACTGAGATTGAATGTTTGGATTGATTACTGGACTAAGACTATATCTGAGATTGTGACTGAGACTGTGGGAGGTATCATCTAACCGGCATGCCCCAATCTGAGCTAATCGGGGTCCAACCTATAACCCCAGTTGGAAGGGAGTTAATACCGTGCCATGGGTACTAACGCTAGCTGTGTGGATCAACTAAACTGATTTATTGTCCAAAGGACTAAGAGAGTCAAGCCTGAACTGACGGGTGACCCCTGCGAGATAGTCAAGCCTAATCTGACGGGTGACTACTCATATCCTACGCTGGCTACGTAGTTCTGGAGTATAGAGACTGCTACTAACGAATTAGCCTATCTAACGGGGAAGTCGCCATCCCTATACTCGCTCGGTGCTAAATCCTACTCCCAACTGAAAGACACTGAAATATTCGACTATTCTGAGTTTAACTGACTGATATTTGACTGTTCTGATAATGCTCATAGTATAATCTGAAAACTATTCTATAATGTACTGAGAATAGACTAAGTAAACAACTATGGTTTTTTGGTATTCAATACCCCCACGACTCAAAACAATAATAGTAAAAGGACACCAAAACTTGGAAGACATAACATGAAGGCTTTTATTAAATCAATCACTCTTGCAGGCATTTTATCAAACACTTGAACTTCAAAGATTAGTCAATTCATGGGAATAGTATAAAAATTGAAATAATAGCATGATTTCAACATTTATAACACTAAGTCCTGATCTAATTTGAAGAATGAAAATAATAAAACATTTGGGAATTGATAACAATGATAATTTCATTAAAGTATGGTATAAAATCAATATTCATGGAAGTTCATGGAGATTCATAGTTTAAAATCACAATTTAATATCATAAATCTTGAAAAGATGATAGATTTGTAATTAAAATGGATACTTGGACTCCATGGATGAAAGGAATCCAGGGATGAACATCTAACATACCTTAATTGATGGATTTCTTAAAGTTCTTGGTGAATTCTTGAGGATTGACCTTAAATTTGAGAGGTAGGGTTCTTGATTGGGAGATAATGCCCTTTTGATTTGGGGGAAATTAATTAAAGAATGATTTTAAAAAAATATTTTTAGGGCTTATATATCACACCTGGGCGGACTAAAATAATGGGGAAAGGACTGTTTTAACCCTGAACGCAATATTAATTTTTTGTCAAAAAATTCTGAAAAACACCCCAGGCGTGGCGTGGCGCTATCGCGGCACTGGAATTGGACAATTGGGAAAATGCACGGTGGCACAATGCGATGTAATCGCTTTGCCACCTTATTTGTGACCTGGAAGCTCACCGCAACACGGTGGCATCGCGCTACAACACTGGAAAATGACAAATGCCAATATGGCCTTTGGCACGATGCGCACGGATCGCGATACCTCACTGGAAATTGCCAATCATCATTTAGAATGACTCCACGACGTACTAGGGACTAAAATGACGATGTTTTTAACAACTGAAACTTAAAATTGCCATAACTTCTTACCCGGTTATCGGATTTGGGCGAATTATATATCATTGGAAAACTAATTGAATTTCCTACGCAATGGCAGGATCTAAACTGAAAATTAATTAGTATTTCGAAAATTTTATATGCAAATACTCATGTATTGCGACTTAGATTATGCTAGGGAAATACGGGGTATTACAGGATACACCTTCCAGAACTGAGGATTTTAACCCAAGTAGATTTTGTTAACAATCTATTTCTCTTTCTTTGACGAAATGTGGATTTTATAGTGGCTTAATTATATTAATTTTCCATTAGATTTTAGATTTTGAAGAAACAATTTTTTGTATTCACTCACGTGTTAAGGCCACAGCTCGATACTCTAGGTTCACACTTGGTTTGGTCAACACATCTTTGTTTTTTACTTTTCTAAAGGAACTCGATGAGGTGGATTGTCTATCCAAGGGAGTTTATGCTAGCTTGCAGAGAAATACCCAAAAATTGATACATTTCATCTGTTTTTTTAAAAAAAGTTTTTATCATGGCGATTGATACACCTGAGAATGTGCGTTGAAGCATACCAACAGCAGTTACAAGAATCTGGCAGAATCTGGATTACCATGTTAACAATGAATAATATCAGGTTGTATGACTTTGAGAAAATTGACTCTGTGAACAAGTCTCCTATATAGTCCTAGGTCGTTTAAAAGGCTTCATTATATAGGAGAGGGAATAAGTCTGGATCCAGTATACCAGTATTCTTTTAGCAATCTCCAATATATTTTTTTGTGATGAAAGTACCACTACTAGATTTTGTCGCCTTTATTTCTAACAGGTATTTAGTTGCTCCATAAATGAAAGGGTGCTATTAATTTATCAACCCTTTATGATCATCATAAGTAAAGATAGTTCCATGAACACAAACAACTAGGGAATTCTGAGCTTTGATTTAGTGGTAAGAGCACAATTTGTGATATATGGATTAGGTGCACGTCACGAGTTTGAACCCTACCATAAAGAAAATCTTGGTATTTAAGTGGAGAAGGATAAAGTGGTGGGCCCATTAACCATCGAGTTTCAAACTGTGCATAATGGCCCTTGTACATTTTTCGGTTATCAAAAGAAAGAAAGAAAGAAAGAAGAAGAATATTGTAGAAGACTTAATGATTAGCATCATTTTGAAATATGAGCTAGAACAGCCAAACCATGCCCTTGGAGATTGAGGCCATAAACAGATTGGCATATTCGACGTTGATTACTTAATTTAACTTCCTCAAAAGTTAAAAACATTTTTTTTACTAATTGACAAAAGGGCCAGCGAAATATGACTACCACAGAGATAAGGATACAAATAATGCCACTTTAGCCCCCAGAGAAAAATATGATCATACTTAGACCTTATATCCGATTGTATCCTTTGGAAATTAATAAGACTTTAAGGCAACAAAGTTTAACCTCTGTACCATGTTGATTCATAAAAACATAATGACATTAGTAACTTATACGACAACATTCGTAAAGACCCAAAATCTAATAAAATAGATTGATACAATCAAACCACTATAAAATTCACAATCAGCACCATTATAGAAAGAAATTGATTTGTCTTGTTTCTCTTTAACCCAACTTATTTTGTTCACATCATCATATGACATTAGTAACTTATACAATGAACCGTAGTCAGGAATAGTACCATCTATGCAATGAAATCCGGGTAGCACTTTGTATATCATTGGGACTATAGGATACAACTCACTCAAACATTTTTTTTTCAAATATTCATATACCACAGGAAAAAGAAGGAAATTGGAAAGATTGATCAAATTCACTAATCTAAACAACCATCTTTAAAGAATGTAGAGAAACTAAGAACAATACTCCACTTTGGTTATACACCTCTCAAGCAGGCATATCCTTGTTTTGGTAAAATGACAAACTTTACTCATGCACAAACATGAACAGAGACAGAAGGAGGAGAACAACAAAATTTTACCTCAAAGCACATTTTTGAGATATCATTACAAGCAAAAACAATAAATAAACATAAACAAAGCTCAGATTTATTGGCAGTTTAAATAATAATAACAATAATAATATGCACATCAATTACCTTTAATAAACTTCATCACCAGCTTCAGGGGTATCCAAACTTTCACCTTCCTTAACGAGCTTCTTCTTCAATCGATTTCCAATTTCCTTCTCTCACCAAATTCACCCCCAAAATTCAATTTCTCTATCACAGATGCTTCAAAAATCAATT
The DNA here is from genome assembly GCA_030864215.1 of Capsicum pubescens. Lineage (NCBI taxonomy): Eukaryota > Viridiplantae > Streptophyta > Magnoliopsida > Solanales > Solanaceae > Capsicum > Capsicum pubescens. The sequence continues at coordinate 252,350,052 of CM061538.1, forward strand.
TTCCCTCTTAAGTAATGCTTTCTTCATAGATGATTCAACAATTGAGTATCTGAGAAAGAATTTTCAATTTACCTAAGAAATGGGTTTCAATTTATCATTATCTGAGAAATGGGTTTCTATTTACCATTAAATTCTTCCAAAATCGATTTCTTCCACTATCACCATTACATAGTAGCTATCCCCAATCCAAAATTCTTCAAACATAAAAGATTAGTAAAACAGCTAAATCAAAGCTGAATTTCAACAGAGGCAATCAACAGAAGCAACATTAAGAAACTATCAAGTCAGATGTATATACAGTAAAAAATTTCAGTTCAAAATAGCAATTGGAATGCTAAAAATGCGGCTTCAACTCACGGACATAGTAGTTGTTGGATGAGAGATTGGGAAAATTAGGTAGTGAGAGCCGGTGATGGACTTAACGGTAGCCAGCAACGTACTTAGAAAGAGAATAAAATGGGTTTTGATTTGTTTTAAAAAGAGAGAGAAAGCTCCAATAAGGGTTTTGTTTTGTTTTGAGAAATAGAAAAATGCTTTGTTTTGGCGGACTTTTGTGAATTATTGTGGAGAGAATTAATAAGTGATGCAATAGATGATTTTTTTTCTCATTAAGTGTTGCCATAGATACTTTTATGGCGACGGTTTAAAAAATGTTGCTATATATACATCTATTGCAATGGTTTATTTTTAATAGTGACGGTCATAGTGCTAATAGAACTATTATTTTTGGCAATGGTTACAAGCGTTGCTATGGTTTTTGAATCTTTTGCAACATTTTTGTGCTACCTATTGCAACTATTTTAATTAGCTATTGCAATGATTTTTGCCACCTATTGCAACTACTTCCACTGTCAATTGACACATTAAATGAATATATTAGTATTTATATATATATACATATATATATATATGATACATCACAACAAAATCTTTCATTAATAATAATCCAAATTGAAATTTTGTGCAACAAACTAGTAATCTAAATGCAAAAGCAAAATGTATAAAGTCAAATGATTATTAGTTTTCTCATATAGTATCAAGTTCGAGTGGTGATAAGTTTCACTAAATTCAATATCAAAAAGATAGATATTAAAGCATCTATTAACAATTCAAAAATATTCTAAAGTAAGGTCAATTTCTTCATCTCCTTCTTCATTTTGAACACCTGCAAAAGAGAATAAATAAGCTCAACTAGCACTTATATGAAAACATATTTAGAAATAAAAACTTGCAACTCCAAACTATATATCACATCTTCTAGTCAACATGTGACTCCAAATATTTATAAAGAATCCCAGCAGACTGTAGATCTCTATGAATATGAGACATCATACCAAAAAATTAGGATCTCTTTACAGAACAAATGCATCTAAATCTTTATTAAATTTCTAAACAGATGAAATATTCCCCTGGGATTAGAGCTAAGATACACAGGGAGAAAAAGAGAATTAAATGCTAAAAAGATATCTATATAAAAATATTGTTGAGTCACTTACTGAGCATTAATTGGATTCACAAAATGTGAAGCCAAATAAGTTGTCAGCCACTATGATAATGAGTGAAAATTGGTTGTCTGTCAAAGAGCTCTAGCCACACTTTTGAACTCATAGAAGCAAGAATGTAGAATTTTCTGTCATTTCTGAAGCGATTGCCATTCATTTTCTAGAGAATCTATAGCTCCAAGTTCAATGAACATGTCCATGAACTTCTCATCATTCACAACAAACAAATTCAGCCCAAGTCCTACAAAAAGTCATTCTCGACTGTCCATAAATGGGAAACAATATGCGTCCATCAATTTTGTAATTACTGAAAAACATTAATGAAGTACAAAAATTTAAAAATGTTCTACAAAGAGGTGTGTATGATGACAGTCTTGTAATTAACTAATAATAAATTGCATACTGATCACTGAAACTAAAACTGAAGATGTTCATTTCCACAAGGACACATTCTTATAACAGTTATCGTCCCTCTGTGTTAAACTTTGAGTCTATTATTTTCTTTATAGAAGACTTCTCTAGGATCTGGTCCTAATTTTTATCTGAAATATGACCTTATCTCTAAAGACACATTAGACAGAGTTTGAGAAAAGATCTAGTGAGCTAAATGTTAAATCACTATTGATAGCATACATAGTCGATAAGTATACACATAATATAGTAATTTTAAAATAAGCTAATAGGGGTCAGAGAAACTTAGCAGCATACCATGGAGTTAAAAATCAAAAAAATCAATATTGATATCACACTGTGCTCTACCAAAACTTTACGTATTCGTCCAAAATACTGGGAAACTGATAAGAATATGTAGAAACCGATCGTGACATGTTGTCCCTATTTTCGAACAAAAGGCTTTCACCATTTTGGCCAGAGTTTCCAGCATTGCCTGAAATCCTAGGGTGGCATTTTCTTGCTCCAAGCTCGACATAATTTCCAAGTTCTCTTTTGATACCATTATTTCCATTAGAAGGTTGGTTAGGAGATGGGGTCTTGGGCAGAGTCATTTGGCATTCTCGTAGGGCTTTCCTATTATCTGTAATTTTTCCAAGAGTCATGTCCATGATTTTTCTTAGTAGAAATGTCGAGGAGGTCTCCCAAAACAAAAGCCAAATGATCACAAGCCGTATCAAGAAGAGGAGAAAGCGAAGATTGAACTGCAGCTCATGCAATCTCTATAGTATCCTCAGTAATTCCTCTACCCCCACCACGGCTAATATGAGCAAGCAAAATGTTAGCCACCTGTCACCAACTCTATCAAATTGAATTTCTAATTTTTTTCAAGAAAATACTGTAATACCCCGTACTAATCCTATCTTGATTCATCTCTTAGTTGCATTCTTAAGGGGATTATGGCTTGAAATGTTCACTAAGTATTGGGGACTTAGTCATTTTAAGGCCTCTTAACTTCAAGGATTATTAACTTCCCGACCCCAAGATATTGGTTTATGAGTTAATTCGTGTTTAGGGATGTAAGAAGTATGTCTCGGGGAAGTTTCAAATTTTTTGAACAAGGTTTGGATCACGTTTGGATCATGAATCAAGAAAGTCACCGCAATAGGGCCGCGTCGTGGTGACATTTTCTTTGGCACGTACACGCATCATAGTGAAGGGGTTTTCATCCAATTCTTGATTTATAATTGAATGATGTTTCATAATCTTTATCCTAGTGTGTGAAGTACTTATGAGGTGAATAATCTTCATAGGAATCACTTAAAACAAAATTGAGCTAAGAGCCTTTGATTCATCTAAAGTTTGGTATTCGATTCTACAAGGATCAACTTTTAACATGTATAACTCTTGATATATGTGGAAATTTTCAGCTTAAGACCACCAAATTATAGATAATTGAACTAACTTTCCGACGATACCAATTTTTCCTTAATCTGATACACGAACAAAAAGTTATGATCATTTTCGTTAGAACCAGTAAGCCACCGCGATAAGACCGCATCACGATGGACCTTTAATCCGCAGTCCAGTTATGAATTTTTGGTTTAAATGATTGAGGGGCAATTGGGTCATTTCCCACCTTAACCCAATCTTTCATAACACGATTTGGGCACCAGTTAGGGTATTATTTTGCCATCTTCTCCTATTTTCCTCTCAAGAAAACCCTACTCATCCCCCAAAAACATCAATCTCATTACTTTCTCTCCAAGGAAACCAAGAATTCAAGTTCCCAAATTCAAGAAAGCTTCAATAATGGTGTTTCTTTCCCCAAGTTAAGGAGTTTAAGGTATGTGGGAGTTCATCCATGGGTCCCCCTTCACCCATGGAGCCCAAAAACCCTTTTCTTTCAATTAAAGAACGAATTTCCTATCATAAAAGTATTTTGTATGTTAAGAAAGATTGAATTTCATGTTTTTATGGTGATTTAAATGTTATTCAGCCCATGTATGATCCCATGCAAGATTTGACCTTTCCATGCTATGAATTTCAGTTTCTCATGTCCTATTCCAAGTGAATTCCATGTTGAATCTCCAATTATTGATTTAGTCATGTAGTCATGCTATTCTACTATGTTTAAGACATTTTCATGTTCAAGTTTATATTCCCAAGTGTTTTTTGATGAATGATCCCTTACACGTTTGAATGATGGAATTTTTGTGTCTAATCCCTAAATCATGGGTTTGGTATTATAACAATGTTATTTTCCAATGATTAACCCATTTCCATGCTTAAGGTTTTGAATTTCATGCATTTGATGAGATGTCTAAATAATTGGGTTTTGAACAATGATTCCCTACCATGGTTTCAAAGCTTTGATATGTCCTTACTGTTATTTCCATTCAGTGATGGGGGTTATGAATACTGATACTTAGCTATTTAGATAATTTTAATATCCTCAGAATGATTTTAGTTAAACTATGAGCTTCGTTGATCTCTCAATTGTTATTATCATAATGAGCACTATCAGAATTCATAATCAGTTGAACCCAATTTAGCTCAGTAATAAGAGTTAGTTCAGTTGGGAGTAGGATTTAGCACCGCGCAAACCCAGGGATGGGGGCTCACCTGCCAGTAGAGGGTGTGACTCTCAGTAGCAATCCCTGTGTTTCTTAACTACGTAGCCAACGTAGGTTTAAGATGTTAACCTGCCAGTTGAGAGTTGAAACATATCTCACCAGGGCACTTGCCAGTAGAGGGTGACTCTTTAGTCCTTCGGGACTTCACTTTAGTGGATCCACATAGCCAGTGTTAGTACCCGTGGCACGGTACTGACACCGTTCCAACTAGGTTACAGGTTGGACCCTAATTAGCTCTTATTAGGGAATGTCGGTTAGATGATATCTCCCACAGTCTCAGTAGAGTTTTTAGTGTCTCTTCAGTTTAGGTTTACTTGACTAAGTGTATAAACTTTCAGATATTCAGTTTAACAACTTTCAGTCTTTCAGATTACAGATTTTCTCAGTGACATACCAGATATACACTTAGTCTTGCATTCTTAGATATTATAGTTTTCATACATTCATGCTTAGTTATCTCATGTTATTTAGTTAGTCCTTATCTCATATGCCTATTACCCGACAGCTCCAGTCCATTTTTTCAGACTAAGTATAGTGTAGTTTTTCATGATCAGTATTCAGTTATTAGTTAACTAGTATACTATTATCAGTTAATTAGTATACAGATATCAGCTAGTCAGTATCCAGATACCAGTTATCCAGTATTCAAGTGTTAGTTATTCAGTGTTCAGCTATCAGTCATTCAGTTAATCAAATCAGCTTAGTATATGTTCTGTTTGGTTTTGTATGTTTATGCATTCGTGCTCAGTATATTTGTATATTCAGATCCTCGAGTTATGTTAGTTTCCATCACATAGTTTTAGATGCAGTATTTAATCAGTATACATATTTTTACTATTTTTCAGCTTCAGTTCTACTTGTTCTACAAAAGTAAAGTTTTAAGAAACTAAGTGTAGTGATTCACCAGCTTATCAGATTATATTTGTTATACATGTTTTAAGACACTTCAGTTTTAAGTTTATTTCAGCCTCTTAGTGAGTCTACTCACACTTAGCATGTATGATTTAAGATTACATATGAAATCAGTTTTACTTATTGCATTCACTGCTGCTTACTTAGTACATTTGAGAAGTACTGATCCCAGTGCAAAGTTTTTAGTCACCACAATATCTACTCATGACTTACATGTCAGTGCCATAATCATAGATCATATTCACACAATTTCCATAGAATCATATATGCTTTCATTTTCTAGTATGAGGAATTCCAGTTTACCCAGTAGTATAAATCATATTCGATGAAATTTATGAACTCCAAACTTAGGCCATGCAGCTTATGACTCATGTATTCCTATTTTATAGTATGTTCCAGGTACTCATGTTACACTCTTAATTGTAAGACCCCACAAAATCTTAAGGTTAACTCAGTCCGTTAAAGCTTGAAATTGAAAGAGTCAGTTAGAGATCAGAAAGTAGAGGTTTTCTCCCAAGGGGGAGATGGTGTGTTATGTTGCCAAGGTTGACTATGTGTTCCATGTGTAGATGGTGTGAGACAGTGGATTCTTGTAGAAGCGCATGGTGCACGCTACTCAATTCACCCAGGGGCTACCAAGATATACCGCAACTTGTGGGAAGTTTATTGGTGAAGTGGGATGAAGAGAGACATTGCAAAGTTTGTAGCTAAGTGCTCGACATGTCAGTAGGTTAAGATCGAGCATCAGAAGCCTAGTGAGGCTATGTAAAAGTTCAGTATTACCACTTAGAAGTGGGAGGAGGTGAATATGGATTTTGTGACAGGTTTGTTTCACACTCGTTATTAGCATGACTCGATTTGGGTCATTATGGATAGGATGACGAAGTCAACTTATTTCGTCCCAGTTTATACCTCTTAATTAGCTGAGGATTATGCCAAACTCTATGTTAGAGAGTTGTTCAAATTGCACGGAGTTCCGTTGTCTATCATTTTAGATAGAGATACGCAGTTCACCTCTTATTTTTGAAAAGCCTTCCAAAAGGGTCTTGGTACCCAAGTTTACCTCAGTACATCCTTCCATCCTCAGAAAGATGGCCAACCAGAAAGGACCATTCAGACTTTAGAAAATATGTTAAGAGTGTGTGCCTTTGACTTTAAGGGTAGTTGAGATGACCACTTACCTTTGATTGAGTTTACATATAATAACAGTTATCATTCCAGCATTCAGATGTCTCCCTTTAGGGCGCTTTATGGGAGGAGATGTAGGTCTCCCATTGGTTGGTTTGAAGTAGGTAAAGCCACAGTGGTAGGTCCTAACTTGTTATTTGATACCTTAGAAAAAGTTCAGTTGATTAGGGAAAGGCTTAAAAAAGCTCAGAGCCGATAGAAATCGTATGTAGATATGAGAAGAAAGGATCTCGAGTTTGAGATTGGTGATTATATGTATTTGAAAAATCTCTCCTATGAAGGGAGTGGAAAGGTTTGGCATGAAGGGGAAACTCAGTCCCCGATATGTCGGTCCTTACCGAACTCTTAGTCGTTATGGAAAGGTAGCTTACGAGCTTGAGTTGCCTTCAGACTTAGCTTCAGTACATCCAGTGTTTCACGTCTGCTTGCTAAAGAAATGCATAGGTGACCCAGCAATTGTAGTCCCTATAGAGGGTATAGATGTTCAGAATAGCCTCTCTTATGAGGAAATCCCAGTTAAAATTCTTGATTATCAGGTTCGCATACCGTGGAACAAAGAAGTTCCTCTAGTCAAAGTTCTTTGGCAAAATCAGTCCGTTAAAGGAGATACTTGGGAAGCGTAAGAAGAGGTGCGGACCAAGTATCCTCACCTCTTATCCGCAATCTCAGACTCTGCTCAAGGTAACAGTTTCTCTTGAATTTACTCAGTTCCATGCTTAAATTACCTTTACAGCTCTGTATCGGTTCAGTTGCATACCATTCTCATATCATGCATACCTTTATTAAACAACACAGTCATGTGTCATGTCTCCAGAACTCAATCATGCTTCAGTTATGCATGTTCAGTATGATAACTCAGTATATTAGTAGTTTCAGTCATGTAATATACTTCAGTTGTGCATGTTTAGTATATAAATTCAGTCTATCAGTAATCTCATCTTAGTCAATATTATTCGAGGATTAATATTTCCAAAGGTGAGATATTGTAAGACCCCACAAAATCTTAAGCTTAACTCAGTCCGTTAAAGCTTGAAAAGAAGTCCCAGACTTAGAAATTTCAGCTAAGTACTTATACTTAGAATTATTTTATCCTTCATAATTTGGCGTTCTTATTTTACAACCCTTATGACCATAAAATTTCGATCCTTGGATTGAAACATGATCAAGTGTGTCAATAGGTTACTTTGGGTGAGTTTTGGATTTATCGGACCTCGTTTGAATCATATTGAGGTGACCAAAATAGTGGGTCGATGCGATCTGAACGTGTCGCATCGCCCATCACGTTGACGGATAATTTTCCCCAATTTTCAATGCAGTTCCAGTGAACCAACATGAATTCGATGCGGCGCGTTGGTCATCGCGTTGATACCATCGATGTGGAACATCGCTCAATGCGTCACTGGGCTCGTTTTTAGTCATTAAAACTCCACTTTTAGAGGGGTATTTGGGTCATTTTCCCGCCCTTAATCAGCCACAAAAACACGAGATTAACCTACTCTAAAGGCAAAATCTCTCATTCTCTCTCAAATTCACTCAAGAACAAACAGTAGGGAATTCAAATTTCAAGACCAATCTTCAAGAACACACTATTAATCTTCACGAATTTACTTACCAAGGTATGTTAGGTGTTCAATCATGGGTTCCTTTCACCCATGAAGTCTAAGAACCCTTTTTAAAACTACAAGTTTATGATTTCATGATTTACATGTTGGAATTAGATTGTGTTAATGTGTGAATTGATGTTTGTGGTTTAATTCCATGATTTATGACAAGTTTTATGAGTACTAGCTAATTTTGGGTTGATTTATGTGATCTTCATGTTGAACTCTTGAACTACAAATTGAATGTAGTAGCCATGATATTATTACATGTTTATTGCTATATGAGATAACCATGCTCCCTAAGTGTTTGTTAAAATGCTTATCTAAATTAACTAGTGAAAGCATAACATGTTATTATGTGATTCTAATCATGCACAAGCTCATGTATATCAATTGTTTGACAAAATTTCTAAATAAATGCATTGTTAGTAAGCAAGTGTTATTATGCTCTTGAGGTTATACTATGTTTGACTTTACATGCTATCGAGTCCTGAGGGTATTCAATACCCAAAAATCTAGCTTTTGACCTAGAGCAACAGTAGTTACAAAATAGTCTTAGAAATATCATGATCAGTAGTATTCAGTTAGTTCAGAACTCAGTGTATTCATTCAGCTATTAGAACTCAGTAAACTCAGTCTAGTTCAGTCAGTTAACATGATTAGTAACAGTTTAGTCCAGCCTAGTATAGTTTAGAAATCAGTCCAGTGTTAATTCAGTTGGGAGTAGGATTTAGCACCGAGTGAACCCAAGGATGAGGACTCACCTGCCAGTAGAGGGTGTGATCCTTAGAAGCAGTCCTTGCATTCCAGAACTATGTAGCTAGGTAGAGTGAGACATCAACCTGCCAATTGAGGGTTGATGAGGTGTCTTACCTCCCAGTTGAGGGTACCACCATTCTTATTCAAAGCACTTGGCAGATGAGAGTGACTCAACAACTTGTCTTTATCCATTGCACAGTACTGACACTCTTCTAACTGGGGTTGTAGGTTGGACCCTAAATCAGTTCAGAGAGGGGCATGTCATTTAGATGATTATCTCCTACAGTTTCAATTTCAGTTTCAAACTCAGTATAAAACCTCAGTTCAGTTACAGAATTAGGACTGTCATATGTAGTCACCTAGCTCAGTATAGAACTTAATTTAGTTACAGAATCAAGACTGTCAGATACAGTCACCCTGCTCAGTACAGAACTCAGTTCAGTTACAGAATCAACACTGTCAAAAATAGTTACTCAATTAATAGTAATATAGTATCAGTAAACCCATAGATCAGTCATTCAGTTATCAGAATCCATTATCCAGTGTTAATTTGATCTTAGTTACTGTAGACATAGTTATGTGTATAGCATTTCATAATCAGCATTTACAGCAGTTTCAGATATACATGTACCCTCACCTAGGGTACCAGTATATTCAAAGTACTGACGCATACCTTTCTTTTGTGTTATGATATTTTATATCATAGGTTCTGACATACGAGCTCCTAATCGTACCTAGCAGTCCAGATTATCAGCAACATTTAGTGGTGATTCCTCATATTTCGAGGACAGAGTATTATTTTAGTTTATCAGCACTTCAGTAATCAGAGTTAGTTGGGGGTTTGTCCTATGAACTCCACCTTTAGACAGTCCAGTTAGAGGCTTTTTAGACTAAATTATTTCAGATAGATGTTCAGTTTTCAGTATTGATATACAAGTATTTGATTTCATTTATGAATCTTATGGTAGATTCAGCCTAATTTCTATATTATTATAATATTATTACTCAGTTATTACAGCAGGTACCAGTCATGGGTTAGCTTGTGGTCCTTCAGGATTATGGACACCTGTGACATACGGGGTGCAGACTCAAGGCGTTACAAACTTGGTATCAGAGCCTAAGGTTCAATATAGTTCTAGAAAGTTTGAAAGTCGCATCTAGTAGAGTCTTGTGCATATGTGTGTAGCGCGCCACACTTATGAACAAGAGGCTATGAGGAATTTAGGAAAAGTTTCCCTTCTTTCAATGTTCATATCATGCGAGTGAGCATAAGCTCAAGTTAAACTCTCTGTCTAATTCAAGTTTCCCTTCCGTTTATATAATATGCCTCCAAAAAAGTCTAACGGAAGAAGAATGGGAAACCATCCAGCACCTCCGCCCTTCCAGCCAGATCCCCTGGATGAGCAAATTTCCCATGCAGAATTCAGACAACTTTCACCACTCTAGCTCATTCTGTGGAAGCCCAGAATGAATGTTCAGCTACCGTCCAGAACAACCTAGGGGACAATACTGTTGCATCTAGAATTTGGGACTTCCCTCGAATACATCCCCTATCATTTATAAGGTCTAAGTTAGATTAAGACCCACGTGAATTCCTTGATCAGGTGCAGAAAGTCAAAGATATTATAGGGGTGACTGCTAGTGAGAGTGTTGAGTTGGCCGTATATCAGTTGCAGGATGTGGAACACGATTCAAGCAGTAGAAGGTAGAGAGGGTCATAGATGCAGGGCCCATAGAATAGGAGGAGTTTTCTACTACGTTTTTGGATAAGTTCTTTCCACTGGAGTTGAGAGAAGTGAAGGTTTTGGAGTTTATTAATCTAAAGTAGGGTAACATGATAGTGAAGGAGTATTCTCTCAAGTTTACTCTGTTAGCCAAATACGCTCCTTATGTGGTAGCAGATAGCAGATCTAAGATGAGTAAATTTGTGTCGAGTATGTCTAATAGTGTGGTCAAGGAGTGTAAGACCACAATGCTAATTACGGAGATGGACATATCCAGTATCATGGTTCATGGTCATTAGATAGAGAGGCTAAGAATAAGGAGAAGGAGAGGGAGAACAAGAGGGATAAAACAGGTAGCTTTAACTTCTCGCAGCCTAAGTCAGAGAGTGGAAATCATGCCCAATTACTCCTGAAATCTTTAGGTCCAGCTCCATCCTCAGCCAGTGCTCCAGTGCCAAAATTCATAGATGGTAATAAAGATAGGGTGCTAGGCCCTAAACCTCAGGGTAGTGTTAGCAGTGCCCGAACAAATCCTCTTTGCCTGAAATATGGTAAAAACTACCAGGGTGTCTGCAGATCTGGAAGCGATATGTGTTTCAGATGTGGAAAGCCAGGCTATTGGATCAAAGATTGTCCTCAGTCAGGTTTTTGGGGTCAGTATAATCCTCCTTCAGCTCAGTCCAATCGCCCAAATCAGCAGGGTGCCGCTTTCAGTGCCACTAGTGGGCAACGCCCAAATAGGCTTTATGCACTTTAGTCCCGATAGGATAGGGAAAATTCTCTTGATGTGGTCACTAGTACGTTACAAGTTTATCATTTGCATACTTATGCTTTGCTAGATTCATGAGCTTCTTTGTCCTTTGTAACTCCTTATATAGCTGTTGACTTCAGAGTCAGTCTTAAAATCCTAGCAGACCCCTTCTCAGTCTCTACCCTAGTGGGTAAATCTATCATACCCTAATGGGTATACAGGAACTGTCTGGTTATGGTATCTCAAAAAGTTACTTCAGCAGACTCAGTAGAATTAGAGATGATAGATTTTGATGTCATTCTCAGCATGGACTGGTTTCATTCATGCTATGCTTCAGTTGAATGCAGAAATAGAATTGTCCGTTTTTAGTTTCCAAATGACTTATCCTTGAGTGAAGGGGTAGTACTTCAGCACTTAGGGGTCATCTTATTTTCTATCTTAGGGCGAGGAAAATGACATCTAAAGGATGTGTTTATCATCTCATCTGAGTTAAAGACTCTAGTTCAGAGACCCCTAGTCTTTAGTCGGTTCCAGTAGCATACGAATTCCCATACGTATTTCCCGAAGATCTTCCTAGAGTCCCTCCCGAGTGGGAAATTGACTTTAAAATAGACCTTCTTCCAGATACTCAACCCATCTCTATTCTTCCATACAGAATGGCACTAGTAAAACTCAAAGAGTTAAAAGAATAGTTGAAGGATATCCTAGATAGGGGATTCATCAGGCCCAACGTATATCCTTGGGGTCCACCAGTTCTATTCGTGCGTAAGAAAGACGGTTCACTCTGAATGTGTATAGACTACCGTTAGCTAAAAAAAGTCATAGTTAAGAACAAGTATCTACTTTCCAAAATTGATGAATTGTTTGACCAACTTCAGGGTGCCAGTTACTTTTTTAAGATAGACCTAAGATCAGGCTATCATCAGCTCAGAGTCAGAGAATATGACATTCCAAAAATATCTTTCAGAACTCGATATAGTCACTTCGAATTCCTAGTCATGTAATTTGATCTTACCAATGCTCCAGCAACCTTCGTGGACTTGATGAACCGCATGTTTAAGCAGTACTTGGACATGTTCACCATAGTCTTCATTGATGACATTCTTGTCTACTCCCTCAGTGAACATGATCATGCAGACCATCTCAAAATAGTATTATAAAGTCTCAAAGCTCATCAATTGTTCGCCAAATTCAGTAAGTGCGAATTTTGGCTAAGGTCAGTAGCTTTCCTTGGTCATATAGTTTTTGGTGATGGAATTAGAGTTGATCCTCAAAAGATTGAAGCAGTAAAAAATGGCCCAAGTCTATCTCTCTATTAGATATTAGGAGTTTCTTAGGTTTGGCCGGTTATTATCGATGGTTTATTGAAGGATTTTCTTCCATTGCATCCCCATGTCCAGATTGACTCAGAAGAAAGTCAAATTTCAGTGGTCAGATTCTTGTGAGAAAAGTTTTTAGGAGTTGAAGACTCGACTCACTACAACCCTAGTTTTTACTTTACAAGATGGTTTCAACGGTTTTATTGTGTATTGTGATGCTTCCTAAGTCAGTTTGGGGTGTTTTTTGATACAGAAAGGTAAGGTCATAGCCTATGCCTCTAGACAACTTAAGCCCCATAAGAAGAATTACCCTACTCATGATCTTGAGTTAGCAGCTGTAGTGTTTTCCTTAAAGATCTAGAGGCACTATTTGTATGGGATGTATGTTGATGTGTTCACAGACCATAAAAGCCTACAGAATGTATTTTATTAAAAAGATTTGAACCTACGTCAGAAGAGGTGGATAGAGTTATTAAAAGATTATGACATGTGTGTTCTGTATCATTCGTACATAGCCAATGTAGTGGTTGATGCTCTGAGTAGGATGTCTATGGGTAGTGTTTCCCACGTGGAGGATGGTAAGAAAAAGTTACTTCAGGAAGTTCATTAGCTCGCCTGACTAGGTATCCACTTAGTTGATTCAGTAGAAGGTAGCGTATGGGTGCAAAATAGTTTGGAATCATCTCTGGTTTCTGAAGTAAAAAATAAGCAGGACAAGGATCCCAGTATAGTTAAACTGAAAGAGTCAGTCAGAGATCAGAAAGTAGAGGTTTTATCCCAAGGAGGAGATGGTGTGTTACATTGCCAGGATAGACTATGTGTGCTATGTGTAGATGGTGTGATACAGCGGATTCTTGCAGAAGCGTATGGTGCGCGCTACTCAATTCACCCAGGTGCCACCAAGATATACCGCGACTTACGGGAAGTCTATTGGTGGAGTGGGGTGACGAGAGACATTACAGAGTTTGTAGCTAGGTGCTCGACATGTCAGCAGGTCAAGATCGAGCATCAGAAGCCTAGTGGGGCTATGCAGGTGTTCAGTATTCCCACTTGGAAGTAGGAGGAGGTGAATATGGTTTTTGTAACGGGTTTGCCTTGCACTCGTCGTCAACATGATAAGATGACCAAGTCAGCTTATTTCATACCAGTTTATACCTCTTATTCAGCTGAGGATTATTCCATGCTCTATGTTAAAGAGTTGATCAGATTGCACAGAGCTACGTTGTCCATCATTTCAGATAGAGGTACGCAGTTCACCTCTCATTTTTGGAAAGCCTTCCAAAAAGGTCTTGGTACCCAAGTTCACCTTAGTACAACCTTTCATCCTCAGACAGATGGTCAACCAGAAAGGACCATTTAGACTCTATAAGATATGTTAAGAGCGTGTGCCTTTGACTTTAAGGGTAGTTGGGATGACCACTTGCCATTGATTGAGTTTGCATATAATAACAATTATTATTCCAGTATTCAGATGGCTCCATTTGAGGTGCTTTATGAGATGAGATGTAGGTCTCCCATTGGTTGGTTTGAAGTAGGTGAAGCCGCAGTGGTAGGTCCTGACTTGGTATTTGATACCTTAGAAAAATTTTAGTTAATCAGGGAAAGGCTTAAGATAGCTCAGAGCCAACAAAAATCGTATGCAGATGTGCGAAGAAAGGAGATTGAGTTTGAGATTGGTGATTATATGTATTTGAAAAATCTCTTCTATGAAGAGAGTGCAAAGGTTTGGGAAGAAAGGGAAACTCATTCCCCGATATGTCGGTCCTGATTAAATTCTCATCCATTTTAAAAAGGTAGCTTATGATCTTGAGTTGCCTTCAGACTTAGCTTTAGTATATCCAGTGTTTCATGTCTCCTTGCTAAAGAAGTGCGTAGGTGACCCAACAGATGTAGTCCCTATAGAGGGTATATATATCCAAAATAGCCTCTCTTATGAGGAAATTCCAGTTGAAATTCTTGATTATTAGGTTCGTAGACAGAGGAATAAAAAAGTTTCTCTAGACACAGTTCTTTGGAAGAATCAGTCCGTTGAGAGAGCTACTTGGGAAACAGAAGCAGAGATGCGGACCAAGTATCCTCACCTCTTTTCCATAAACTCAAACTCAGCTCAAGGTAACATTTTTCCTTGAATTTACTCAGTTCAATGCTCATATTACCTTTACAACTCTGTATCGGTTCAGTTTCATAGCATTCTGATATCATACATACCTTCATGAAATAACTCAGTCATGTGTCATGTCTCCAGAACTCAATCATTCTTCTGTTATGCATGTTCAGTATGATAACTCAGTATATTAGTAGTTTTAGTAATGTAATCATGCTTCAGTTATGCATGTTCAGTAAATAAATTCAATCTATCAGTATTCTCAGCTTAGTCAATCTCATTCAAGGACGAATGTTTCTAAGGGGAGATATTGTAAAATCCCGCAAAATTTTAAGCTTAACTCAGTCCGTTAAAGCTTAAAAATAGGTCCCATACTTAGAAATTTCAATTAAGTGTTTATACTTAGAATTATTTTAGCCTTCATAATTTGGTGATCTTATTTTACAACCCTTATGACCTTAAAATGTCGATCCTTGGATTTAAACATGATCAGGTGTGTCAATAGCTTACTTTGGGTGAGTTTCAGATTTTTTGGATCCTTGAATCATATTGAGGTGACCAAAATAGTGGGTTAACGCGATCTTGATGCGACGCGTTGCCCATCACATCGACGGATAATTTTCCCCAGCTTTTAGTGCAATTCTAGTGAACAAACGTGAACTCGATGCAGAGCATTGGTCATTGCGTTGATACTATCGATGTGGCGCGTCACTCAATGCATCACTAGGGATATTTTTAGTCATTAAAACTCTGCGTCTAGAGAGGTATTTGGGTCATTTTCTCACCCTTAATCATCCCTAAAAACACAAGATTAACCTACTCTAAAGGAAAAATCTCTCATTCTCTCTCAAATTCACTCAAGAATAGACCCTAAGACATTCAAATTTTAAGACCAATCTTCAATAACACACCATCAATCTTCACAAATTTACTTACCAAGGTATGTTAGGTGTTCCTTCATGGGTTCCTTTCAACTATGAAGTCCAAGAACCCTTTTTAAAACTACAAGTTTATGATTTCATGATTTACATGTTGGAATTGAATTGTGTTCATGTGTGAATTGATGTTTGGGGTTTAATTCTATGATTTATGAGAAGTTTCATGAGAACTAGATAATTATGGGTTGATTTATGTGATCTTTATGTTGAACTCTTGAACTACAAATTGAATGTAGTAGCCATGATATTATTACATGTTTATTTCTATATGAGATAACCATGCTACCCAAGTGTTTGTTAAAATGCTTATGTGAATTAACTAGTGAGAGCATGACATGTTATGTGATTCCAATCATGCACAAGCTCATGTATATCAAGTGTTTGAAAAAATGACTAAGTAAATGCATTGATAGTGAGCAAGTGTTATTATGATCCTGAGGTTATACTATGTTTTACTTTCCATGCTATCGAGTCCTGAGGGTACTCAATACCCAAAAATCTATCTGTTGACCTAGAGTAATAGCAGTTACAGAATAGTCTCAAAAATATTACGATCAGTAGTGTTCAGTCAGTACAAAACTCAGTGTATTTAGTCAGATATCAGAACTCAGTGAATCAGTCTAGTTCAGTCAGTTAACACGATTAGTAATAGTTCAGTCCAGCCTATTATAGTTTAGAAATCAATCCAGTATCAATTCAGTTGGGAGTAATATTTAGCACTGAGTGAACCCAAGGATGGGGACTCACCTGCCAGTAGAGGGTGTGATCCTTAGAAGCAGTCCTTGCATTCCAGAACTACGTAGCCAGCATAGGTTGAGACATCAACCTACCAGATGAGGGTTGATGAGGTGTCTTACCTACCAGTTGAGGGTACCACCATTCTTATTCAAATCACTTTCCAGATGAGGGTGACTCAGCAACTTATATTTATCCGTGGAACAGTACTGGCACCCTTCCAACTGGGGTTATAGGTCGGACCCCAACCTAGTTCAGAGAGGGATCGGTTAGATGATTACCTCCCTGAGTTTTAGTTTCAATTTTAGACTCTATATAAAACCTCACTTCAGTTACAAAATCAAGACTATCAGATACAATCACCCAGCTCAGTATAGAACTTAGTTCAGTTACAGAAACAAGACTATTAGATACAGTCACCCTGCTCAGTATAAAACTTAGTTCAGTTACTGAATCAGGACTGTCATAAATAGTCACTCAGTTAACAATAATACAGTATCAGTAAACTCAGATATCAGTCATTCAGTTATCAAAATCTATTATCTAGTGTTAATGTGATCTCAGTTAATGTATACGTAGTTATGTGCATATCATTGCATAATCAGCATTTATAGAAGTTTCATATATACATGTACTCTTATTCAATAACATTTATGTTACTCGGCCAGTTATTGTTCGTGCATATAAACCCCTACATTCAGCCTTACCTCACACCAGTATATTCAAAGTACTGACGCATACCTTTCTTTTGCGCTATGATGTTTTATATCATAGGTTCAGACATACGGGCTCCTGACCGTACCTAGAAGCCCAAATTATAAGCAGTAGATTTAGTGGTGAGTCCTCATAGTTTAAGGACAGAGTATTATTTCAGTTTATCAGCACTTCAGTAGTTAAAATTTATTGGGGGCTTGTCCCATCAACTCCACCTTCAGACAGTCTAGTTAGAGACTTTTTAGACTAGATTATTTCAGAAAGATATTCAATTTTCAGTATTTATATACCAGTAATTGATTTTAGTTATGAACCTTATGGCAGATGCAACCTAATTTCTGTAGCAGGTACCAGTTATGGGTTAGCTTATGGTCTTTTGGAATTATGAGCATCATGTGACATCTTAGGTGTAGACTCAGGGTGTTACACTAATCATCAGCAAAACTTAGAGCATGTCTTATATATCCTCAATTTAGATCTCTTTGATGAATCTATAATATTGATACTATATTCCTCAAGCCTCAGTTATGTGTCAAAGTTATCCTTTCATGCTTTAGGTCCTTATGTTCTTACCTTACAGTGACCTCTCCTTAATATTAAGATAGTGATGAATAATAATTATTTAGATGGGAGAGAGTAAGTGTTCCTTATTTTCATGGTTCAGACTAGTATTACAGTGTTATGTATGTACCTTGTAATTTTAAGTTAGGCTTGAACATGGTGGGAATACGTAGCTCAAATCAGACTTTGGCAGGAATAGTTATATGTACCCATGTAAGAATTATAAGTTGAATAAAATAAATATGGTATTTAAAGTGAAAAATATAGTTGAGTATAAGCATTCAACATAAATCAGTCCGTATAGCCAGTAATTCAGTTTAGCAGTCAGACAAGCAATTTCCTATGGTTTTTCCATCTTTCGATCTAGGTGTACTATCTGAAGTTTCATGAATATAACCATTCCATAATGTAAACTATTCACATCCATACAAATTATGAATTCATCTCAGTTCATGCATCATGCATCATGTTTCAGATTCAGATATTCAGTCATTATTCAATTTGTAAGTGTCCCGTGTCTTATCTTAGTCTTTCCTTAGTATTTCAGCCAAGACAGTATCATTCGGGGGATGAAATATCCCAAGGGGGAGATGTTACCCCGAGTTTTCATGTCCTAAACCTCTCATCTTTTATTCACGATACCAGATCTAGCTTGAGGTAATGGCTACTCATAAGTTGACTATCTTATTTTTATCTCAGCCTTATAACCATTCTCATGTCATTGCATATATTCAAGGAATCAGTTAAGTTTATGATATTCAGTTCATATACCATGTTTCAGACTCAGTTATGTAATCAGGATTCCAGTTGTGCATGTTTAGTATATGATCTCAGTTTCAGAGAATTCTCATTCTAACCAGTCTTATTCAAGGATGAATGTTCCCAAGGAGGAGATATTATAATACCCCATACTAATCCTAGCTCGATTTAGCTATTAGTTTTATGCTTAATAGGCTTAAGGCTTGAAATTTTCACTAAGTGTTGAGGACTCAATCATTTTAAGGCCTGTTAACTTTAAGGATTTTTGACTTAGTCGTCCTGACCCTGAGATATTGGTTCTTGAGTTAATTTATGTTCATACATGTAAGAAGCATGTCAAGGGGGAGTTTCGGATTTTTCGAACAAGTTTTGGGTCACGTTTGGATCATGAATCCAACAAGTTACCGCGATAGGGCCGCATCGCGTTGGCATATACATCGCATCGTGGTAAAGGTATTTTTGTACACTTCTTGATTATAATTGAATGCATGTGACATGATAGTTATCCTAGTGTGTGAAGTGCTTATGAGGTTAAGAATGTTCATAGGAATCACTTAGAACAAAGTTGAGCTAAGAGCCTTTGATTCATCCAAAGTTTGGTATTTGATTCTACAAGGGTCAACTTTTAATATGTATAACTTTTGATATAAGTGGAATTTTTAAGCTCAACACCCACCAAGTTATAGATAATTGAATTAGCTTTCCAATGATATCAATTTTGCCTTAATCCGATATTCGGGCAAAAAGTTATGATCATTTTCGTCCGAACCAGAAAGCCACCGCGATAAGACCGCATCACGATGGACCTTTAATCAGCATTCCAGTTACGAATTTTTGGTTTAAGAGATTGAGGGACAATTGGGTCTTTTCCCAACTCAACCCAATCATTCATAACACGATTTGGGAACCAGTTAGGGTATTATTTTGCCCATCTTCTCCAATTTTCCTCTTAAGAAAACCCTACCCATCCCCCAAACACATCAATCTCATTACTTTCTCTCCAAGGAAACCAAGAATTCAAGTTCCCAAATTCAAGAACCTTCAAGAAAGCTTCAAGAATGGTGTTTCTTTACCCAAGTTAAGGAGTTTAAGGTATGTGGGAGTTCATCCATGGGTCCCTTCTCACCCATGGAGCCCTAAAACCCTTTTATTTTAATTAATGAATGAATTTCCTATCATTAAAGTATTTTGAATGTTAAGAAAGATTGTGTTTTATGTTTTCATGATGATTTAAATGTTAATCAACCCATGTATGATTCCATGCAAGATTTGACCTTTCCATCCTATGAATTTTAGTTTCTCATGTCCTATTTCAAGTGAATTCCATGTTGAATCCCTCATTATTGATTTAGTTATGTGGTCATGCTATTCTCCCATGTTTAAGACATTCCCATGTTCAAGTTCATGATTCCCTAGTGTTTTTTGATAAATGAGCCCTTACACGTTTGAATGATAGAATTTTCGTGTCTAATCCCTAAATCATGGTTTTGGTATTGTAACAATGTTATTTTCGCATGATTTACCCATTCTCATGCTTAAGGTTTCAAATTTCATGCATTTGATGAGATGTCTAAATAATTGGGTTTTGAACAATAATTCCTTACTATGGTTTCAAAGTTGTGATATGTCCTTACTGTTATTTCCATTTAGTGTTGGGGGTTATGAATACCCGATACTTAACTATTTACATAATTTTAATATCCTCAGAATGATTTCAGTTATACTATGAGCTTAGTTGACCTCTCAGTTGTTATTATCATAATGAGCACTATCAGAATTCATAATCTGTTATACCCAATTTAGTTCAGTAATCAGAGTCAGTTTAGTTGGGAGTAGTATTTAGCATCAAGCGAACCCAGGGATGGGGGCTCACCTGCCAGTAGAGGGTGTGACTCTTAGTAGCAATCTCTATGTTCCAGAACTACGTAGACAGCGTAGGTTTAAGATGTTAACCTGCCAGTTGAGAGTTGAAACATATATCACCAGGGCACCTACTTGTAGAGGGTGACTTTTTAGTCCTTCAAGAATTCACTTTAGTTGATCCACATAGCCAATGTTAGTACCTGTGGCACGGTACTGACACCCTTCAAACTGGATTACAGGTTGGACCCCAATTAGCTCATATTGGGGCATGTCAATTAGATGATATCTCCCATAGTCTCAGTATAGTAGTTAGTGTCTCTTCAGTTCAGGTTTGCTTGACTAAGTGTATAGACTTTCATATATTTAGTTTAACAACTTTTAGTCTTTCTGATTACAGATTATCTCAGTGACATACCAGATATACACTTAGTCTTGCATTCTTAGATATTACAGTTTTCATGCATTCATGCTCAGTTATCTCATATTGTTTAGTTAGTTCTTATCTCATTTTACTCAGTACCCCACAACTTCAGTCTAGTTATTTAGACTAAGTACAGTTTAGTTTTTCATTATCAGTATTCAGTTGTTAGTTTACCATATACTGTTATCAATTAATCAGTATACATATATCAGCTAGTCAGTATCTAGATACCAGTTATTCAGTATTATAGCGTTAGTTATTCAATGTTCAGCTATTAGTCATTCAGTTAATTAAATCAGCTTTGTATATGTTATGTTTGGTTTTGTATGTTTATCCATTCGTGCTCAGTATAGTTGTATATTCAGATCCTTGAGTTATGTCAGTTTTTATCACGTAGTTTCAGCTAGTATTGAAGCAGTATCCAGGTTTTTACTATTTTCCAGCTTCAATTCTACTTGTTCTGCAAAACTAAAGTTCTGAGAAACTAAGTATAGTGATTCACCTGCTTATCAGATATATTTGTTATACATGTTTTAAGACACTTCAACTTTAAGTTTATTTCATCCTCTTAGTGAGTCTACTCACACTTAGCATGTATGATTTAAGATTACATATGAAATCAGTTTTACTTATTGCATTCACCGCCGCTTACTTAGTACATTCTAGAAGTGCTGATCCACATATACGTCTGTGTGGGTACGTTGTTTCATAATGTAGGTACCAATTGTAGCTCACACATCATGATCAGACAATTGCAAATTTCAGTTAGCAGGCGATGAGTTCCCCTACTTCGGGGACTTCAGTTAGATGTTGTTCATGTACTTTACGTTATTACTCATACTTATTGATTAGTGGTAGCTGGGGTCATGTACTAGCTATCTATAGTCAGTAGAGTAGAGGCTCCATAGATGTCAGTCAGAGTCAGTCATATAATTTTAGTTCTCTCCTCAGTTTTTATCAGATTGTAAATTGTATCAGTAATATAATTTCTCTCAGATTTTGTCATGGTTATATTTTTTGCATAGCATAACAGCTATTTAAAATATTATAATTTAGTTGCTTAACAGTATGCTAGTTCATGGGTTAGCTTGGGGTCACTTGTGGTTCCAAGCACCATGTTATGACTAGGGGATAGTCTCGGGCCGTGACAAACTTGGTATCAAAGCACATAGTTCAAGTGTCCTAGGGTGTCTATGAACCCGTGTCTAGTAGAGTCTTGCGAAATAGTACAGAGACGTCTGTACTTTTCTTTGAGAGGCTACAGGGCAGTTAAGAAAAGTTTCCTTTCTTTCATGTTTCAGATTATGTTGTTGAAAAGTTCTGTAAGAAACTTCTATAGATTCTTATCTTGCTCTATTCATGCCATCTCTTCCTTTTTTTTAGGTAACAAAAATATTGAAACTCAAATCCCTACAGATAGAGTTTCTTAGACTGTCCCCATAGATAGTTATGGGATCCCACGCAGTCACAAAAGTATCCCACCAGTGCCCTTATGTTCAAAAGTTTTTCATTTATGTTCATGAAAATCGTGCATTGAGCCAAAGTTATATGTACCCTCAGATCCCTCCCCAAAATTCTATGACAGCATGTGACCTAGAGTTAAAAGTATGAACCCAGAAGTTTAGCAGTAGTAGAGTTGGGAGAGTGTTATCTGGATTAAGTAGATTTTGTATCCATGGGGCTAGTTGTATGAAAGGTGAATCAGTAGGCTTGAAATAGTGTATGCAAGAATTTAAGTTTTTTGATTCAAAATTATATGTTGTTTATGTCGGATGTTTAGGTGTGATGGTAATTCTCATGGTTTAGATGTGTTGTTAGTAGGCTATGAAGAAAGTTAGTATGGTTTATTGGAGGTTTGGGGATATCCATGTTAAGTGTTAGAATCTAAGTTTGAATATTTGATGATTGATCTAATAGAAGAAGAGTTAAAGCTCTAGATGGTGTGAACTTAAAGTAAAGTGATTGCATTTTAGTTTAGAGATTTTAAATGGTTCCACAGAATTAGAATGACAACTTAAAGCTAAGGGAGAGATAATAGAACAAGTAACAAGTTAGGCTCTTAGATTCTAGTAGTGGTGTCTGTATGTTGTAGAACAGTAAGGGAGGATGATGCCCAACCCATTCTTATGCCAGTGCAATGTTTTTAGTCACCACAATATCTACTCATGATATACATGTTAGTTATGATCATAGCTCATATTCATGCACTTTCCATAGAATCATATACGCTTTTAATTTCTAGTATGAGGAATTCAAGTTCACTCAGCAGTATGAATCATATTCAATGAAATTTATGAACTCCAAACTTAGGTCATGCAGCTCATGAATCATGTATTCCTGTTTTATAGTATGTTCAGTTCCAGGTACTTATGTTACACTCCTAATGATCAGCAAAATTCAGAGCATGTCATGTATATCCTCAATTTAGATCTCTTCGATGAATCCATAATGTTGATACTCTATTCCTCAGGCCTCAGTTATGTGTAAAAGTAATCCTTTCATGCTTTAGGTCCTTATGTTCTTACCTTTCAGTGACATCTCCATAATATTAAGATTGTGATGATGAATAATTACTTAGATGGGAGAGAGTAAGTGTTCCTTGTTTTCATGATTCAGACTAGTATTACAGTGTTATGTGTGTACCTTATGGTTTTGAGTTAGTCTTGAACATGGTGAGAATATCTAGCTCAACTCAGACTTTGGTAGGAATAGTTATATGTACCCATGTAAGAATTATAAGTTGAATCAAATAAGCATGGTATTTAAAGGGAAAAGTATAGTTGAGTATAAGCTTTCAGCACAATTCAGTCTGTATAGCCAGTAGTTCAGTTTAGCAGTCAAACAGGCAAGTTCTTATGGTGTTTCCATCTTCCGATCTAGTTTTTGTAACACCCCAAAAAATGGGTCCCGAGACGTTACACGGTGCTCAAGACTACTAGTAGCCTTAAGCTAACCCTGGAAGCCATCTATTAAATTTGAAACTCATAATAGGGATATATAGATATAAAATTAAAATTAATCTAAAATATGGAATTTTGTATGAGCTAAGCTGAAAATGTCTGAATATAATATATGAAAAATACTAAACTCAAGAGTCTGATAAATCATTACTAAAAATCTGAAGCAAATCTAGAAATCTGACAAGCCTCTTCTACTTATGCTAGAGAGTCACTAGGACAAACCCCCAGCTAACTTGAACTATCTAAAAATACTGAATCATCTATACTAATAAGCTGAAAAACTAAAAGACTAAGTCCCAAACTATGAGGACTCACCAACTGTCGGGATATAGATGGAGATGCTCGAAATTACTCACGCTTCTGAAACTGAGCACCTGAACCTACATTATGAGACAATGTAGCACATAGACGTATATGTGGATCAGTACTTCTAGATTGTACTGAGTATATGGGGGGTGAATACATAAGTAAAATAATATCTCAATATTATTATAATTTGTAAAAGTATGCTTGCTAAATGTAGATGACTCACATAAGCTGGAATATCTGAAAACTGAAATCATAATCATGAATAGCAAAACATGTTGCATAGATCTAGTGAGTCATAACATTTAGATTCTAAAATTTGTACTTGTATTCTGTCTTTAAATCATGTTTTCTAAGTGTATAGGGACTCACTTTTATAACTGAAATCTGAAGTCTGAAATTTAGTAGCAAATGACTTATATAAATCAATATCTGAATGAAATCGTGAGCCTTTACACTTAGTTTATGAAAGTTGATTTGTTATGATTCTTTTGTAGTCTTTACTGTTTGGATTACTTTTTCTGTAGAGAGGTTCTTCTAACTGACATACACTATATGAGCTATCATAGTGTCCAACGTCTAGTTCCTTTATGGGAAAACCTCACATTGGGGAGAGGTGTCATACTCTTGCCAAGGAGTATAACCTAATCTAAGTGATCATATCTGTATCTGTCATCCATATAGAAATAGGAATAATCTGACAATCTGAACCTATGTTGGCTCGTAGTTCTAGGACATGTAAACATACTCAATTCGGTGCTAAATACTACTCCCTTTAATATGTATGCTCATTCTGTTGGAAATCCACTTTTAAAAACTAATATAAGGGTTTATAATGAAAATATCTTGTAAATCTGTTTGCTGTAAATTGTAGCTATATCTGTAAAGTGGATTCCATAACTAAGCTGAGATCAAAAGATCAGATCTTTGTTCAAAATATGAATATAACAAGTCGTGGTATGCTTAAAAGCAAAATCTTCTTGAAATAACAACATTCAAACTAGGGCTACTAACCAATGCATCAAATTCATGTCAAGTCATCATAAAACTTATGCTAAGTAATGAAAATATTGATAATTCAAGTCTAAATCTGGAAATCACTACAATGCACAATAAAATACGGAAGTAAACATGCAAATTCATCATCGAAATTACTTTAAATCTCAATCTTTGAAGTATTAATATTGGGTATGAACCCTAATTTGAAACTCATGTAATTTAATAAAAAAACAACTTTAAAACTAATTTTGGGCACAAGGATGAAAGGATTATCCTTGTTGAAAAACCCCATATACCTTAATTGATGCACTTGATGAGAACACTTGATTTTGGATTCCTATTTGTTATCATGGAGATGGATTCTTGATTATCTTGAATTGAAAACATTGAATTTTGAGTTTCCTTGGAGAAAGAATGATGGAATTTGAATTTCTTGGGAATTAAGTTGTGAGTTCTAAGGTTTTCTTTGAGAAAAAATTGATGAAAAACATGCATATAATGGTTAGAATAGGATTAATCCTTTATTATTCACAATTTGAGGGCTTGGGAAAAGACTAGATTTCCCTTTTTAAAATTTACTCAAAACTGGGAAAAATTCTGATTTGGCATCCCACTTCGACGCGCCACTATCGTAGTGGCTCACTGAAAATTAATAACTTTATAGCGACGCAGGGCTATCGCGGCAAGCCACTGAAAATTGAAAAATGGGAACTAGAACTTCATCGCAACGCAGGCCAATCGCGGTGGTCCACTGGAAATTATACAAGTGTCATTTTTCATGTCACAGCGACGCGGTGCTGCTCTTTTTGAGACACTGTCTTCACTAAAATTGTCATGACTTCTCAACCGAGTATCAGATTGAGGCAAAATTGATATTGTTGGAAAGTTGAGCCAATTATCTACACATTGGTGCATCTAGAGCTTGAAAATTCTACATGTATCAAGATTTATTCATTTTCAAAGATAACCCTTGACAATTGAAGAGCTAAACTAAGCTAGGAAAAGTACGGGGTATTACAGTTTTACAATCTAAAGTTTCATGAATATAGCCATTCCATTAGGTAAACTATTCACATCCATGTAAATTATGAATTTAGCTCAATTCATGAATATTGCATCATGTTTCAAACTTAGATATTCAGTCATGATTCAGTTTGTAAGTGTCACGTGCCTCATCTTAGCCTTTCTTAGTATTTCAGCCAAGACAGTATCATTCGGGGATGAAATATCCCAAGGGGGAGATGTTACCCTGAGTTTTTATGTCCTAAACCTCTCATCTTTTCTTCACGAAACAAGATCCAGCTTCAAGTAATGGTTACTCATAAGTTGAATCTCTCATTTCTATCTCAGCCTTATAACCATTCGCATGTCATTGCATGTATTCAAGGAAATAGTTCAGCCCATGATATTCAGTTTATGTACCATATTTTAGACTTAGTTATGTAATCATGTTTTTAGTTGTGCATATTTGGTATATGATCTCAGTCTAACCAGTCTCATTCAAGGATGAATGTTCCCAAGAAGGAGATATTGTAATACCCCATACTAATCCTAGCTCGATTCATCTCTTAGTTGCATGCTAAGGTGCTTAAGTCTTGAAATTTTCACTAAGTGTTGGGGACTTAGTCATTTTAAGTCCTGTTAACTTCGAGGATTTTTAACTTGGTTTTCCCGACCCCAAGATGTTGATTTTTTAGTTAATTCATGTACAGGGATATAAGAAGTATGTCTCGGGGGAGTTTCAGATTTTTCAGACAAGGTTTGTTTCATGTTTGGATCATGAATCTAGCAAGTTACCACGATAGGGCCGCATCACGATGACATTCCCTTTGGCACATATATCGCATCACGATGAAGGTGTTTTTGTCTAGTTCTTGATTATAATTTAATGCATGAGTCATGATATTTATCCTAGTGTGTGAAGTGCTTATGAGGTGAAGAATGTTCATAGGAATCTCTTAGAACAAAGTTGAGCTAAGAGCCTTTGATTCGTCCAAAGTTTGATATTTGATTCTACAAGGGTCAATTTTTAATGTGATAACTTTTGATATACGTGAATTTTTAAGATCAAGACCAACCAAATTGTAGATAATTAAATTAGCTTTCCAATGATACCAATTTCGCCTTAATCATATACCCGAGTAGAAAGTTGTGATCATTTTCGTTAGAACCAGTAAGCCATCGCGATAAGACTGCGTTGAGATGGACCTTTAATCCGCATTCAAGTTACAAATTTTTTATTTAAACGATTAAGGGGAAATTGGGTCTTTTCCCACCTCAACCCAATCGTTCATAACATGATTTGGGCACCAATTAGGGCATCATTTTGCCCATCTTCTCTAATTTTCCTCTCAAGAAAACCCTACACATCCCATCAAAACATCAATCTCATTACTTTATCTCCATGGAATGAAGAATTCAAGTTCCCAAATTTAAGAAACTTCAAGAAAGCTTCAAGAATGGTGTTTCTTTCCCCAAGTTAAGGAGTTTAAGGTATGTGGGAGTTCATCCATAGGTCCCCTTTTGACCATGGATCCCAAAAACCCCTTTCTTTCAGTTAAAGAATGAATTTCCTATCATTAAAGTGTTTTGTGTGCTAAGAAAGATTGAATTTCATGTTTTCATGGTGATTTAAATGTTATTCAGTCTATGTATGATTCCATGCAAGATTTGACCTTTCCATACTATGAATTTCAGTTTCTCAAGTCTTATTTCAAGTGAGTTGAATCCTCAATTATTAATTTAGTCATTTAGTCATGCTATGCTCTCATGTTTAAGACAATCCCATGTTCAAGTTCATGATTTCCAAGTATTTTTCGATGAATGAACCCTTAAACATTTGAATGATGGAATTTTTGTGCCTAATCCCTAAATCATGGTTTTGGCATTATAACAATGTTATTTTCGCATGATTTATTCATTCCCATGCTTAAGGTTTCGAATTTCATGCGTTTGATGAGATGTCTAAATGATTGAGTTTTGAACAATGATTCCCTACTATGGTTTTAAAGCTTTGATATGACCTTACTGTTATTTTCATTCAGTGTTGGGGGTTATGAATACCCAATACTTAGCTATTTACATAATTTAATATCCTCAGAATGATTTCAGTTAAACCATGAGCTTAGTTGACCTCTCAGTTGTTATTATCATACTGAGAACTATCAGAATTTATAATCAGTTAAACCCAATTTAGTTTAGTAATTAGTGTCAG
This sequence comes from Capsicum pubescens, assembly GCA_030864215.1. Classification (NCBI taxonomy): domain Eukaryota; kingdom Viridiplantae; phylum Streptophyta; class Magnoliopsida; order Solanales; family Solanaceae; genus Capsicum; species Capsicum pubescens. Next base: position 252,378,408 of record CM061538.1, read on the forward strand.
TTTAGTTAGAGTAGGATTTAGCACCGAGCAAACTCATGGATGGGGGCTGACCTGCCAGTAGAGGGTGTGACTCTTAGTAGCAATCGCTGTGTTCTAGAACTACGTAGCCAACATAGGTTTAAGAAGTTAACCTACCAATTAAAGGTTGACACATATCTCACCAGGGCACCTGCCAGTAGAAGGTGACTCTTTAGTCCTTCGGGACTTCATTTTAGTGGATCCACATAGCCAGTGTTAGTACCCATGGAACAGTACTGACACCCTTCAAACTGGGTTGCAGATTGGACCCCAATTAGCTCATATTAGGGCATGTCAGTTAGATAATACCTCTCATAGTTTCAGTATAGTATTCAGTGTCTCTTCAGTTCAGGTTTGCTTGCCTAAGTGTACAGACTTTCAAATATTCTGTTTAACATTATTTAGTCTTTCAGATTACAGATTATCTCAGTGACATACCAGATATATACTTAGTCTTGAATTCTTAGATATTACAGTTTTCATGCATTCATGCTCAGTTATCTCATGTTGTTCATTTAGTCCTTATCTCATATGCCATTACTCCACAGCTTCAGTCCAATTATTCAGACTAAGTACAGTTTAGTTTTTCATTATCAGTATTTAGTTGTTAGTTAACCAATATACAATTATCAGTTAATCAGTATACAAATATCATCTAGTCAGTATCCAGATACCATTTATTCAGTATTCAAACGTCAGTTATTCAGTGTTCAGCTATCAGTCATTCAGTTAATCAAATCGACTTAGTATATGTTATGTTTGATTTTGTATGTTTATGCATTCATGCTTAGTATATTTGCATATAATCAGATCCTTGAGTTATGTCAGTTTCCACCACGTAGTTTCAGACCAGTATTCAATCAGTATCTATGTTTTTACTATTTTCTAGCTTCAGTTCTACTTGTTCTGCCAAAGTAAATTTTTAAGAAACTAAGTGTAATGATTCACCGGCTTATCAGATTATATTTGTTATACATGTTTTGAGACACTTCAGCTTTTTTTTCTAGCCTTTTGGTAAGTCTACTCACACTTAGCATGGATGATTTAAGATTACGTATGAAATCAGTTTTACTTATTGCATTCACCCCCGCTTACTCAGTATATTCCAGAAGTACTGATTCATATATATGTCTGTGTGTCTACATTATTTCATAATGTAGGTACCAATTGTAGCTCACACATCATGATCAGACAATTGCAAATTTCAGCCAGCAGGTGATGAGTTCTCCTACTTTGGGGACTTCAGTCAGATGTTGTTCATGTACTTTACTTTATATCTCATATGTAATGATTAGTGATAGTTGGGGTCATGTCCTAGATATCTATAGTCAGTATAGTAGAGGCTTCATAGATGTCAGTCAGAGTTAGTCATGTAATTTCAGTTCTCTCCTTAGTTTTTATGAGATTGTAAATTGTATTAGTAATATAATTTCCCTCAGGTTTTGTCATGGTCATTTTTCGCACAGTAGAACAGTTAATTAATATATTATAATTTAGTTGTTTGACAGTATGCCAGTTCATGGGTTAGCTTGGGATCACTTGTGGTTCCAAGCACAGTGTTATGACTAGGGGATAGTCTCGGGTCATGACAAATACCTTCTCCCTGGACACAGGAGGGCATTTAATTGAATATGTTATGCATCAAAATTCATGCATCACCCTCTCAATAAAAGCCAAAGCATTATACCAAGAAATTTTATGTTCATTTAGAAGGGAGATGGGAAAAGAACATGTGACCCTTAAAGTGTCTTCACTTGACAGATACACCTAATATTAAATTAAAATGCATGGTTCTAGTCTGACATCAAAAAAAGAAAAAGAAGAATTAAAATTGTTTTCTAAGCTGATACGCACCACCTCTTATACTATAAACTTTCATGCACAAAGTTTTTACACACTCCTATCCCCGAAAAAGAGAACAAAATCCTTTATTTCACATCACTTCTCAGTTAGCCTAATATAATATGCATAGCCTAAGATATAAACTTCAATCAAGTTAGTGCATCCTAATCTGGAAACTTTTCCTGAGCTTCTCCGCATTGATTTTGTATTCCATTCAACCGCCCAAGAACAATGGGGACACATATTTAAATTGGAAAACCAAGATTACAGGTTGTAGATTGCCTCCCAGTGAATAATAAAAACTACCTCAATACAAAATTAAAAAACAAATAATTTTCCAAAGAATAAAACACACATGTTAATCAACAAAATATTTTCAATTACAATATGGTATGATAGAAAACATCTTTCGAAAAAATGATATCTGGGACATAAATGATTTTTGATTTTCAATTGCTAGATAGTATTTTTCAAGGAAAACATTTTCCAACAAGCCAAGAGACATCGTGTTCAGGCAAATGAGATTTTACTTCACAATTATCTAACCCTTCACTTCATATCACTGTTACAACTAACACATAAGCATTATTATCAATTTTTACAACACAAAATTTAATAAAAATAATAATTTGCTAACATTGTTATCATTTTTAATAAATGTTCCATAGATAGCTTCCACGTTCCAACTAAACCTGAAAAATATACTCTAAAAAAACAGCTTTCAAAAGATAAGTTATTTTCTCAAGTACATTTTTCCCATAACACACATTAGAAATGTTAATGCTTCCCTGCACTGAGCTAAACTATTCTGTCTCTATATTCTATAATAAATTTCTATAAGTTCTACAACAAATACAAATTTGATGTTAATCTCAAATATTTAAGTTTGCAAGGAGTATCATTTTATATACGAAATTGCAACCAACAATTAAAATGCTTCAATCTTGCTCGAGTTAATTTGTCTATATCCCTCGTATATCTCTAAATGCATTTTCAGTATGCACAACACCATAGTGATTGAAGGCGTTGAAAAGGGATTAAGTACACCTAAAAAAACATGAAACTCAAGAAAGCTACTATCTCTCTGAAGTCATTTGAAAATATCCAAGAAAAACACAATTGAGTAAAATTTGTACAAGAAATACCAAATAGTTATTAAAAAGCATAATCCATTCATTGCACACACAACTGATCGGGATTTAGTAATATTATCTTTACTTGCTTAACAAGTATGTAAGCTAGTAGAATGATAAGTGTGAGATGTAACGAACTCTAGAGTTAGAGAATCACAATATTTGTTGCAGAAGAGAAATTTGAGTATTACAATGAAATAGTTTCAAATGCACTAGAATTGATACATAGGATTCATGTGAACAATCATAAAATGGCTGGGGATTAATTTTATCTAAATATTGCTTTCATACAAATGAAGAATATGCATGTTGGTGCAGCAAAGAGGACATCCATATGCCATACATCAAATAAAAATGAAAGAATATATATTTCCCAGATCAATGGTCAGCCAAATAGAAATAAAGGACACATAAGAGAGTGATTGAAATGAGATAACTAACACTCTCTTGTGTTACTGTTCCAGGAAGCATCAATTTACCACATACCAACCAGAGTACACAGTTACTGGAGAAACATACACAAAATTAAGTTAGAACATAAAGTAAATTACCACTTGGACCAAGAGACATTTCAGATATAGTTTCTCGATTCGATGGAGACGTTCAATTGTGATTCAGATGTATGGTTCAATCCACTGATCCACTTGTCCCTTGCATTGATGGAATACAACTTGAATAAGCTTAGGTGCTGACTCAATGTAACTATCCTCCAAATTTTTATCTCTCATAACCTAACAAGAAATGTTTTAAGTATTCTATTTTTTAATTTAAAGCAAAATGATCACAAGTTGAAATTCTGTGGCAATATTAGACTTACAGATGATATGATATTCCAAAGGCTTTGTTGGTAGTCAATATCCTTGTAAGTGAGGAAGTGGGCAATAATCCTGGATATATAGTTGTCTAAAGGAACCTGTATATATATAAAAACATAAATCAAAACCTACAAAAAAGGGAACCAGATCAAGTACTGAGCAGAGTTGTAACTTTTAGTTGTATAGATAAAACATCTACTGCCCACTGGCAAAACAAAGAATAGATGTTGCTTTCTGCAGCACGTAGCATTAATTTAACAGATTATATCTCCCTAAGGCAACAATCCTATTACTATAGGCAATATAACAGCATCGTAAAATTATTTCCCAAACATGGCCAGTATTTAGAAGGATGAAATGGAATTCAACTATTTAGATTGACTTTCACCTTACTCATTACGATCAACATACCTCTTAAAAAGACGAAGATGAAAGTAAAGAAAAAAAATAGAGCAAGGGAAAAAAGTAATTCAAGATACAAAAAGAAAAAACTGTTTGGGACGTAAAACTTTTATGCACCAATCTCAACCCGGACACAATAAGTATTTTTTACTCCATAATTCTAAATGATCAAGTTAAACACATGAAACTTAGTTGAGCATATCACGAGTTCTAGATAATTACTTCCTTGAAACTAAGTTCTTAGATAATTACTGGACCTCCAAAAGCTAGTCACATAGCAACTGTGTTTATCAAACAGAAAGTCATTAGAAGTAACAGATAAAAACTACAAACCAACACCATGTGAAAATGTGATTTTACCACAGCAACATTAAAATGTATACACATACTTGGAAAGAAGTCAATAGTTCAATCTGCAAGGGCCTCCATCATCAATGTACAGAGACTCCACATATCCATGGATCTAGTTGGCGAGAAAAATGTCATTTATGAAACTATCTCCAAAACCTCTTCAAAGACCTCTGCAGGAAGATCAACTGGTTGTAAGAGACACACATTGTTTTCCAAGAATATATGCAGGCATTCAAGCTTAGTTTAAAGGATCGTAGCTCAACTAATACTTCTTGCAAACATATAAACAATGCTGACTTACACAAGATTGCACTCATCACGTTTATATTACTTCAATGAATATAGATGGAAATAACAAAGAGAAAATATATGTTTTCACTCTTGAACTTGTTCGCTCAACTTACTTTAGCACTTAAACAAAATTTTTATTTATTTAACCCCCTTAACAATTTGATAGTGAATTAATTTCAACCCTTAATATATAATACCACTCTCACAACAGAGAGTGTGTTACACTCGCCTACACATCAACGCCACGTCGGAGCCACGTCATTGCCATGTAAGAAATTACTATTTTTCTAAAAAGAAATTAATCTCCCACACATTATTTTTATATATATATATTTTTTAAAAAAAATTAAAAATATATATGCACTATTTTTTATATAAATATATATATATTTATTTTTTTAATATTTATATATTTATATATATTAAATAAAAAATGCACCCCCACCCCCATTTTCTTTCTTCTTCAGACCCCCCACCCCCCACCCCTCTCTATGTTTTCTCCTCTTCCATCCCTCACCCCTACTCCCTACCCTGCAAACGCACCCCTTCTTTTTTTCCTTTCTTGTTGAGATCATCCCCCAAACCCCCACCTCCTGCAAACGCCCCCTTCCCCCTCATCTTCCCATCCCCCACCCATTTTTTCTATCTTCTTCAAACCATCAAAAATCCCCATCCCCTGCATACCCCTCTCTTTCTTCTCTTTCAGCCTTCACCCCTACACACACGAAAAATGCCCCCCCTCTCCAACCCCCACCCCTTTTTTTCTATCTTCTTCAAATACGAAAAAACCCCCCACCAGTTCAATTTTTTTCATTTATTTTACTACTCAAAATTTATCTTATTAGCAAAAAAATTCAAAAGTAAAATTAAAAGAATTCTTGTTGATGATAAGTAATTCAAAGACAAAATTACTGATTTAATTTAATTTTTGTTCAAATTTTGAGAGAGTTGAATTGAAGGTTGAGATAGTATTTAATGGAGGAAAAATCTTAATTTGATGTTTTTGTGGTTGTTCTTTAATGGTGTTAATGGAGGAAAATAGAAAAAATTAAAGGAGAGCGTTCGTGGTTGTGATTATGGTGTTCAAACAAAGAAAACTAATGAACTCCTTAAAACTTTCTACTCCTATTATTTCACAAGAAAACATGAAATTTGGATGATGAAAACTGGATAATGCAACAATGTATTTCAAGGAAGATGAACAGGGTGCATTACAGTTTATACCACGTAAGAAGTGTCACTCAGTTCGATACCACAGAAGTTGAGTAACTTCTAACTTCAATTAAATGATTGTCCTACTAACAAAAATAGTACTTTCCTTCATGGATTTGGTTTTCATCCTTTCCTTCAAACAGTACTTTGACGTTGCTCGTGTTGATCACCCAAAACTTCTGGCTTTATTGTATAGTGAGCCATTAGGTGGTGCAATTATCGAAATTGAAAAATTAGGTTGAAATCATACTCAATACCTAGATTATGTCAAGAGAAAATTCCAAAATTGAAACAAAAAAAATTAGGCCAAATCGTCAATTAGAAGAATACACTAACCTTAAAATCTCCAAATTCTGAAACGGCAACTCTTAAAATGCTGAATGCCAACTCGTTGGAGCTCCAATAGTCGTTAACTTTTTTGTCTCCCTTCCACCAGTCTACAACAAGATAAGTGTTAAATTTCAATTCCCTCTTACCACAACCGAACAACAACAATGAAAATTATAACAAGTCTAATAGATTAAGGAGAAATGGGTTTTTGATTGGAAATACTTATCACATTTTCATTTTCAGGCAATGGGTTTTTGATCCATCTACTTTATTCCATTTTCAGGCAATTGGAGCTACAAAATCACCCCCAAAATTCATTTTTTCTAGATTTTTTTATTGAGGAGAAATGAATTTTCAATTGATTGAAAAATGAGTTTTCTAGCAAATCATAGTACTTAACTTCCATCTCCTTTACTCGATGAGAAATTTTTGATAGTGTAATTACAATCGATTTTTGTTAATGAGAAAGAAATAGGGCTATGTTTTTATGAGAAAGAAGAGGGGGTTTTGATATTTTTCTATTGAGAAATTTTCTTTTGGCAGACTTATGTGAAATGTTGTGGAGGAGAATCAAAAAGAGATGCAATAGATTATTTTTTCCCATTAAGTGTTGTCATAGATGCATCTATGACAACGGTTGTAAAAAGTGTTGCTATACATATACCTATTGCAACGGTTCATTTTCAGTAGCAACGGTCATAGTGCTAAAGAACTACTATTTTTGGCAACGATTGAAAGCGTTGCTATAGATATTCTACAACAACGCTTTTGCAATCGTCGTAAAAAAATTCATCGTCATAGGCCTGATTTCTGGTAGTGGAAGTTTCTCCATTCTTTGATATTGTTGTCAATGGTGAAGACTGGTTACTGATTTTGTGGTTAATGGAGTTTTTCCATTCTTTGATGTTGTCTTCAATGGTGAAGACTGGTTACTGATTTTGTAGTTAATGGAGTTTCTCTATTCTTTGATGTTGCCTTCAATGGTGAAGACTGGTTACTGATTTTGTGGTTAATGGAGTTTCTCTATTCTTTCATATTGTTTTCAATGGTGAAGACTGGTTAATGATTTTGTGGTTAATGAAGTTTTTTCATTCTTTGATGTTGTTGTCAATGGTGAAGAAAGAAAGATCATGTTTGTTTTTGAGTTTTTTTTTTTAATTAAAATTATTCAAATACATTTAAAAGAATTATTTTTTTTGTTTTTATTTTTTAAAAAAATTATAATTACTTTTTAATAATTGTTTGGGTCCTCAATACCACATGATAATTTTTTAATTAGTCGTCTTTGCCATGTCACCATAAGTGTGCTATACACACCTCACAATTTTTGGTGAATATCCAAAAATCCTAATAGGAACAATTTTCTAGATAGTATATGTACTCAATAGATACCGGTCTTAGTTGAGGGGTCCAAGTAAAATTTCGAAACAAGTTTAGGTTCCTATCAATGACTAAAGTCATTAAAAAATGATTCATATGTCCCGCTATTCAACATTATGTCATGTTTTCCCTTTTCCTTAATTGATAAATATTAATTACTCCCTCCATTTCAAAATAAAAGAATTATCATTTTGATTTAATATGGAGTTTAAAAAAATAAAGCAGATTTAAATTTTGTGATCTTAAATTAAACTTACGTCATATACTAAAATATTTTTCAATCTTATGGTATTAAACATGTCAGTGGAAAGATGAAACTAAAATGTTGCCAAAAAAAGAAATAGGTTATTCTTTTTAAAATAAACTAAAGAGAAAGTAAATTTTTTTTTAAAACAAAAAGAGTACTAACTAAAAAACAAAAACCATCTTTTTGATAGAAATTGCCACCCTTAAAAATAACTCCCCATTATTTTTTCTTCCAAACCTGACCCAGAGGGCCGAGCGGTACCTCTCGATAATTATCTATTGTTGTTATGGTGCTTGTCTATGACTTTTATAGACAATGAAGGAAAAAACATAGGTAAATCAGTTAGATCGATAAGGAAGGACAAAATATATATTTGGAAGGACAACTAATGAGACGGACATTAAGAGGAACAAATAACATTGGAATTTTCATGTCATTATTAATAGAGTTTAAATAGTATTCACCGTGGAAACTATTTTTTAAGCAAGTACTTTAAAGTATATTATAGATAAGTTTTAATTATTTTAATTTTTTTAATTTTAAAATTATAAATAAGAAAAAATTATTGTAGAAGACAACTTGGACTCTATATGCACTCTACCATTTTTTTTTATATCACTATGACTTTTTTATTAAAAATACAAAGGATTAATCTTGTCTTTTACATTGATAGTCAATTTCTATGTTATTGTTATTCAACACCATCTAATTTGGATCAATTAGTAAGCATCAAACTTCAAAACAATCACCAAAATAAACATAAGCAATATATCATTATTCTATAATATAGTAGTCTCAATGTCTCAATTTTTATGAGAATTTTTACTTTTTGAGATTCAAAATTTTAATATTTACCGTACAATTAGGACTATAAAAGTTATAATAAAAAGTAAACTAGTTTAATTTTGACAGTAAAATATATTACTTTTTAATAGACTTGTAAAATAAATTATAATAAAAAGTTAACTCGTTTAACTCTCAAAATCCAAATATCAATAAATAAATTGGGACTAAAAAATTTTATTAGCATGATTTTAATGCATTGTAAAATTATCGGTAGGAGAAATTTTTGACACAAAAATGGGTACAACAATTATTTTTTCGGAAAAATAACACGTCTAAGGAGAAAATGTGTATAAGAGGAATTAGCAAATCCTAAAATTAAGGAATAGACACTACCAAAAATTAGATCTATGGTGACAGTTGCAAAACCGTTGCAATAGACCAAAAAATCATTGCCATAGACCTATCGCAACGGTTCTGCAACCGTCCCATAGGTGGGCGTTGCAATAGGTCTATTGCAATGGTTTTTGTGACGGTTGTCTAAACCGTCGCATAGGTAGAGCTATGGTGACGGTTTTTGACAACCGTCGCCATAGATAGACCTATTGCAACGGTTATTTCTTGACTTATTGAAATGCCTATTTTTATGTATTGCAACATTCACGAACCGTCGCAATAGATGCTATTGCAACGTTCACGAACCGTCACAATAGATGCTATTGCAACGGTCATGAACCATCGCAATAGATGCTATTGCAACGGTTAGTAACCGTTGCAATAGATGTTTTTGCGACGCATTTGTTGTTCTGTTGCAACGCTTTTTGACTACCTATTACAACTATTTCATTACTTATTGGAATGCCTATTTTCATCTATTGCAACGGTTCGTAACCATTGCAATAGATTCTATTGCAACAACATTAAACCGTTGCAATAGCATCTATTGCGATGCTTTTATTATTCTGTTGCAATGCTTTTTGACTACCTATTGTTATTATATGCTAACACAATATATATACATCACAAAACAAAATCATTCATTAATAATCCAAATGATTAGTTAAGTTTTTACATACTAGCAAGTTCAAGTCACAATAAGTTTCAAAAAATTCAACACAAAACTATTGATATTAGAGCATTTATCCACAACCCAAAAATCTTCTCCAGTAAGGTCAATGTCTTCATTATTTTCTTCATCTCTTTCTTCATTTTGGACACCTATAAAAAGAGAACAAATAATATAAATTAGCACTTAAATGACAACATAAAAAGGACTATTCCACAACAAAATAAGTACGTAAACCACATATAAGTTAGCTAGTGAAGAGGCAAATCAACCAATCATGGTTAGAAAGAAATACAAACATCCAAATGTGAGATGATAAAAATTAAAGAACAATTGAAATTTCCAAAAGAGAAAACTACAACTTCACATTTATATAGGTCTAACATATGTGATCCAGTTAGCACGCAGCTCCACAGTTCAAAAGAGAAACACATTCCAAGATGAAAAAAATTGATTATTCTCTAGTCTAACAATTAGATGTCCTATAATGCTGAAGCAACAACACTTTCAAAATCACAATACTATTTTTGAGTTTCATTTGTCATAACACAGATTTGGTAACGTAGTTTTTTCCATGATTAGGTAGCATAGCCAATACCTGGATTTAGAAATAGTATCTGGTGTACGGAGTATGCCTTGTGGGGAACTTGCTAATTACTTAAGAGAAAAGACAGATTGTTATACTATTAATTATATCCAAGAATGAGGATAATGAGGAATTATAAAAAAAATAGTTAGAGAATTACCTTTCTCAGTTATAAGAGCAACTATAGTTTCTGCCACATCCTCCAGGACATTACAAAAATGTTTGACATATAATTTTAGTAGAACTTTTAGATTCAGTTGCATAGTCTACACAAGAAACTAAAGAATACCTGCCACCACTCCGTCGATCTAAAAGGCCATTTGAGAATATGATGTTACTCCCGAAAGCTTTTAGCGCACTGTTGAATGCCTCCAACATAAGAAAGAACAAATAACTCAAACTAGGGAACTGAAAACAACAAATATTTTTTTGAAAACTATAATGAGTACCGCTAGATTAAACCCAACGCCCAGGTTGGATCGTAGGTCCCTCAACAATGAGATGGGGTACTACTCTTAGTATTGCGTTGTGAGGCACCAATAAGGCAGCCAAACCAACAGAAGCTAAAACTAATAAAAAAAATACTTGTTGCAATAAAAGACAGTAAGAGCACTTACCGTCTTCGACATCTTTCAACTGATAGTACTGAGGTGCTATTTCTACAAGCCATTTAGGTTTAAGTTCAGGTTTCAAATGTATTATCTATAATCACGTTAAGGAGAGACTTGTAATCAGACACTGCTTACCAACTGTGATTCTGCCACTGAGTCCTGTCCATGTAGTTGTTCATCCTCTACATTGGTATCCAAGATCATCAGCATGAGTTCCAGCAACGAGGATTTTTTTCACGGTTTTATCTAGAGGAAGAAATGGTTTCTTTGGATATTTTCCATTTTTCAACAAAACCAAGGATTTGCAAACTGCTTCACATGATAGGTCTCTATGTGCCTAAATAATGTGAAAAAATTAACCAGACTTAAAACAGATCCAAGATAGTGAAATGCAGAATCACTATTGTGCTAATGTAAAACAATATATAGCCAACTGCTGTTTAGATTCCATATAAAAAACAACTATAGAAGAGTCCAACGTAAAACTTCAGTAATTGAATAGAACAAATACTGGTCACATGTAATCTCATTAAAACTTGAGCATTTAGGGAAGAGTATTATAGACAAGGTTCCAGAAGGCATTTTCAAAACCAGCAGTGACTTTCTATCTATAAAGATGGGGTTGGGAGGCTATTAATCCATTTTAAGAGGGAGTTTCTTCTAAGAAGTGGTTCTTGCCTACTCATGTTATGCAATTGTTCTCCAATATGAGACAATGTTATACTATTATAAATGTAGAGAAAGTAGTGTTAGACTCAGAAATGTCTAAATAGTCCCAATAGGCAACAGAAAGATGTAAGAATACCTTGCAACCAACCAAATCTATCAATGATCTATCTGTAAACGAATGTTCAAATAATCCAGTAACAAATTTAACTCTCAAGATTCTTTCAACATCATTATCTATCCTGGTCATCAGTATCTCCCCTGATTCCACCAGTGATAGCATCTCCGTAAAAAATAATTCATACCTAAATGGCACCATGACTTGCAGGTATTCACAAAATGCAAACGGATGGTGTGAATTAGGCTAAAAAACTACTTTTTTTTTACTTCCAACTCAAGGTTTTGACCATAACATTGGATGGTTGAGACGGTCAAACAACATCAACAACATAACCTTCATCACGGTATGAAAGTAGAATCAACTCTCAGAGATTGGGGTTGGGATTTGGGAGGGGTTTAAGATATGGATTGCTTTCAAAAAAATCCAATATATCACAAGTTGTTGGTGAGGGGAAAATCAAGTTGTTGTTGCTAAAGGTACATGTAAAAAAAGGCCAAATATTACAAAGATTTTCTGGTTAAGCGACATCTTTGTACAGCAAGGGAAGGGTTGGATATAGCAGGAGTGAATGAACATCAATTATTAGTTGTATTTTACTCGACGCATCAAAAGACATATGTGCAAGGTCAAAAAGTAGTTAGCACTCAGGTGTGTGAATGCATACACCTTAATTTAAAGAAGCATATATCTGAGAATCTTCATCTACCTTCATACGACATACTACCAATCTAAGGTAACACTAATAAACTATCTGATCGAGTCTCACCGAACTTATCATGTTGCTTTTTCTTAGAACCTAAATTCATGTAGACAAGCAAATAAATGTCAGTGATAGCATTTTGGGATTAAAAGATAGTTTGTACCTTGAAAACAATAAAAAAATGTTTGTTTTTTATGCGGAAGCTCTTAACTTTCTCAAAATCCACCAAATCAAAATATATATCTTTCCCAATCTGTCGTCGTATGTCTTCATCATGAGCAACCTAGTCAAGTCATGCAATAATTAAAAGGTAACTCAAGCAATAAGAGTTTGTTCTAAATCATTAGATGAACAGGACCACACTCCCAGATCAAAACAATTATATTCAAAGAGAAAGTTTAACTCCCAGATCAGAATATGCAAATTAATATTATCACCATTATTGGCATCTAACTGTTCTTTCTTTGGTAATAAATATTCAGTTGTCCATTTCTCTTCTACTATTTTTACTCTTGAACCAGGTCTTCAAAGTTTAAAATCTAATTAGACCAAGCATCCCTTACCCCACCATCAATTGAAAATGAAAAGAAAAGTTATCTCTCAAAATATGTCAAAGAATGTCTGAGCTCTGTGGTTAAGTGCATATGAAAATTCCAAGCACATATAGAATTCCTACTTGTATTGCACCCACCATAAGCATAGAGACCATAAAAGTGTTGATAACATCATACATAAATCATGTCCCTATTTTCATATCAAGATAGGGTATACATACACAAATGAAAAAAAGACAATGAAAGGAGGAAAGTAATTACTAAAAAACAAAAGGTTAGCTACTGGTAAATTAAAATTTACCTTGACATATATGAGAATGAAATCAGAATAACTGTGACTATGTGATGAGACATCATTACAGTAAAGTCTTTCCGTCGAGTTTCCCAAACAAGGAAAGCAGCAATGGAATAAAGGTAGAACCCATATTGGCACATATAGATAAGCTTAATTCTAGCCCTGAAATGAGAAATGAACATAAGAAGTCATATTATATCAACGCCCATGTGAACATTTTATAAAGCATCCTTATGGCTGCAAGCACCGGTTGCAGGGTTACTTCTACCATCCGAGTTGCCCCGCCAAGATACGGGTCTGACTTTTTTGATGCCCAAATTTACTCAGAAAGAAAGAAAAAATCATCATAGCATCAAAAATTTTTCTAGAATTATTACTAGTAAAATTGATTCTCAGTTTGGATGTGAGAATTTTGGAGAGAACAAGCAAAAACTTTAAGAGGTCGTTTGGCTGAGTTTAATTGAAAAAAGGGTTGTTGAATTTATTTATACTTTCACAACAGAAACTGAAATCATAGGCATTGCAGAGAGGAGTAACAACCCTTTCAACTTTCTCCTCTACTCTCCACAACCCTAATTCTTGATCTCTGAGTTTTTTTCCTTTTAGGGGAAATTCTCGTATGTTTTTCAACCTGCCAATTCCCCAGCTGCATTTATGAAAAATTAAACATTGAGGTTCAGATCTGTAATGCTTACAATACAGCAAGAGAGACTGGATCACCGCAACGGCTGTAAACACCGGTTGCAAGCTCACCTGCTATCCGGGTTGCCCTGCCAAGATACAAATTCAATTGCTCTCCTGCATTAACGAATTACTCAAAGAAGGAAAGAAGAAAATCATCATCACAGCCTCAGAATTTTTGCTGCAATTATAATTACAACTACTACTACTAATTCTCACCTTGGGGTTGAGAGTTTGGAGAAAATAACCAAAGATTGATAGACATTTCATTGAGTTTTTAACTAAAAAGGGCTATTGAATTATTCTTTTTCCATAGCAAAAACTGAAATCACATCTACTCTCCGCAACCTTCATTGTTCTTTACTTTTTGAACTAAGCTTTTTTCCTTTTATGGGAAATTCTTGTATTTTTCAACCTACAAATATTCCAGCTGCAATAAAAACAATAACTAAAGTAACTCATTTCTACCTTATGGAAATAAAGAGGCGATTTTCAATAGACCCTTAGCAAATTATGGCCTAAGTTGCTCGGCCTCTAAAAAATGTTGCCTGACTTGCCTCCCTCGTGTCGAATCGTCCAAAAATGGACTACTTTTGGAGGATTCTATGTGCATCCATCAACATTCTCAAAGAGTCCGAGAAACTTAGAAGAATAAACTAACCTTAAAATCAATTAGAAGAATAAACTAACCTTAAAATCAACAAATTAGAAGAAAGACTCAAATTTTGGAGGATTCTAATCTGAACTACTTTTGGAGGATTCTGTGCGTTGAGGTTATCCAGTCAAAATCATCAATTAGAAGAATAAACTAACATTAAAATCAACAAATTAGAATAAAGCCACAAAAATGAACTACTTTTGGAGGATTCTAGTTCAAACTACTTTTGGAAGATTTTATGTGCTGAGGTTATCTAGGAAACCTAGATCAAGATTATCAATTAGAAGAATAAACTAATCTTAAAATCAACTAATTAGAAGAAAGCCCCAAATTTTCTCAGAAATTAAAGTGGTGGTCGGAGCAGTGGTGCCTCTTTACAACCTCAACGACTGAAATATGGCAGCTGAAAATTGAAGGATGTTGTCACAGATGAGATTAGATGGATGGATATGGATGTTGTGGATGAAATACGGTGTGGAATAGGATAGAGATGGATTTGGGGTGAAAGTGAACTCAGACCCGTGACTGATATCGAATACACAGTGAGGTCGGAGCTTGAAATAACAGTGGCGGTCGAAGCTGAATATCAGTGGCGGTCGGAGGAGCTTTGCTTTGTGGTGGCTGATATCGAACACACAGTGGGTGTTTTTGGAAGACATAAGTGTATATATATATATAAAGAGATATAAAACAGATGAAATACATTGCCTTAGCTACTCTATGGAAATGGTTTTAGACAACCGTTGCTACAGGGTACTCTAATGCAATGGTTATATGACAAATGCAATGATTATACCATCAAATAGGTTTATTACAACAAAAAAAAAACTGCAATGGTTGGAACCGTTGCAATAGGCTATGTATAGTAACGCTTTTCCAATCGTTGCTAAAACTTTCATTGCGATAGGGGTATTTTCTGGTAGTGAAAAAAGAGAAAAAAATCAAGTAATTAAGAAAATAATGTCTTGATTATCTATTACCTATTAAAATTTGATACCAGACAAACAACGGAACACCAAAATCAGTCCAAAAACAGTCCACAAATTATAAGAAATCCATGAGCCCTTTTGGAACTAGTTTCGGCCAACAACAAAAACACAAAAATACAAGATATAATGGTGTATTTATACACCAAAATAGTAACAATATGTGAAGAATAAGATGAACACAAATGCAAAAGATTCGGAGTTAAAAATACCAACAAGAACACAAGGTTACAACACAAACACCAAACACAATTACAAGAAAAGTAAAAGGATAGATAGATAGACCACATGAAGGTATAATCTTAAGAACCCAAGAATGGAAAATCTTGGACCCTTAACACTACACACAATAATAAACCGATCTCTTACAATGATACAAGTTCGGATTCCACCTCCCAAGCATAAATGTTTCTAAGCAAAGCAAACAACAAAAGAGAATCCACCCTTTTGATGTACCTAGTTACAATTTCGGGTTTGGGTGCCTCAAAGAAGAGAGGACTTGATGTTCCTGGTGTCTTACAAGACTTACAACATACAAAATATGCCAATGAAACCCTAGAAATGTTTCTTATATATTACAATAGAATTAGAAGTTAAAATAACCAAAAGGGCCCTTCAAGAATGGGTCTCCCCTCTAGTGTATGTAGCGGGCTGTTTTGGTGTGTATTTGGACCCTTAATTACACTTCTCTTGCACATACTCTTGGAAAACTTCAATACACACCCACATGAGTCCATATACGTGATCGCACTCGTATCATCTTTTCCATCTTGAGAGGAATTTGCCCATAAATTCACGGTTTCACCTCGTTCAATTGGCCACTTCATAAGCGATCACTCAAAACAGTACGTAAAACATGAAGAACCCTAGAGTTCAATAAAACTTGGCACGTATCAAAAATGACTCCAAAAACAGTCCACCAATAAGATGGACCTGAGAGCAACACAAACACAATTCGAGGCTAACATCTTTATTTTGAACCTCGGTTTTCTCTCTATCTTGATTTTTGGCTTCAATCTTATTCGACTCGAGTCTCCCTCCATCATATAAGCATTGTCATAGACTTCATATCCTTCATGTCCCTCTCTACCATGTTTGTCTTCTTGGATGTGTAGGCTTTGGTAAAGTAGAGTTTCGATTGAGAGGATTGATTTGGTAAAGTAGACTATTTTGGTAACGTGGAGCTTCAGTTATGGATCTTGGATGGGAGGAAATTGGCTTACAAGTCCTTCTTGTTGGACTTGATCAACTAGCGGGGGAAGGGGTCTACCTTGTTCTCAGTTTTGTGGGTAATTTGTAGCTTGGCTTATGGCATTTTGTGGTGAACTTGGAGGATTGGCTTTTGTAGGTAAAGTTTCGGGAGTAAAAGCACGAGAGTTCTTTCGTCTCTCCATTCGATACAACCTCTTAGTCATAGTTACCACATCCGAGTGAATGTTTTCAAGACTCACATTTGCCCTAGCAAGGTCTTGGGACAAAGAATCAAGGAGGGCCAAAATGGTTTCCATTAGGGCCAAAAGCTACCTACAAAACAACAAATAAGTTAGTTGTACAAGAATGGTCCTCACACTCCCTCTCTATTGTTTTGTCTCTCAAATTTTTCACACTTTGATCTCACAAGTGTCATAACCTCTCTTGTACTCTATGAGGCATTGAGAGGTGGACCAAGTATGAGTCAAAAGAATAAGACACACAAAGGAACGTGTACATGAAGAACGGTTTCAAAACTAACTTACAATCTTGTACTAGCTTGTAAGTTAGTAATGGAATCAACAAACGAAACTAAAGAAACAATAAAATGAAACTAAGAAATCTAAAATTTGAGCCAAAAGTGTTACGTGAACAGTAAAAATGATGATGTGGCAGTCACGTATTGGTTGCGGTTTCTCAATTTTATATTTCAATTTCAAGTCTTGGTCCCATTGTAATTTGGAATCAGTTAGGAAGGGAAATAAAAGTCTTTGGATCTCTTTTGTAATCCAAGTTTCAAGACTTTGACTTTCTTGTACTCCTCCTTAAAACATGAACCCTTGTATCATGGAAAGTTGTTGGAAAAGGGTTGATAAAGTTTTTGGTGGTTGGGGTTCTTTCAAGACTAACAATTCTTCACCTTTTTCCTTCAACTTATAAGATCAACAACCACCTTTTCTTCAACAACATATAGAGATGGTGAAGAATACCAACAACACAAACTTTGAGTCTTGAAGTTCTAAGGTTCAAGTTGGACCCTCCAAAAAAAAAAACACCACCTTTTCAAGCTTAAAATACACAACACAATTCCCAAAATACACGTTCAAAACTTGAACCAACAACAACAATCCCAACAACAATCAGCCACACTTTGGATTCACAACAACAACATCAACTTTTAAAGCTCAAACTTAGATTTAGACTCCTTTAGTGTTAGGGATGAAGAAGCTAACACTACTAACAATATAACACACAAAAAGGACTCTTAGATCTAAGTTTACAAGACACAAATCTCGGCCAAGACACAACAAGACACAATTTTTGGCCAAGAACACACAAGTGGACAGATTGCTATTTTCTGGAAATTTCAGTTTTCAGTTTTTTTTTTCAACTAAGAGGGCCCAAGATTGGTAGTGTGACAACACGGCCAGCCTTCGCTTTGATACCAGACAAACAACGGAACACCAAAATCAGTCCAAAAACAGTCCACAAATTAGAAGAAATCTATGGGCCCTTTTGGAACTAGTTTCGGCCAACAACAAAAACACAAAAATACAAGATATAATGGTGTATTTATACACCAAAATAGAAACAATATGTGAAGAACAAGATGAACACAAAGGCACAAGATTCGGAGTTAACAATACCAACAAGAACACAAGGTTACAACACAAACACCAAACACAATTACAGGAAAAGTAAAAGGATAGATAGATAGACCACATGAAGGTATAATCTTAAGAACCCAAGAATGGAAAATCTTGGACCCTTAACACTACACACAACAATAAACTGATCTCTTACAATGATACAAGTTCGGATTCCACCTCCCAAGCATCAATGTTTTCAAGCAAAGCAAACAACAAAAGAGAATCCACCCTTTTGATGTACCTAGTTACAATTTCGGGTTTGGGTGCCTCAAAGGAGAGAGGACTTGATGTTCCTTGTATCTTACAAGACTTACAACGTACAAAATCTGCCAATGAAACCCTAGAAATGTTTCTTATATATTACAATAGAATTAGAAGTTAAAATGACCAAAAGGACCCTTCAAGAATGGGCCTCCCCTCTAGTGTACGTAGCGGGCTGTTTTGGTATGTATTTGGGCCCTTAATTACACTTCTCTTGCACACACACTTGAACAACTTCAATACACACCCACATGAGTCCATCTACGTGATCGCACTCGTATCAAAATTGCTCCGTGGAAATAAGTTAAACTCTTATTAATAAAAGAATACGTTACTTTACACAAAAATGAATTAAATATATATCATTCCTATTTTTTTTTAAAAAAAAGATGCCAGCTTCTCCAACAAAAAAATAAAAGAATATTCGGTATTCCGATGGAAAAATGCATGGTCAGATAGAGAGGGCCTAGGGTTGAGAAGTAGGTGGTACAATGATGAATAAGATGTTTGTTTGTTTTCTGTTGTGAGTTATTTTCCACCAAGACTAAGGTAGAAAGGTGCATTGGTTCCACGCAACCACTCACCAGCAGCATTACCAAGGAAAGTTCCAACAGTGTATTTAGTAGCTTCCTGTGGGCTAAGGACCTTGTAATTCTTGAAGATTTTGCTCCTTTGGTTAGTGTTAGCACCAGGTCCTCTGTTAGCATACTCATAGACAAAGCATGTCTTTTCGTATTCTTTTTTTGGCCATTTCAAAAATCCCTCAGGCTTGATGAAGTCACCGATCTCGTTCTCTATGAAAATATTGGTGGAGAATTGCTTCCATGGGCGCATTAAGTAAGTTTCGATTTTGAACCTATCTGCGAACAATGCTTGTTCTGCTACGATCTTGCAGTTCTGCAGTACCACCCCATTGATTCCGACATCTTGCTCCTTGCCATCAGCGGTGATGGTGTTTTGTTGGCCGCCCAAAGGCTTCCTCACAATGATCTCACTGTTCTGGATCACAGCTGTTCCCATCCCAAATATGAAATCCAGGGTACCAGAGATGACACATTTGCTGTAGAATTGCGTGCCTGTTTGGTAGTACAAGGTGTCTTGGTATCCCTCCATGTTGCAGTCGAATACCGCCCCCCTATCTCCTGCGATCCTAAGTGCCACTGCTTGGTGCCCTTCTGGACCAGCAGTGTTGCGGAACGTAATTCCCTTGGCTATGAATCCGTCGCTGTTAACACCTGCAAGCCAAATTGCAGCAGATTAATTAGTAATTAATACAAGCATGCACTAGATTAAGCTTATATAATTAACAAAAGACTTGCCGACTGTAGCAGTATGCATGGTGGTTAGCTTCATGAGTTCAGAATTTTTGTCACAGGTGATGATGGTTTTCCCTGCGCCGTCACCATACATGAAGACGTTTGGTTGATTTTTTTCGACAAGGACCTGTTCGTTGTACTCTCCAGCCTTGATGTAGATAATGTATCTGCCTTGATGGTTTGGTGGGTAAGCCTTGACAGCATCGACAACGGTCTTAAATTTGCCGCTTCCATCCTTGGCAACGACTGCATGAGGAGTTAATTGGCCTGATCCGACTGGGGGAAGTGGGGGACCAGCATTACCACCTTTTCCAACCTTTCCTCCCTTTCCTTTTCCTTCTTTGGATTTCTCCAATAGCTTGCGATCAGCAGCGGGGAACCATGTTGGGTAACCGTCCTGGTCCACCTTGGTGAAATCAAGGAGACGACGGTGAGGAGAGTTGTTGCTGTTACCGAGGAGACCTTCAGGGATTTGAATGTTGAAGGATTTCAACACTTGAGACATCTTTGCTATGATGTGTAAGGCATTGCTGGTGAGCTGAGTAGCGTTCATCAGGTCGTTTTGGATAGCAGATTTGTACTCTGGCTTGTTGATGGCATCAACACATAAGCTTTGGTAGGCGTAGACCTTTGAAAGCCAATTCAACAGATCGTAGGTATACTGGTGGAGTGACTGGGTATCTCTCTCACCAACAACGCTGAGAGAGTCCTGGAGGTCCTCGATAGCGAATTGCAAGAGCTGCTTGCAATCATCCATCGCCATATGATTGTAAGGGTCCTTGTCTTTGTTGACAGAAGTTTTTCCAGTCTCGGCCAGACCCTTTTTCAATTCATCTAGAGTGTTCTGGAAGGCAGCACTAATGTAGTCCTGTGGAGTAGCGGAGTCATTTTTGGCAACTCCTTCGAGTGATTTGGAACATGCATCTTTGAATTGAGTGGCCTGACAGAACTCATGCACTTTCTTCATTTGGACTTTGGTGCTTTTATCATCTTTGCTGTCCCCATTTTTGTGCACAACCATCACAACTCCCACTATCACTCCAACTAGAAGAATCAATGATACCAACGAAACCACTATTTTTCCCACCATCGTTTCGATCTTTTTCTTATATATACTTTTCTTTTCTTATAAATTTTCTCTTTTTCTTTTTTTTGGTTTTTGATAATATTCTTTCCCTCTTTCCTATAAAATAATTGTAGAAAGGAAAAAAGGAAAGATGGCAGTTGCCACAACGAGGTAACTCCTCTCGTTTGTGTTTATATTTTTATTAGTAAAATGAAGATAAGATGGATAATTGAATTGCTATGTTACGGGGAACTTTTTATAGTGTGAATGAAAGAGAGTAGTAACCTTAAATTGCATGGCAACACAAATATGTAGGAAAAGCAGCGTTTGGCACAAAAATAACCTCTAAAATGATGGGATGACCAATAACTCAATGCCGACAAGAGTGGTTTTGAATGCAACTAAATGTGAAGAAATATTATGATCATAATTTAAATAGCTGAGTGGTTAATCTTGCATCAACCTTGATGAATTATCTCGTTAGAAAGATATGACCTACCCGAACTCAATATGCATATTGCTGAATGTTTTACTCTTTCAAAAGGTATTGAGAGACTTCTCTTAAGGTTTGTCTGCAAGACCGGTATTGGTTTGGCACTCGACCTTCATTGGAATCCTCTGAACTATGGTGAAATTGAGTAAAGCTTGGATTCGTAACCTCTGATTAAGGAAGGAGGGATCCCAATCATCCTGCCACAATCCTATATATTATCTTTGCATGTTATAGGCCAACCTCCTAGATTAGCACTCCAGGCTTGCGTTTAGGCCTGTTGTATTTTCGCTTACTTCTCCTTCGGCTTAGATATCTCATTTTGTCTATTTGATATATTTCCTTTCTTTCTTCTTTGATATTTGGGTTATACATTGACTTGTTTTACTTTTTTGTTCTCTTCTACTAATTCTACGTAATACATGATAAATTTTTGTGATGTTGCCAGAATATGATGAGTGAAATTGTTCGCCTGAAGAGTGAGCCTCATCCATAACATAATTCTAATGAAGGCTAATAATCATTAAGCTCACATTGGCCTTAGCTTGTGGGGCCGTAAGATCACGGAGAAAAAATACCTCTCTTTCAAATTTGATAATTGGGATAATTAAGGCATAAGAAATCCCTTGAACTATGGTCATGTTCAGTTACACAACTAAACTATGTGAGTGTGTTACTACACTTGAACTTAATTTTTTCATATTATTTATACTCAATAAATTATGTGAGGGTCCTATTCCTCCCCCCCCCCCCCCTCGCCCCTCCCCCCCCTCGCCCCCCTCGCCCCTCATAATAAGCAGTAACCTAATGCAGGTAGTTATGATTAGAGGTAGCCTATGATCCAACTAGCAAAGAAATTGCCATCCTGAATTACCATCCCTTGTATGCTTAGATTGTGTTTTTTCGTCTCTGGTTCTCTAGGACATGCTCTAACTAGTCTTCTTTTGGATTGTGCTATGCAGTTATCTCTTTTGGTAAATATAATCTGTTATAGATACCTAAGAAAAATGTGGAACCATAAATCAAAACTAAATATATTGCTGAGCTAAAGATAGAGTTTGTTGGGAAAATGAGATTTTGGGGAAAGAGGAAAGAATGAGACGATGAAATGGAAAGAAAAGTAAAAAAATGAAATCGAAAGGGATCTGTGGAAGGAAAAAAAAAAATGAAAAAAGATAGTTGGAAGGAAAAACAATTTGTGATTTAAAATTGACATACCATAAAACCATTTGTTTAAAAGATGGTTCATATGTCCCGTCATTCAACATGAATCATATTTTCCCTTTTGGCTAACTGATGAATATTCACTAAATTAAAAAAATAAATCATTTCTTTTTTGATAGAAATTGCCACGAGACCTTAAAAATAAATCCTACTCATTAATTTTTTTTCTCTTCCAAACCTGAACTAGAGGGCCGAGAGTCACCTCTAGATAATTATCTATTGTTTTTATGGTGCTTGTTAGAGTACGTGCCCTACTGATTATCTTATTTTTGCCTAAGTGTTGCATATCGATGGAACGGGTTGCCTGACTGTTCCAAGGAAGCAGTAAAACAGAAAGTAAAGAACACAATGATTTTTACGTGGAAAACACCTGGCTCAAAAGGTGTAAAAAAACACGATCTGTACCTCTACAGGATTTAACCCCAACTTCACTAAATAACTCTGAGCCTCAACAACGACTGATTACAAAACTCTTGTAACCAACAAATAGGAATTATACACTCTAATTCCTTTAACTCAACAACTAGGAATTATAAACTCTAATTCCTAACTACACATACACCTCCCAAGGTATACGTTCCCAAAGTCTCTGAGTTTTCCCCAACTCGAAGACTAGCTCCTAGTTCAGTTTATAACACACTGAAACTAATATTACATCAATAGTTCAAACACAATGAACAACTCTAAAAATCAATGCTAAAACTCTTAGCGGGATTCTATACTTAGGATCATGTTCTTCAATGTGTTTCTTCAGTGATTGAGTAGCACTTCGTGAAGTCAATCTATCGATTGTGCTTTTCTGCTTTTTAAGTGCGTAGTTTATTCTGACTGATGCATCTTCTATTTAAGCACAACTCTTCAAAGAGTCATTCTTTATTTCAAACTCCCGTTTCAATCATAACTCTCATTGCATAGAGTTCTACTTCAAGTGAGACTCATTCTTCAATTCCAACTCTTGTCTCCTTAGTGTTGTAGTAAAACTCCAACTCTTTAAATCAGCACATGTTTATTTATCAGAATCTTTCTCCTCCCACACATGAAACTCTTCAGGATATACTCAGAAGTGAAACTCCTTCTTCACGTAGGACTCCTTTTTCAACTCAACTTGCTTTCCCTTATCATTAAGTGTTTGAATCAAATTCAACTTGTTATATTCCCCACATGATCAGTAACATGAGTATATCAGTATTAGGCTTTCTTAGTCGTTCCTGTCTTTAAGCAATCTTGTCTGCATCTGTCAGTGAAACTGGAAATCTGATTTTCCTATGCGTGGACCAGCTCAAGTAAAATGTTTCATTCATGTGTCAGTTTGTCAATCATCAAAACTACATAGTACCCAAAAAATTCCCCCTTTTTGATGATGACAAACCTCTTGTCTTTGTGCATTCAACCATCTTCACCTGTAGGCACTAAAGTATAAAACACTAGAATGAAACAAGTTAGTTAATGGATTATAAACATTGTACAACCCTCCTATCTTTCCCTTTTTGGCATCATCGAAAACCATTTTAATGCAATAATACTAGCCAAAGTGCTTTGTTATGCTATTCATGGCCACTGGGGATATCACCAAAACAATCTGACAAAGACTTTAGCCAACATAGTAATGTATTAAAGAAAGCAAAAATATAAGTCAATTTAGCAAAGATAACCATTCCATTCAACTGCCAGAGCATGTTCCACATTTAACCTAAGCTAGTACTGAACAAAACAAAACAACTGAGCATTAATAAAAAATATGGTATAAAAGTGGGACACGGCTAAGGATACGAATAGTGAGGAGCTGATGAGGAAGGTGGAACAGGTGTTATCAACTGTGTCAATTGACGAATGAATTCAATATTTTCATCCCTTTCTCAATCAAGGTCAAGCTTCAAAGTCATGATCCTAGCCTGAAGAACCAGTTATTTTGCTTCATGACTGTCAGATGCAACTTCTAGTTCAGAATTTATCTCAGCTAAATCATTTTTCTTATTATTTTTTTTTTGCAATGAGTTTTAGCCCTCCTTATTGAACCAGGTAGAGCAACATGATTCATCTGTTCAAAAACATCCATTGTTGTTTGAAAAGTCAAACCTAAACTTGAACTGAGAAATCCTAAAAGATATGAGTCAATTAGGAACTAAAAAATAGAGCATGTCCCTTTTCATTCTTAAAAAATATATGCTGCATGTGATTGATGATCAAGCTTGGCAAATCTATGGTACAAAACTGATATTTTAGTTGAGAGAGAAGAAGGAATTTCTGGTATAGGATTAACACATTTGTGCACAACCATTTGGACAGAGTCAAAGAAAAATTGGTCAACCAATTCATCAGCATCATAGGACAAAGGGAGGATGAAGTGTGAGGAATGGAACAGATGTGCTCAACTGTTTCAACTTAGGCAGCCTATGCTTATGTCAGTGTAGAGCATACCTGATAAGAGGAACTTTGTGGTCACAATTTCTTGCTTGTACCTATTTTCTGCACAATCTAATACAAAATTAGGTTAGAAGAGTAAAAAATCTGGAATTGGGACACACAACTAAATGTGCAAGACTGAATCGAATAACATTTTAGCTAATAAGATTTAAAAGAAAAATGGTTATTCTAGTCAATCATTGAGGGGAGTTCATGTAATTTTAATCATCCCCAAATCTAACTTATTCCTTTTAAAATGCTATCTACTTAGTGCCTTTGGTGTTTCTCCAGTCATTTAAGTAAACCATACAGTCAACATTTTTATAGCCCTCAAGAGTGAAATTACTTTCATTTGAATATCATAGTCTCAAGATATTGATTCCCATGAGATATCTTAAGATTCTTGTGACAACACCAATTCTTATGAATTACCAACAAAATTATCATCAGCATGTGTTGGTGTTATTGATGCATCAATTTATTGATTTGTTGTCCCCCTGTCAATATGCCCTCAGTCTATACAACAGTTGAACCAGGTGGTACAACATCTTTCCGTGCATGCTCATCAGTTTCACTGTCATTCTTTTTTTTTTGCCATCTCTAAAAGATCCATTCCCCCTTTAAATGTGGTGAGTGAAAGAAACTTTATTTGCTTCCAGTCTTATAACTTGAGCAAGCTTTATCCATGTACAAATTTTGCTTGCCTCCTTTCACTCTCACCTGCAAAACAAATTAGGGGTTAACTTTAGGCACCCTGACAAGCTTGGGTCCTTTCTTATGAGAAAAAGGATGTATGAGGTTCCTTCTATCCCATCGAGGCAATAGGTTATGTGACCTTTTTCTCTGACCAGATTTGACCTTCTTGTTAGTTTGTGCTAACATGGAATCAGATTTTTTTGCTAGACTTATGCTTCTTGATTTGCTTTTTGCTGCAACTGGACATTCAGTGGTTGGATGCCCCTGGTTACCACAAATATAACACAGATCTTTAATAGCATTAGAACTTTTATAAAAGCCCAACCCAACCTTTTCATTGTGAGTTCTTTGACCTAACTTAAGAACAATTCTTTAAGAATGTGTCCATCTATTAGCTCTTTCAAGATCAAGTTTCAATTTAGAAACTTCTTGACTCAATTGACTAACCTTTTTTTTCCACAAAAGTATTCATGTTTGATCTTAGTCAATTATGACTCAATTTTTTCTTGTTCCTCACTTTTGACCTGTTTTTCTTTTTTCAGAAAGAGTCAGTTTCAAGATTTCAGATTTGAGGGTCAGGTTTGATGAATCAGGTCTGCTAACCTGTTCCTTAAGAGTACAATTTTCCTTTTCAACAGTGTTCTTACAAGTTTCTAGATCAATAAAATCAAACTTGAGACTTGCAAGATTGTTGAATAACTCATCCCTATCAGAAGTTAATTCTTGGAAATCATCAATTAGAGCACTCATTAAGGAAATAAATTTTGTTCTAGAAAACAAATGCAACTTTTCTTTAAGTTTAAAAACTTTTCTTTAAGTTTAAATTTACTTACCTCAGAATCATCATCTTCTTCCTCCAAGTCTAAATCTCCAAGAGCCATGAGTCCTGTTTCATCAACTTCATCATCATCTGAGTCAGATCCCCAAGCTGCTACCATTGCATATTCTTCCTTTTTTTTGTTTTTTTTTTCTTTTAATTCTTTTTCATCCCTTTCCTTTCTCCATTCTATTTCCTAGATAGGATAATCCCTAATCTGATGATCAGTCTTACCACACCTGAAACATCTATTTGGATTGTCATTGGACCATTTTTTGCTACCTATTCCCTCCTTCATTTTGAAGATTTTGCTGAAGTTTTTAGCTATAAAGGCAACTTGTTTTTCATCAAGTTCAATTTTTTCATCACTGTCAGATGCCTTCAAAGCTAAGGTATCCTCAGGGGCTGCTAGCTCTTTAGTTCCATCAATTTCCATTTCATAATTTCTCAGATTCCCTACTAGTTCATCTAGTGTCATACCTGTGAGATCCTTATTTGCCTCCCTAATAGCAGTCACTTTAACATTCCATTTTGATTTTGGTAGAACCCTCAACACCTTTTCAACTTGTTCTTCAACAGTGATGACTTTTCCCAAAGAAGTCAGCTCATTTGTCAAGGCAGTAAGCCTTGTCATTATTTCAAGCAAGGTTTTATTCTCCTCCATCTTAAAAGCTTCGTATTCAGTAAAGAGAAGAGCAATCCTGAATTTTCTTACCTGAGAGGCACCCTCATGTTCATTGACCAGTGCATCCCAGATTTTCTTAGCAGTGGTATAATTTGACACTTTGTTGTATTCAGCAGGTCCCAGTCCACAGACTAAGATGTTCTTAGCCTTAGCATTTTTCTTTAATGCCATTAATTCATCAGCGGTAAACTCACTTCTTACCTTCTTGACCTGTTCACCATCTTCTAACATCATTAGAATAGTAGGACCATCAGTGATCCTGTCCCATAACTCATAGTCTTCCCCTTGAATGAACGTTTCCATCCTAGCTTTCCACCAAATGAAGTGAGAGCCATCAAAGAGTAGAGGTCTAATAGTGGATTGACCTTCACTGTGACCAGTAGGTGGTGCGGAATTCATCATATTGATCTTTGTCTTAGGTGCTAGCCCTTTTTAAGACAACCTTTCTCTGGTACCACTTGTTAGAGTACGTGCCCTACTGATTATCTTATTTTCGCCTAACTATTGCCTATCGATGGAACGGGTTGCCTGACGTGTTCCAAGGAAGCAGTAAACAAAAAGTAAAGAACACAACGATTTTTACGTGAAAAACACTCGGTTCAAAAGGTGTAAAAAACCAAGACCTGCACCTCTACAGAATTTAATCCCAACTTCACTAAATAACTTTGAGCCTCAACAACGACCGATTTACAAAACTCTTGTAACCAACAAATAGGAATTATTAACTCTAATTCCTTTAACTCAACGACTAGGAATTATAAACTCTAATTCCTAACTACACACACACCTCCCAAGGTATGTGTTCCCAAAGTCTCTGAGTTTTCCCCAACTCGAAGACTAGCTCCTAGTTCAGTTTATAACACACTGAAACTAATATTACATCAATAGTTCAAACACAATGAACTACTCTAAAAATCAATGCTAAAACTGTTATCTGGATTCTATACTTAGGACCAGGTTCTTCAATGTGTTTTTTAGTAGCACTTCGTGAAGTCAATCTGTCGATTGTGCTTTTCTGCTTTTTAAGTGCGCAGTTTATTCTGACTGATGCATCTTCTATTTAAGCACAACTCTTCAAAGAGTCATTCTTTATTTCAAACTCCCCCTTCAATCATAACTCTCATTGCATAGAGTTCTACTTCAAGTGATACTCCTTCTTCAATTCCAAATCTTGTCTCCTTAGTGTTGTAGTAAAACTCCAACTCTTTAAATCAGCACATGTTTATTTATCAGAATCTTTCTCCTCCCACACATGGACTCTTCAGGATATACTCAGAAGTGAAACTCCTTCTTCACGTAGGACTCCTTTTTCAACTCAACTTGCTTTCCCTTATCATTAAGTGTTTGAATCAATTTCAACTTGTTATATTCCCCACATGATCAGTAACTTGAGTATATCAGAATTAGGCTTGTTTATTAGTTCATGTCTTTAAGCAATCTTGTCTGCATCTATCAGTGAAACTGAAAATCTGCTTTCCTATGTGTGGACCAGCTCAAGTAACATGTTTCATTCATGTGTCAGTTTGTCAATCATCAAAACTACATAGTACCCAACAGTGCTTGTCAATGACTTTTATATACAATGAAGGAAAAAGCATAGGTATATCAGTTAGATCGATAAGGAAGGACTAAATATATATTCGGAATATTTGGATGGACAACTAATGTGACGGACATTAAGAGGAACAAATAACATTGGAATTTTCATGTCTTATAATAAATGAATTCGTTACATACATAGAAATGAATTATATTGTGTCGATCATAAATATATATTATTCCTAATTTTTTAAATAAAAAGATGCTAGCTTCTCCAAAAACAAAAAAAAAAAAGAAAAGAACATCCCCATGCAAAAATTGCATGGTCAGATAGAGGGGGGCTAGGGTTGAGAAGTAGGTGGTACAATGATGAATGAAATATGATGTTTGTTTGTTTCTTGTTGTGATTTATTTTCCACCAAGACCAAGGTAGAAAGGTGCACTTGTTCTAGGTAACCATTCATTAGCACTAAGGAAAGTTCCAACAGTGTATTTAGTAGCTTCCTGTGGACTAAGGACCTTGTAATTCTTGAAGATTTTGCTCCTTCGGTTAGTGTTAGCACCAGGTCCTCTGTTGGCATACTCATAGATAAAGCATGTATTTTCGTAATCTTTGTCTGGCCATTTCATAAATCCCTCGGGCCTAATAAGATCACCGATCTCGTTCTCCATGAAAATATTGGTGGAGAATTTCTTCCATGGACGCGTTAAGTAATTTTCATATTTGAACCTATCTGCAAAGTATGATTGTTCTGCTACGATCTTGCAATTCTGCACTACCACTCCAGTGATTCCGACATCTTGCTCCTTGCCATCAGCTGTGATGGTGTTCTGACTATTGAGTCTTTGAGGCCTCCTCAAAATGATCTCACTATTCTGGATCACAGCAGTGCCCCTCCCGAATATGAAATCCAAGGTACCAGATATGACACAGTTGCGGTAGAATTGCCTGTATGTTTGGTAGTACAAGGTGTCTTGGAATCCCTCTATGCTGCAGTCGAATACTGCCCCCTTATCTCCTGAGATCCTAAGTGCCACTGCTTGTTCCCCTACTGGACCAGCAGTGTTGCGGAACGTAATTCCCTTGGCTATGAACCCCGCGCTGTTAACACCTGCAAGCCAAATTGCAGCATATCAGAAATTAATATAATCATACACTAGATTAAGCTATACTTATATAACTAAGTAACAAAATACTTTCCGACTGTAGCAGTATTCATGGTGGTTATTTTCATTTTTCCAAAATTTTTGTCACAGGTGATGATGGTTTTCCCTGCGCCGTCACCATACATGAAGACGTTTGGTTGTGCTTTGTCGACAAGGACCTGTTCGTTGTAAACACCAGCCTTGATGTAGATAATGTATCTTCCTTGATGATTTGGTGGGTAAGCCTTGACAGCATCGCTAACGGTCTTAAATTTGCCGCTTCCATCCTTGGCAACGACTGCGTTAGGAGTTAATGGGCCTGATCCGACTGGGGGTAGTGGGGGACCAGCATCACCACCTTTTCCTCCCTTTCCTTTTCCTTCTTTGGATTTCCCCAATAGCTTGCGATCAGCAGCGGGGAACCATGTTGGGTAACCGTCCTGGTCCACCTTGTTGAAATCAAGGAGACGGCGGTGAGGAGAGCTGTTGTTATCGTGGTGATCTTCGGGGATTTGAATGTTGAAGGCTTTCAACACGCTAGACATCTCTGCTACGATGTGTAAGGCATTGCTGGTGAGCTGAGTGGCGTTCATCAGGCCGTTTCCGATAGCAGATTTGTACTCTGGCTTTTCGATGGCATCAATGCATATGCTTTGGTAGGCGTAGACCCCTGAAAGCCAATTCAACAGATCGTAGGTATACTTGTGGAGTGACTGGGTATCGGTTTCAGCAACAATGCTGAGCGAGTCGTCGAGCTCCTCGATAGCAAATTGCACGAGCTTCTTGCAATCATCCACCGCCATATAATTATAAGGGTCGCTTTTTTTGTTAACAGAAGTTTTTCCAGTCTCGTTCAGACCCTTTTTCAATGCATCCAGAGTGTTCTGGAAGGCAGCAATAATGTAGTCCTGTACAGTAGCGGACTCGTTTTTGGCAACTCCTTGGAGTGATTTGGCACATGCATCTTGGAATTCAGTGGCCTGACAGAACTCATGCACTTTCTTCATTTGGACTTTGATGCTTTTATCATCTTTGCTGTCCCCATCTTTGTTCACAATCACCACAATTCCCACTATCACACCAACTAGAAGAATCAACGATATTAACGAAATCACTATTTTTCCCCCCATCTTTTAGATTTTTTTCTTTTATATGCTTTTCTTTTATAAATTTTCTCTTCTTTTTTTTTTGGTTTGTGATAATATTCTTTCCCTCTTTCCAACAAAATAATTGTAGAAAGGAAAAAAGGAAAGACGCTATTGGTCACAACGAGGTAACTCCTCTCGTTGGGGTTTATTGTTTTATTAGTAAACCGAAGAGAAGATGGATGCTTGAATTGTGATGTTATAGGGAACTTTTTATATGAATAAAGGAAAGATATTGCTAACCTTAAATTTGCATGGCCACACGAACATGTAGGAAGAGTTACGTTGTTGTACTAAGACAACCTCTAAAATGATGGAATGACCAATAACTCAATAACGACATGAGTGACTTTGAATGTAACTAAATGTGAAGAAATGTTCTGATCAAAGATTTCAATGTTACACCGTTAAAATAGTGACTAGTACTTAATAGTACCTCGACACTAACGTAAGCTGTAAAATATATTTATATCAATATCAACATATATTTGTCAGATTTTGGGGAAATTAAATATTAAGATTTATAATTACACGTTAATATTTTCGTGAAAGATAAAGAGCTACTCCGATAATCGATATGGTGCTAACCCGTTCAAGTGCGGATAAGCTTAATTGGCAACAAAACATAAAACGATTTTACTAGGATCTAATTCTTTTTTTTTTTTAAACATAGGCAACTACGTAATATTTTAGAATTAGAAAAAGATATATAGTTTAGTGAAGATATGTAAACATAGTGTTGGCGTAAAAAATCTCACTCTTTTTTCTTCACTTGTCTTTTCTTAATAAATATGCTCATTTATCTAAGTTAAATATCGTGCCTTGAATGCAATCGATTCGAACTTATTAATTCTCTATTTACGTTTTTAATATAAAAGCAAACTTCCCAGATAGATGAGCTCGCTAAGATTTTGCAATTAAAATTTATTCCAATCCTAAGAGTTCATATCGAACATACAGGTATTTATATACTAACGCGAATGCAGCTCTCTTATTTCGATTACAACATTATGTTTAGAAGAGGACTCGAACCTCCTCAGTGATCTTTAGCATAGACTTTGAGTTATTTAGATGTCCATACTTTCTTAAATTGAAAGCGATACGCATCATTCATCATGTTATACATTAAAAGTGAAATTATTGATCATATGTTTTATTGGATACAAGAAAAGTTGGTGCAAAGATTATCTGGGAAGTTTGTCCAATTTTGCTGGATATTGGAATGATGCTTATGTTAATGCCAATGAACATCCTGATTCTATTGATCTTACTAAGTAAAGTGTTTCTATCATGTGGCAAATTTAAAAGTTAAAGTTGCTCCATGAACTTTAATGAGGATTGTCAAGCCTTTATAAAACTGAAACGTGTAACAGTACAAGATCCACAAATTTATATGCGGGAACTCATAAGAATAGTCACATCAAGAATGTCAAACCGATAACTTAAAACAAAATCTGAACCCCTTCTTGCCCGCAAAACTTAAAAGTAATTTCTAGGGATGGAAAAACTTATATATAACCAGAAAAAATTACTCGCTCCTTTTCAAATTGATTGACCTAGTTTAATTTGATATGGAGTTTAAAAATATAAAGGAATTTTTGAATCTTATGGCCTAAAATTAAAGATATATCAAATGTATCAACATGTATTTAATCTTGTGATTTTAAACATGTGATGTGGAAAGTTAAAAATAAAGAGTTGCTAAGAAGAAAAAAAGGTCATTTGTTTTAAAACATAGTAAAAAAAATAGGTCAAACAAATTAAAACGAAAAAAGTATTTAATACCGTATTTGTAGGGGTGGGCATTCGATATTCGGTTCGGTATTTTTATAATTCGGGTTCGATAATTCGATAATCGGTAATTGAAAGTAGATACCAAATATCATACCATTAAACTTTGGTTCGGTAATTCGGTAATCGGTAAATTAAATTTTGGTTCGGTACGGAATTCGGTATTACCATATTAAAGTTGGACATTCTTGAAGTGATCCTATTCGGTGATAATAGTGGTGATTTCCAACCAACGTTTTCAGAAAAATTCAATTTTGTTTGGTAGTTTGACACCTCTAAATACATAGTTTTACACCAGAAAAAATTAATTTTATTTGGTCTTGTTACACGTTGATACGTGTGACTCAATTAATGTGTCACGAGCCGAACCGGGGCCCTGGCCGTGACGAGCATTCCCGAACCCAAAGGCCCGGAACGCCCTCTGTCTATCTGGTAATCATGCACATAATTCATATGATCAAAGTAATACGGAATAGACACAATAATACGGAAACATGATCAACAATTTAAAACAGTTAAAGGCCTAAAAACATGCCCAACAATATTTAATAAACATCTGCAACAGTCTGCGAAATCTCTACTGACATACTATCTGAATAACTGGGACAAGGCCCCCAGCAGACCAAAAACCATACTGAAATAAATACCTACATGACTAGGCCTTCCGAAGCAAAGAAGGCTTACCAACTGAACTCTGAGAAAACCCTAACTGTAGACTCTACTGAGGATCTGGACCCTAGACTGCGCCTCAGTACCTGGGAGGAAGGGGGGGTCAGCACAATTGTACTGGCACGTGAAGCAATCCAAAATAGAGTAATTGAACATATATATATATATATATATATAATACGTGAGAGCAAATGTTCATCAAACATTATGCATAAAACAGTTTCTGAAAAACACATGGGGACCTTCTGAAAACATGTAACCTGTCTGTAAGTCTCAAACTCTGGTCTGTGTATTACTTCTGAGTTAGGTGGTATCCCCTACAAGTATGATATTCCACGGGCGATATGGAATCCTCCATTGACTTGGCGGGGAAGCCTCTAACCCGAATATGCCGCAAGGGTTGGAGTTCCTGAATCTGATACGCCACATGACACTTAAGTTAGTGTATAAAAATATTCCTGAATCGGCAAACCACGATTTTAGGCAATGAGTTGCTTGAACTCAAGCCCTTTTTAGGGAACCACCTAACATCTCTGTATGCCAATTTTTAACTTTTTCTGTACATGCAACATTCTGAATATATAAAATCATGATAGTTTGAAATGTCTATTAGTCTGATATGGCATTGGTCTGAATTGGTATCGTCATACCAAGACTTGCGAGTCATGGTTTCTGAGCCATAATACATTAAGCTAAATGTTTCATTTAAAGCATAATTTAGACCACCAAAAACATGCAACTGATATAGAAGATTTCATGTTTCGAAACTCAAGTCAAAATCATGCAAAAACTTCATCAATATATGGTGTTCTAGTGCCTTTAGAAAATCCATGCACTCTTTCATTACATGCATTATGAACATTAAACATTCATGCTAGATTCCCTCTTTAGTGATTTAAAACCACCTTTAAATCATAACAAGAGTTCAATCATTTCATATAGTTCTTTTCAAGGATGCATTGCAAAACAATTCATATGCTATGAGAAATCTGAAAAATTCATAATAAGAGGAAATTCACCAAAAATCATACTCTCAACAAGAATTCATTCTTAAATACATGGTTTCATACATTCATATTCTCAAATCACTTTGGGAAAGGTTAAAAGACCAAAACAATGATGTTAAAACATTTAATACATGAACATATACATAGATTCAAAAACCCCATTCTAAAACATGATTTTTCTATGCCCATGAGAATTTAGGAAAACCTCGCGTACCTCTATTTCGGAAAATAATGGGTGCTTCTTGAAGCCTGTGGATTGGGGATTCGGAATCTCTAATCAATTTTGAAAACCCACGGTTAAATCTTGATTTATTTGGATTTTTAGTTTGAAACCGCTGGGAGTCTTCTTGAGAGTTTTTAGATGAATGTGGATGTATTTTGGAGAATTGGGGACTGAATTTCGTGTTTATGGCTGAATAAGGGTGGGAAAAAGGACTATTTTGCCCCCAAAACGGAGTGTTTAAGTCACTTGAAATCATAAGATATGCGCCGCATATGATATCGCCTATATTTACATAGGCGCCGCATATGATATCGCCTATATTTATATAGGCCCCGCACATGCTATCGTATATGCTTTCCAGTGGCCATGTGCGATTGGTTAGGCGACGCATACTACTTTGAAAGGCCATAATTCTTGCTCGGGTGTTGGATTTTAGAAAAATTGGTATCGTTGGAAATTTTACTTGAAGACCTATCATTTGAAACATAGTAGGCTCTTTAATTCGACATATACAGAGAGTTATGGTCGATGGAAGCTGATACAAATTACAACGTCCACTAAAACTTAATCGATCAAAATAGTTTCAACTCTTCCTTGAGTTGAAGAACCTCTATGGTCTAAATTCATGCTCAAATAGATTTACATACTACATAATTGATTAACATGCCAAATTTCCATAGGATTTAAGGCTCTGGGATTATTAACGCGTCAGAGTCATGGTTTTTATTCTAGCCCGAAATGCGGGGTGTTACATTATCTTCCCCTTGGGATCATTTGTCCCCGAATGATGGATAGAATGTCGAAGTCTCAAGGGTATGGGATAACGGGGACATGATATGTTCCCTAAGAAAGAATACACTGATCGGAAACATGACTATAAGATTGGAACTACTGTTGTTTTAAATGCTTATGCCGGACATGTATATCTGAGGCATGGAATACACAACTGAAGCTACTTATAGGCTAAATTCTCATAATGAATCATGCATATCTGATGTATGGATCTGTGATCGAGTTGTTCTCATGAATACAGGACTGAATACACTGATAAGCTGAACTTTTCTATTGAATATGCATTTCTATTGCATGCATATCTGACTGAACTAACGTATGAACGTATGGCTAAATACATAATAATAACTGATGTGAAGCTTGTAATAAGAAGCTATGCATGCAACTGAATGGGGTATCTCCCCCTTGGTACCCTATGTCCCTCTATGAATGCTCAATTCACTAAGATACTCGAAATACTGAGGCGATGCACAGGGCACCTACGAATTGAATCATAACTGAACATATGGAATCTGAATTTAATGCATGATGCATGAAATGGGCTATACTCGTAAGTACTGGTATACTCTATCTTGGAATAGTAGCATGTCTGATATTTCGAGTAGCATGAATAAATGCAAAGACGAGAAAACAAGTCATGCGAATCTAACTGCTAAACTAACTTATTGGCCATATAGACTGAATTATACTACACCCTTATACTTAACTGGAGTATCTCTTCATCACAATTCTCTAAAGAAATTCTAGCAGTGATAGGGAGCCATGAATCTTGGGTATGGATTACACAAGAAATCCAACTGAGGAATCACCACATTGACACTACTCTGCAGTCTGGAACATAGGCACATAACTCCTGAATTAGGATAGAATTACCAGGCCTTTGGCATTACAATTTCTTACTTTCAAGCTTAGCACACTTCTCGAATATCACTTAACTATACTATTCTCCTTAAATATCATATTCATTCAACTCAGCTTAAAATTCTCATATGAACATTGACAAATCTTTCTACTAATGTCTGAAATAACTTAATCCTTTCGCCGTGATCAAGCCTAACTCTAAGTTACAAAAATACAACATGCCAGACCATGCTATTATTCTAAACCACATGATGCAATCTTCTATATCTCCTTTAAAGATCACATCCTAAGTATAACATGCCTTACCACTTCAATGACTACTCTGAACTCTTACTATGAAGTCGCTAGCGCATATAGCGTTCCTTTACAACAATCTCGACATGTCATTCAAGCCTATCTTTATAACCACATATGAACTTCAAAGCAAACACTCATAAAGGTATACTTCACATATACTCTAAACCACTATCAATATCACTCCCACGAGCTACCCCAAGAATATACACATACAAAATTCCACTAACCATCACATAAATAAAAACTTGGCCCCAAATCTTACTTCATACTTATGGCCTTATCTAAAAAAGTGTACTATGATCTTCCATCAACAAGGAATAATTACTCACCACCACTATCATCGCATAAGGAGGAGTCATAAAAAGGTTAGAACATAAAATCTGGAGGCATGGAATGATACTATATGAAGCTTGACACTTATCTGAGGCCTGAAGAATAGCAAAACAATAATAGGGACTCACCAAAGAGCTCTGAATTTAGGGTATTCATGGCTATAAGATGAATCTCGCCAATCATTTGGCATAAAACATGAGTTATGGAAACGGAGCACATTATAAAGCGTGAGTACATGACTCTCTATCATATGTATGAACGTGAACTGATCATGGAGCTAAATCGTAAAGCATGAGTAGGTATTAGGATCACTGAGAAATACTGAGATAGGAATGGGTTCAGATTCACCCTTACTTTTTGATGTTCTATATCACCATGACATCACTACAAGAATCTGAGAGTCTTACTTGGTTATTCGTTTAGTCATCTCCCCCTTAGCTTCAAGCCATCATCTTAAGTTTTTGGGAGATACCTTACTAGACTTTAAACTTAACTGCACTCACTGCACTCTGGGTTCTGAAATATGACAATACACAAAATTAATAAAACTTAACCCGAAAGACCACATATGAGAGTGGAACGCCCACTGTTAATACTACCTCCTGAGGCACACTCTATCATTCTATAACCGCAATAGTCATCATCTATTACTCGAATACTTACTAACTTCGAATCTTCATGAGTATCCCCAAAGTTGAAGTGCACACCCTCTAGTGCATCTACTCTTATTTCTATTAGCACGACTTTCAAGGACTCGAGCTTAGATTATAACACATAACATGGGTATCACCAAGTCTTTAATGAGCCACTCTATTTCTATCATAGTCTACCAACATAGCAACTTCAAACTTATTTTACTCTACCATGAGAATCAAGTTCATATCAAAAGTCTCAACGCTATCAATCAAAGGTCCTTAACTGGGATATTTAGAACACTATATACCTTCTAGCTAGTCTTTTTCCACCTAGAACTCAATGGTACCAGTAACCACACACAACATGTAATAGCCTTAGAAAAATACTACAGCTTCATACCACTTTGGGTATACTTCTACATCACATATACAACGTCATACTTCATTACGAATCAAATAAACTTAGGCAC
This sequence comes from Capsicum pubescens, assembly GCA_030864215.1. Lineage (NCBI taxonomy): Eukaryota > Viridiplantae > Streptophyta > Magnoliopsida > Solanales > Solanaceae > Capsicum > Capsicum pubescens. Next base: position 252,416,842 of record CM061538.1, read on the forward strand.
TAGCATACACTGTTCAAGCCTATAGATCACTTCCATATAACTAGTATCATTAACCAAGAAATCATCACATCCACCTCCATGGCCATCAATTATTTCAAACTTAATGTCTAGTTCTAAACATGATTTACAACCAACCTTACACACAATCCTCACTTAGAAACTATGAAATAAACATCAAGAAACACTAGTACACTAGAAATTCATAACCACAATAATCGATCATGACCTTACGATTTTCCTTGTCATAATCCATTAGCACGTACTATTTCAACACATCAAGCTTACAAATCTAATCCCACAAAACATGTATCATCAATCTCTTGCCACTATTCACCACCACACCATTTAAATTCAAGCCTATAGTCTAGCACCAATCATTTACAACCAATGAAGAGTGCAACATAATATAAATATACTAATTCTTCAAATTGGGATATTCTACCCAAATACTTCAAAAATATACTACATACTTTCTCACAAGTAGTATTAGTTTACAATTACAACCGAGGAGAAGGTTAAGGGGTAAGGTCACATAATAGACATGATCAACCTTAAGCTTATATTATAACCATACAATCTTATCTACTTATACGTCTTTCTCACATCACACTTACTTACCCCAATGGGCATTTAGACTACCTCCAAATACCCCATATGACAATGAGTCTATACTTACAACCTACTAGCTAATCTAGCCATTTTCATTCATAGCCTATAAGGGGTTTCTATAACCACCTTAAATATCCACTCTGGGCTCTTTCTCTCTTTTGAAAGGAAAAAAACAAATAACATTCTGAGTCAACACTTCCTTCATGGACTACCACACAATCCATAAATGGTACCACCACATTAGTCTACCACCACGAAAGGGTAAATCATTCTCAATCAACGGTTATTCAACTATAAATATTTAATCACAAAAGTCACCCGCACTCTGACCTCTAACCTTGTGACTTCATATCACAAACTTCTTGGTCTAATTTCACTACCAATAGGTCATGACACCGACACTCTAACTTATACTACTACTCGGGTGAAAATACAGTTCCAACAAACACAAGAACAAAAAGATGAACAACAAGTTTCTAGTGAATCAAAATAGGCCTCACACAGCTTCACTAGACTTTTGTTTTCAACAACACAATGATATCAAGATTACAAGAGATAGAATCTTGATACATAATATTCAATGACTCAAGAATACACATCTTACTCTTGTCTTAACTGAATGCCTCATAAGAACGAGGACACAATTTTACACTAGGGAACTCCTCTCCCGTCTTTTGTGTGACTTCTGAAATTTTTGCTAGATAATCGAAGAAATTCTGGAACACCAGAGTGAAGAAGAAATTAGGATAACTTTTATTTTCGTATGGGTGACACCATAACACGAATTAGAGTATGAAGGAGGAACCGTCTGACTCTATAGCACGAACTAGAACATGAAGAAAGAGAGACATTCCTAAACGCCTTGTAGCATCCTACTTATAAGTGTGGCGCGCTACACACCCATAAATAAGACTCTACTCGACGCAATTTCGCAGATACCCTGGGACCATGAATCGTGCTCTGATACCAAGTTTGTCACGACCCAAACCGGGGCCCTGGCCGTGACGAGCATTCCCAAACCCAAAGGCCCAAAACGTCCTCTGTCTATCTGGTAATCATGCACATAATTCATATGATCAAAGTAATACGGAATAGACACAATAATACGGAAACATGGTCAATAATTTAAAACAATTAAAGGCCTGAAAACATGCCCAATAATATTTAATAAACATCTGCAACAGTTTGCAAAATCTCTACTGACATACTATCTGAATAACTGGGACAAAGCCCCCAGCAGACCAAAAACCATACTGAAATAAATACCTAAATGACTAGGCCTTCCGAAGCAAAGAAGGCTTACCAACTGAACTCTGAGAAAACCCTGTCTATAGACTCTATTGAGGATCTAGAACCCTAGACTGTGCCTCAGTACCTGGGAGGAAGGGGGGGGGGGTCAGCATAATTTTACTGGCACGCGAAGCAATCCAAAATAAAGTAATTGAACATATATATATATATATAATACATGAGAGAAAATGTTCATCAAACATTATGCATAAAATAGTTTTTGAAAAACACATGGGCACCTTCTGAAAATATGTAACCTGTCTGTAAATCTCAAACTCTGATCTGTGTATTACTTTTGAGTTAGGTGGTATACCCTACAAGTCTGATATTCCACGGGCAGTATGGAATCCGCCATTGACTCGGCGGGGAAGCCTCCAACCCAAGTATGCCGCAAGGGTTGGATTTCCTAAATCTGATACACCACACGACACTTAAGTCAGCGTATAATAATATACCCGGGTCGGCAAACCACGATTTTAAGAAATGAGTTGCTTGAACTCAAGCCCTCTTCAGGGAACCACCTAACATCTCTGTATGCCCATTTTTAACCTTTTCTATACATGCAACATTCTAAATATCTAAAATCATGATAGTCTGAAATATTTATTAGTCTGAGTCTGATATGGCATTGGTCTGAATTGGTATTGTCATACCAAGACTTGCAAGTCATGAGTTCTGAGCCATAATACATTAAGCTAAATGTTTCATTTAAAGCATAATTTAGACCACCAAAAACATGCAACTGGTATAGAAGATTTTGTGTTTCGAAACTCAAGTCAAAATCATGCAAAAACTTCATCAACATATGGTGGTCTAGTTCCTTTAGCAAATCCATGCACTCTTTCATTACATGTATTATGAACATTAAACATTCATGCTAGATTCCCTCTTTAGTGATTTAAGAACACCTTTAAATCATAACAAGAGTTCAATCATTTCATATAGTGCTTTTCAAGGATGCATTGCGAAACAATTCATATGCTATGAGAAATCTGAAAAATTCATAATAAGACGGAATTCACCAAAAATCATGCTCTCAACAAGAATTCATTCTTAAATACATGGTTTCATACATTCATATTCTCAAATCACTTTGGGAAAGGTCAAAAGACCAAAACAATGATGTTAAAACATTTAATACATGAATATATACATAGATTCAAAAGCCCCATTATAAAACATGATTTTTCTATGTCCATGAGAATTTAGGAAAATCCCGCATACCTCTATTTCAGAAAATAATGGGTGCTTCTTGAAGCCTGTGAATTGGGGATTCCGAATCTCTAATCAATTTTGAAAACCCACGGTTAAATATTGATTTATTTGGGTTTTTATTTTGAAACCCTTGGGAGTGTTTTTGAGAATTTTTAGATGAATGTGGATGTATTTTGGAGAATTGGGGACTGAATTTCGTGTTTATGGCTGAATAAGGGTGGGAAAAGGACCATTTTGCCCCAAAAATGGAGTGTTTAAGTCACTTGAAACCATAAGAGATGCGCCGCATATGATATCGCTTATATTTACATAAGCGTCGCATATGATATCGCCTATATTTACATGGGCGCCGCATATGATATCGCCTATATTTACCTAGGCACCGCATATGCTATCACATATGTTTTCCAGTGGCCATGTGTGATTGGTTAGGCGACGCATACTACTTTGAAAGGCCATAATTCTTGCTCGGGTTTTGGATTTTAGTAAAATTGGTATCGTTGGAAAGTTATCTCGAAGAACTATCATTTGACACATAGTAGGCTCTCTAATTCGACATATACAGAGAGTTATGGTCGATGGAAGCTGACACAAATTACAACGTCCTCTAAAACTTAATCGATCGAAATAGTTTCAACTCGTCCTTGAGTTTAAGGACCTCAATGGTCTAAATTCATGCTCAAATGGATTCACATACTACATAATTGATTAATATGCCAAATTGGAATAGGATTTAAGGCTCTGGAATTATCAAAGCATCAGAGTCATGGTTTTTATTCTAGCCTGAAATGCGGGGTGTTACATAATGAAACATCTTAAAACCTATGTTATTGTAGTTTGATCTAGCTCCAAGAATGGGAGAACTGGATGTAAGATGAATAATATTTACATCAAACTGGATGCAACAGGAACTGGATGTAAATGTGATGTAAAATCATAATATTACTTTTTATAAATATGATGGAGAGTAATATATGTTATGTTGTCTGTCAAATGCTGAGTTTTTCTTCTATCCGCTGTTGATATATGAACACAAGGATTAAGAAAGCTTGACCAAGTACCCTTGGTTAAATTTATATTCCGACCTATGTTAGGAACATTAGAGTTGGGAAAGTGCAGCCACCAATGGTGTTATGTATCATATCATGAAGACTTCTTTTTTTGTTGTTCCCTTCCACACCTCGATTTTCAGTCTTAGCGTGATATTTTCTTCAAAAGTTGTCATATGTTGGTTGAAAGGAAGTCTGTTGTGTAAAGTTAATAGTCTACTTTATGACTGTGTTTAACAGTTCAAAGTTTGCTTGGGCAATATTCACACAAGTATGTGACCTTTGGAGTGTGGACTAGGTATGTGGCCTATGGGTCACTTAACTATAATTAGAATTTCGGGAAATACCAAATACCAAACGGTAGTAATAATTTTTACCAATCCCGAACCCAAATACCATAATTTTAAAATTTTACTCCCAAATACCATCCCAAATACCAAATTACCGAATACCAATTACAAAATTTTTCGGTTTGGTTCGGTAATTCAATTTTTGGTATTTTATGTCCACCCCTACATATTTGTGCAGAACCTCGTTGCCTACGGACGGTAACAAGAGAGCTAGCCTTTACCTTTCCTTTTAGGAGATGTACTAGTTTCATGGACAAAAACTTTTTTTTTACTTATCTTGGTTGCCTTTTGTATGTTGGTAGAAAGAAGTTAGAATGTTTATGATTATATGGTTAGTAGGGTTGTCAAAAGGCTTGCTTCTTTCTTATAGGGTAAAAGATGTTTTGATCACGAGTGTTCTGTTGGAAAATATGTTCCAAGAATATAAAATTTATAAGAAGAAGAATATAAAGATAAAGGCTTGGCAATATGAGATTGTATGTAAATAGTTTTAATGGATATGACAAGTGTATGAAATTCAGCACTAACAAATAGTAAAAAAATTCTTCTGGAAAGAAGGAACTATAGAACTTGACCGTTGGAAAAGAAAGAATTTCTTAGGGAATGCTGTAAGAAGTTCGAAGTTCTCTGGTGAAGGTGGTGAAGGTTCTAAATTCTTCATGTTAAAAGTTACATTGAAATCACACAACGTGATATTTAAATAGAACTAAAGTAACCAAAGGATAAAAGGACACAACATTTCACTAAAAAATACATTTTCATTAAAGACACTTCATTAAATGATACCTCTTATTAGTTATTAATATAATTTAAACAAAAATTCAACAATCCTCTACTTGTTTAACTATAAATTAGGACACAAATTAATGATAATCCTATCCAACACTGTGAAATGAATATATGAGTTCAAAGGATAACAACAAATTATTGATACGTAAATGTTTTTAGTACTTAAGTAAGAGATACACTAGTATTGGTTGTCATAGATTGGAGGGTTGCATTTTAATACTCTCAATGAGGTTCTGTTTAAGGAACAAGTGTCCCAAGTATGACAAAGACACTGAAAGAACTTCACCTATATGAACATAGAAGTGATGCCACTTTGATTGGGAGTTGGAGTTGCTCTCATAAATGTTCATTGAATTTTGAATAGCACATGAACATAATAGTTCTAAGCATGTTGACTGGAAGTATGGATGAAACGTTTATGTATGCAGTATCATTGATGTTATCATAGAGAATAATACGTTCAAGTCTATTATGCTAACGTGAAATTTCAATTTTGTCTTGCTATATTGCACTAAGGAACAGTTCAAATTGAAAGATACATTACTTTATGTGTGAACATGACTTGATCTCTTTGTTCTAATTTATATTTAAAAAGTGGAGAATTGATGAATTTTTGGTTTGAATTAAATTATTAATTTTAAGTATTGTAATGAAAATGTCTCTGTTAAATAAAAGGTTGTATCTTTTATGAAGAGATGTCTTTTGATGAAAGGTTGTGTCCTTTCTTTCTTTGATTTTTACCAGTTCTTTATAAACTCAACCTTTGTGATTTCTAAAGTATATTTTTTATAGAGTCTTTCTTTACAACTTTCCCCAAAAAGAATTCCTTTCTTCTTCAAAGATCAAGTTTCATAGTTTTTGCTTTTCAAAAAAATTTCTTCACTATTTGCTTAGTGCAGAATTTCATAGGCTTGTCTTATGCACTAAATAATTTGTGTACAATTTCATAACAATCTCGCATAAGAGAGAGAGAGAGACAAAATATTATTTATAGAAAATCATTTCACACGTGTTTTAAAAGCCTTAAATCTGTGTTCATTGTTCATATACTCAAGCCTTTATCTTTGTATTCTTATTCATATAATTTTGTGTTCTTAGAAACATATTTTTCAACATGTTTTTCCTTATATGTTCTCTCTTTGCTTTGACCCTTCTCATAAGTATGCTTAAGTTAATTGAGAAGCATTTAACTAATTTCTTTTGGGTTAGTAGTTAGGGCCATAATAATTATCGCTAGAGTTCTTGGTTAAATTTATGTGTTTCTTTTAATAAAGGAGTATTGGGATCAGAATCATGAAAGACTTTAGCAATGAAGAGATGGTGGGGATTGAGAACCTCAAATTTTATTTGAGCCTCCTTTGTCAAATAAAAGTACGCATTATAGCTCATGTGGTAGGTAAAAAATGAGCTTTGGGATACCATGTCTGGAAATATATGCTTCAGGTTAGAGAAGAGGCAGACAAACATATATTTTGGCAGGTTAAATTTGGGACTCTAGGTACTAGCTAATTTTGGTGGAATAATTAGACGTATAAGGGTCCTTTAGCTTATCAAGCTTCAGATTCTCCCAAAAGTTTAAAACAGCAAGTCAAGATGTTCATCAAGGATGGAAAGTAGCATATTGGCAAGTTTATGATGATTCTTCAAACCACAACTGTGCACATATCTATATGATAGAGATTGGAAATCCAAAAAAGGAGGATGAAGTTTTCTAGGATCTCACAGACCATGATAATTTTTTTAACAGTACTACTTAAAATTTGATAAGAAACTTAAAAACTAAAAAATCTCTCATCAATAGGTATGGCATTCTTCTATTTCTTTAAAAATGTCATTTCTGACATGGAGTATTTCAAAAGAGAAACTATCATATTTAGAATGTTATAATGAAATTTTGCAAACATATGAATTCTAAATGTAACTTTTATCCAACTGAGCATGTTCAAAATTTGAACCATGTTTTCAATTGTAATATCCCGAGATTTCATGTTCTAAATCTCGCAAAATATAGCACATGAAGTTAGCTTTCCAATGTCGCAATTCTCAACTCGATATAATATCGTGGCAAGAAGTTATGCAATTTTCCCTTAAGTGTCAATCAACTACTAGTGGTTATGACTCACGTGAAAACTAATAATTAGACCTTACGAGTCGTTACAAGTAATCGTAGTCACAACAGTGCTTATTAAAAAATCTATTTCAGTGGTTACGAGTCCAACACACGACTTATAGTTTGATATTAAGAATCATGGTGTGGACCCATATATATATATATATTAAGACCTCAAATAGTTCCTAACTTTTTGACAAGTCAAAACATGTCTTAGCGATTAAATTCTTGGGATGTATATAACTATAATCATCTTCAAATGAGGATAATTTTTTTTTACTTTCTGATATCATGACCCACCAATAGATACATAATTTAATTAGTTTTCCAACGATATCAATTTTGCCTTAATCTGATATCAGGGTGAAAAGTTATGGCAAAAAACCTGAAGCACTATTAAAGTTGCCCGGACTACGACTCGTAATGTCTCATTATGAGTTTCTAAGAGGGAGTCATAATTTGGACAATAAATAATAAACATGGGTTTCTAACTACGACTCAAGCCATCACTCATAGCCAGACCTTACGAGTCATGACCTAAGTTGTTGGGACGGCTTCCAGATGTTTTTCAAATGATTCCTAAGAATTTTTTTTGGTATTTCCCCAATCTTTTAACCACAAAACTACACTGTTTAAACTATTTTAAGGCTGAACAAAAAGTCAAAATCCTCCAAATCCATGATTCAACCATAACTCCACCTAGAGAAATCAAAAGGGGTGATTTTCTCTTTTCTCTAAGGCAACTAGGGTTCTTCAAGTTCAAGCCCAGTTCTAAGAAATTCATCCAAGGCTTCTATAATCAGGTATGTGGGAAATTCTCAATGGGTTTCTTTCACTCATTGAGTCTCAAAATCTCCTTTTTGATCAATTATGAATTTTTAATCTTCTTTTGTGAAATTATTCATGTAAATCATGAATTAAATCCATGTTTTTTTTGTAATTTGAATTCAAGCCATGTCAATATGTGTTTTCAACTTTCCATGTGAATTAAGTTATTTCATGTTATGAATTTCAATCCCCCATGTCATGCTTAGCCAATACTATGTCCAATTCTAAAATTTATGCTTTAAACTATATAAATATGATATCCTCCCAAGTTTAGCTCATTCCCATGTCCAAATTCATGTAATTTATCAGGTTATTGAAATGTAATATGTTCTGGGTCTATGAATTATGATTTACTACCAATATTTTTTATGATGTTATCATATTTAAAATAATCATTTAGTGTTAGAGGGTTATGAATACTCGATACCTATGTATTTTTGCATGTTTTCGTTTTCAAGTAACAAGTTAGTCTGAATCATGATTTTATCAACATATTCAGATCATTATTTTTATAGTGAACCCACCAGTATTATTTCATGTTAAGTACATTAGTTTACATGTTCACGATTGCTTCAGACTCTACACGCACTGTTGTTTTCAAAATACCTTGATCTGAGCTTATCAGTTATCAGTGCATACACCAGCTTGTGCTTCAGTGTCTTTCAATTGATAGTAAGATTTAGCACTGAGAGGGAAGTGTGGGTTCAACGCATCCTATTTCTCAAAAACTATGTGCCACCATAGTTTTAGGGGTCTCATAAGAGAGTATTTCCCCTTGCCCAATATGGACTCAATTTAGTGATCACTCTAGTTCAGGTTCTACTCCTATGGCAGGATAGAACAACCCTCATCAATGTGGATCAGACGTTGGACTCCATGATCGCTCACATGGTCTATGTCGGTTACATGATAACTCCCAAAGTTTCAGTTAGCACTCAGTTTATATTAGTCCAAGTTTGCTTGACCAAGTTATCAGATTACCAGTTATTCAAGACATTTTTACAGATTATTCAGTATTCAGATCATGTTAGTACATGTCTTACTTGGTCTTGCATTCATCTTACATGTTAATGTTTTCATGCTTAGTATTCATACATGATCCTCAGTTCAGTTTTACAACATGTGAAGCTTTACATGAGATTTATATATAGTATTTATGTTTCTACCGCTCCCCATCTTACAAAATTATTTTTGGTTTATGATTTATAAATATCACTTTAACTTACAGTTTCACGTATAACCATGTTTTAAATGTACGTTTCAACAAATAACTTATATCCTTAGTTTTAATGCATGATTTAAATATTTTTATGACTTAGTGCATGTCTACATATACTAAGTACATTCCAAAGTACTGACCACATATATGCATTTTTGGATACATTCCTTCATGATATAGGTACCATATGTAGTCCATACACTAGGGTCAGATAGTTCTCAGCATTCAGCCAGCAGGTGATGAGATCTCTTATTTTGGGAACTCCAGCCAGTTGTAGTTCATGTACTGTATTATTATTATTCTTATGTATTTATTTGTGGTAGTTGGAGGCATGTCCCAACCACCTATAGTAAGTATAGTAGGGGCTTCATAGATAGTCCGTCAAAGTCATTATATGTAATTCAAGTTCTTTCTTTAGTTTTATCATGTTGTAAGCTTTATCAGTATTACATTTATTCAGATTTTCTCATGATTATGTTTTTGCTCAGCAAATTTAGCTTTTATTTATATTATAAATTAGTTTCTTAAGAAACATGCCTGTACATGTGATACAAGACTATGTGTGTATCAAGAGATTTCAACCAACACAAGAACAACAAGATGAACAACAAGTTGCTAGTGAATCGAAATATGCCTCACACGGCTTCACTAGACTTTGAGTTTGTGTTTTGAACAAGAAAATGAGATGAATAGCAAGGCAACAATGCTAGTGAATCGAAAGATCCCCACATGACTTCACTAGACTTTTAGATTCAACAACACAAAGTTAACAAGATTACAAAAGAGATAGAAATTTGACACACAATATTCAAAGATCTAAGAACTCTAACAATGATAAAGGATCCTAAGAGTAGTGAATATTAATCAATATAATTAAATGGTCTTTAAATGATTAATCAATATAATAAAGAAAAAGAAGAAAAATATAAAGAAAAAAAATTATTAAACGAGATAAATCAATTTAAAGAAAAATTAGAAATAGACAATAAAGAAATAAAAAACAAAAAATTAGAAATAAATAATATAGATGTTGAAGAGACAGATAATTATGATTCAGAAGATAGTGAAACGTATACAGAAATATTAACAAATACAAAAAATTTAGAAATCAATGAAAAACAAGAAGTAATTGATGAAGAAAACTTAGAAAATATCAACACAGAAATAAATACTCTTGATAAAAAAGAAGATGAAAATATAATACCTAGAACATCAGAAATAAGGAAACCTACATATTATAAGAATAAGTTTAAAAAATATAATCTAAAGAATGAATATGACAAATGGACACCAAAACAAATTGTTAATAAAAATTATAACTTTTTAGACTTAGATTGTGTAATAGATACAGAAAAAACAATACAATTATCGATAGGATATATGAAAAAACAATTATTAGATAATAATATAAGTGTAATAGATGCACCAGAATATATAGAAAGAACACTAATAGGAACAGTGAAATTATGGTTTTTAAATCTAACTGAAAATAGTAAAAGAATATTAAGAACTGACAAACCCACAGAAGGAACATCATCAACAAAATTAACACCTATAGAATTATTAAAAAAATATGAAACAGCTATAAAAGACGAATTTAGTAGCATGACAACAACAGAAGAACAAAATAAAGAGAAAGATACAAATAGGAATTTAATGTTAAAATTAGCAATATGTAATATGTGCTACATAGATGAATATACTTGCGCATTTAAAGAATATTATTATAAAGGAGCATATAATACAGAAGAAAGTAAAGAAATAAGAAAATTATATTTTAGTAAATTACCTGAACCATTTAGTTCAAAAATAATAAAAAGCTGGGATGAAACAAAAATAGTAGATATTCTAGGAGCAAGAATAAAATTTTTACAACAATGGTATAGAAACCTATGTGAAAAATATAGAGAAGAAATAAAAATGGAAAAAACATTAATAAGAAATTTAGCATGTTGCAAAGATAAAATAGCACCTCAATTTGGATGCGAAGAAAGATATTATAAGAAAAGAAAAAGACATAAGAAATATAAGAAATACAAAAAATCAAAATATAAGTATAAGAAACCAAGAAAAAGATATTATGTAAAAAATTATAAACATAAAAGACCATTTAAAAACAGAGAAGCTTTTAGAAAAATTAAATATTAGCATACATGTTGAAACTAGATTGGATTTATATTGATTAATTATGAGAAGACCATTTAAAAATAGAGAAGCTTTTAGAAAAATTAAAGAATCTTTAATTAGTAATTATTCAGAATATATAAGTCTAAATAAAATAAAAGAAAACCCACAAAGACTAGCCTACCTAATTACCTTAATATCTAGTATTGAAGCAAAATTAATAATCCATTTAAAATCTAGAAGAATGAGACACATACCACCTAATTATGATAAAATCAGATTTAGGTATCCACCAAAATACTATAAATATGGTTTAAATGAATAAAATACAAAAATACAAAGAACTAAAACAAATTATTTCTGAAAAACGTAAAGAATTAAAAATAAGAATGGAAAGATTAAGTTATAATATATTTGCCGGAGTTAGTAAAAACTCAATAAATGCACAAAAAGATGAAATATCAAATTTAGAATCACAAATAGATAGTTTAGAATATATATATCAACATGAACTATTTACAATAAAATGAACAAAGAAGAATTTATAATAGATGAAAAAATATATGAAAATCACGAAGGATTAAAAATAAGAATAGTATTTTCTAATCTAGGAAGAAGATATAAGAAAATAAGTGAACATTTATATTAAATGTTAGAAAAAGAAGAATTAAAATTAGAAGATAAATTGACAGCTATGGTAAGAATAGAAATGGAAAACGAAGAAATAGATAGAAAAAAGGAAATAGAAAAAATAAAATAACAAACTACAGAAGAAATACGAAAAATAGAAGAAACTAAAAATAGTAGGATTGCTGAATTAGAAAAAGAACTACAAATGTTAAAAGATCTGTATGAAAAAAGACAGAAAGAAAAAGAAATCTATAAAGGAATGTACTTGTTATAATTGCGAAAAAATAGGACATTTAGCTAGAGATTGTAAATTACCTAAAAACCCAAAAAATAAACAAATATCAGAAATAAAAATAGAAAATACAGAATATATGCAGATAGATTATATAGATTACGAATTAGAAAGTGAAGACAGTATATATGAAATTTCAGAGAATGAAACAGATAATGAAATAGGAGATAATGAAATAGATAGTGAATTAGACGAATTAAATGACTGAAGAAGATATAAAAATAATAACAAGAGAAGAATATTTAATTGACGAAGGAACAGATCAAAAAATAATATTTGATAACAATGTATTTGATGAAATAAAAGGAAAAGAGTTAGACTTAAGTGTAGAAAAAATATTTAAAATACCAACAATAAAAAATATATTTACTAGAAAAAAGAAAGAATATTATGTAGTAAGCCAAAAGGAACATGTAATAGACTGTAGATATGCAAAAGGTAAAGCTAGTATACCACTAGTAACAAAAAGAATAATTAATAAAGAGATAAACGATATAAAAAGTAGAGACCCAATAAAATATGTACACCTAGGAGGTACAGAAATATTAATAAAAGCATGTTTTAGAGAAGGAATAGATACACCAATAGAATTATATTTAACAGATGATAAAATTATAAAACCTATTGAAAAAAGTATAATAACTGCCATAAAAGGAAATTTAATATACCAAAAATTTAAATTTATAATAAGTGCGAATTATTCAATAGCAGTAACGGATAAAAATATAGACAAATCATTAGTATTATATTGGAAAATATCAGGAATAGAATTAACCCCAGGAAGTAAAATATTTACGGCAAGATGTAAAAATCTATATGTATTAACAACAAAACATAAAATAACTGGAAAAAATAAAATTAATAAAATACAAATAGAAAGCCCTTTTGAACAATTTGTAAAAACAATTGATAATAATGATTATAGTTACAGAAATGTAGACATAGAAGAAGATCTGGAAATAATAAATGATAGAATAAGTACAACAAAAAGAACAGCTTATGATAAACCGGAATCATCAAGCTCATAAAAAAGAACAAGTTATGAAAAAAGTTCAATGGATAATTCAAACCAATATTACATAACAGGAAAGGTAAATGAAAAAGAATATTTAATACTCTTAAATACAGGACAAGAAGAAAATTATATAGCAAAATATCTAGTAAAAAATGAGGAAATAAAAACTGACAATAATATATGCCCAGATCTACCAAGAAGTTTAATAAATACTAAAAATATAGCAGAAAAAATAATAATAATAATAGGAATAAGAAAAATAAAAATAGAATTTGAAGTAAAAGAAGAAATGCAAAAAACAGACGTAATACTAGGAATAAAATGGCTAGAACAAGTAAAACCATATAATATAGAACATACACAATTAACTATAACATATAACAGAGAGAAATTATTCTTAAGAAGAGCTTTAACATAAAATGAAAATATATGTATTAATGAAGATAGTAGTAGAAGGATATTACAGTAGATATTATACGCCTATGATAGATACAGGAGCAGAAGCTAATTTATGTAGATATAATTGTTTACCAGAAAGTAAATGGGATAAATTAAAAACACCAATAATAATTAAATGATTTAATAACGAAGGAAGATTAATTACTTATAAAGCTAAGAATGTAAAAACACAAGTATGGGATAAAATATTAACAATAGAAGAAATCTATAATTATGAGCTAACATCAAAAGATATACTTTTAGGAATGCCGTTTTTAGATAAATTATACCCACATATAATAACTAGAACAGATTGGTGGTTTACAACACCATGTAAACAGAAAGTAAGAGCAAAAAGAGTTATTAATAAAATAAGAAAGAAAACTGATTGGATAAAAGGAAGTGAAAAAATTACACAAAAATTGGAAAATATAAAAAATACTGAAGATACAATAGAACTGGTCGTATTTTCAATAAATAAGAAGGAGATAACTATATTTTCAATAAATAAGATAGAAATAATTAAGAAAAAATTAGAACAATTATATAGTGAAGATCCATTAAAAGGATGGGAAAAACATAAAACCACTATAAAAATTGAATTAATAGATAAAAATAACATAATAACCCAGAAACCATTAACATATAATTTTGATGATTTAAAAGAATTTAAAATGCATATAGAAGAATTATTAGAAAAACAATATATACAAAAAAATAATAGTAAACATAATAGCCCAGTATTCATAGTAAATAAACATAGTGAACAAAAAAGAGGAAAAAGTAGAATGGTTATTGATTATAGAAGTTTAAATGCAAAAACAATGACTTATAATTACCCAATACCAAATAAGATATTAAAAATAAGACAAATACAAGGATATAATTATTTTAGTAAATTTGATTGTAAATCAGGATTTTACCATCTAAAGTTAGAAGAAGAATCTAAGGAATTAACCGCATTTACAGTACCACAAGGATTTTATGAATGGAATGTACTACCATTTGGATATTAAAATGCACCAGGTAGATATCAACATTTTATGGATAGTTATTTTAAACAACTACCCAATTGTATAGTATACATAGACGATATACTATTATATACAAAGACCAAAGAAGAACATTTAAAATTATTGGAACAATTTACGGATATAATAGAAAAATCGGGAATAAGTTTAAGTGAAAAGAAAGCTGAAATTATGAAAAATCAGATAGAATTTTTAGGAATACAAATAGATAAAAGTGGAGTAAAAATGCAACAACATATAGTACAAAAAATAATAAATTCAAAAGAAGAATTAGATACAAAAAAGAAATTACAATCATTCTTAGGATTATTGAACCAAGTAAGAGAATATATACCAAAATTAGCATAAAATCTAAAGCCCTTACAGAAAAAATTTAAAAAGGATGTAGAATATAATTATAACGAAGAAGATAAAAAACAAGTTCAGAAAATAAATATACTTTGTAAAGAATTACCAAAATTACAATTTTCAGATGAAAATAGAAAATTTATATATATAGTAGAAGCAGATGCTAGTGAATGTAGTTATGGAGGAGTACTTAAATATAGATATGAAAATGAAAAAACAGAACATCATTGTAGATATTATTCAGGAACGTTTAATGAAATAGAAATAAAATGGGAAATAAATAGAAAAGAATTATGTTCATTATATAAATGTTTATTAGTATTTGAGCCATATATTGTATATAACAAGTTTATTGTACGAACAGATAATACCCAGGTACGTTGGTGGCTAACAAAGAAAATACAAAATTCAGTTACAACAAAAGAAATTTGGAGACTAGTATTGAATATATTAAATTTTACATTTACAATTGAAGTAATTAGTGCTAACAAAAATGTTATTGCAGATTACATATCAAGACAAAGCTACACAGACTGATATAATAGAAGAGGATACTCTAGAAAAGATATTCAACACCCTAACTACGCTTTCAATGAAAGTGGACAGTATGGGTAATGAAATAGAAAAGCTAAAGACTAATGAAGTTAAACTGAAGTCTGAAGCTACAAATCAGCTAACTCAGCAGTGTGCAGAGCTATGTCGATCGGAAGACATTAAAATTCCAGAGCTAGAAGGAGACGTTGAGATACTCCATAAAACCCATAACGTTTATCAATCTACTTCTGCAGGTACAAGCAAAGGAGTTAGGAAAAATACAAATATGAACCTAAACAAGCTATTTGATAAACCATTTATTCCAAATACACCAAAAGATCCTATGTTTATACCCCCACAAATTACCACATACCGAGAAAGTCTAAACCAAGACAAAAAGACCTACAACTATACAACCCGAACATACATAGAAAATATTTACAAAATACAAACCTTCTTAAATACCAACCCCAAAGCTATAAACATCCAAGAACCACATACGGATTACATA
Organism: Capsicum pubescens; assembly: GCA_030864215.1. NCBI lineage: Eukaryota > Viridiplantae > Streptophyta > Magnoliopsida > Solanales > Solanaceae > Capsicum > Capsicum pubescens. The sequence continues at coordinate 252,433,224 of CM061538.1, forward strand.
ACCCAGAAGCTAACCGGATACAATAAGCTAATTGTTTTACCCAAAACCAAACCAGGTCTAGTTAAAACCTGTTACGAATATGGACTACTTAGTACCATATATACCCAAGGCGGAAATGAAATATCCAATATACCAGAAATATATGATTCATTTAACATTTTTAAAAGAATAACCAAAGGTAACCTATTTTTTATAAAATTTTATACGGCACCAGCAGAGATATTGTATGATGAAGTTAAATCACCTATACAAGTTGTAAAAATAGGAATGACCCGAGATATGATTATACCAGAAGATATTATTCCACAACCAGAAATACCTAGAATTGAGATACCAAATTTTTATGCAAATAAGAGAATTATCGGACTATCCACAATTCTTCAAGAGTTAGCAAATACTTATCGCAACAGAAATCCCATATGGAGTTATTATTCAAGAGGTAATGTAATAGTATACTCAAATTCAAAGGAACTACGAGAAGCAGATATGGAAGAAGTTAGGCAATGGATCTTGACTTTACTCAATCCAGAGAAAAAACCTATCACCAGAGCCATTAGAGAAAAATTTATTTCGGAAGAATTATTAACCAGATATTGCAAGTTAATTGGACATAAATATCCAGACCATCAATGTTCAAAATGTAATGGAGAAGATAATATCGTCCCAGAAGTTCAACTGGAATAGAAGAAGATAAAGGCGACAGCTGAAGATGTAAGATATGAAGCAATAATGGAGATACAGAGCAATAAAAAGAAGATAACTACGGATAAAGAAAGAAAGTAATTCAAGAAAGAGATATGAAAGAATAGCTAGATTTACGTAAAAATCATGTAATTTTTTTTGTTTTTGTTGACTTTTCTTAGTCTTTTTTGGCAAGTAGTGCCATTATTAGATTTTTGGCAAGTAGTGCCATTATTAGATTTTTGGCAAGTAGTACCATTATTAGATTAGACATTTGCTTTAAAGACTTTTGTAGAAACGTTTTTTTCATTTCTGTAAAATAGTTGACAGATGTAAAGAAAAACAGTGTACATTTTCATATTATAAATAAACGAGCACTTGTTCAGATGAAGGTAAGCCTTCATGTGTTGAAGCAAAAAAACTCTCTCCTGCCCACTACAAATATTTTGCTTAGTTATTAAAAAACAGATTTATTTCAATGAAAAAATCTATGGAGGAGCAAAGCTTAGAAATATCAAATCTACCCGAACAGGTATATTTATTTATGATTATGAATAGCTAAATTCATAATTCCCAACAATCATGGTATGATAAAATAAATTCATGTTAGTTACTTTATAGTAGAATTATTCGAAGAATAATATATTAAGAAGTTTATTAGCAAAGTGGAAATGGAGAAAAATCCCTAAGAACTATGCCATCCTAAAGGTGAAACCAATGAGGCAAGAAGCCGTGGTGGGGAGTAACCAGAGTAGAGGCGCTGTTTAAAGGAAAAAGTATACAGATTACCATGCTAATAGTGACCGAAGAACATGTTATTTAAGAATAATCTAGTATATAGTAATCTAAGATGACCATATTTTGTTATGTACATGATTGAAGGGAATATTTTGAAAATAGCAATTTTATGAAAATGAATAATTACTTATCTGATACAATGGTAGATAAATTTAAAATACTTATTTTGTATGCACTTAAGGATATAAAAGTAGTAGATATAAGAAAAATCATATTAGAAAAAGCATTTGGTAAATATTATATGACTAGAATAAATTACATACCATACCTACCTAACTACTCTTACAAATACTTACCATGATAAATTACATATATCTAGAATTTTTGGAAAAAGATATAAGAAACATACAGTTAATAGAAAAACAAATGAAAACAAATTTATACAAATACATGGAAACTAAAGATATAAAATATATAGAATTTCTTAATGAAAATATGCAAGAATTACTTAGACTAAAACAAACAACTAGAAAATATTATGAAAAAGCATGATAGATGATATTAAAATACTTCTTTTATATATACTTAGAGATATAGAAATTATAGACATAAAGAAAATAATATGGGAAAAATTAGAAGATTATGAAGAGAAAGAATTATTAAACAGTATAGAAAACTTACGCATATATTATGAACATCAATATTACTTAGATTCAGATGAATATTATTCAGAATAAATAAATGTTAGACTATATAAAAAAAATTAGAGAAAGGCAAAATTGGATATATGAAGAAGTTAATTACAGAAATCAACTTGAAATAGAAAAAAGACAACTAGAAGAAAAATTACTTAAAATAAAATTAACCTTAGAAAAAGAAGATACAAGTAATAATTTATTTAATACATACGAAAAATTATTTAATACAGATGGAAAATTACCTATACATGAACAACAAATACTAGTTAGTCAGATAAAGAACATAAACCTACGAATTGAATATAGCAAAGTTAGAATAAAATACTACACAAAAATTGCTAAAATTTCAATAGGATAAAAATAATAAACTACACAAATTAATGAATACATCTTACGAAAAGAATAAATCATTAAAAGAAATAGAAACTCAACTATATAGTTTATACCTAGAATACAAAAGGTTACATAATACTAACGAGGATCCTAAAACACTAGATAATTTAATTACGATAATATCTAATCTAGAATATGAATTAATAAAACATCTTAAGTCAAGAAGATAAAAATGAAAATTATTCTAATCAATAATATTCATAAAATACATTATATAAAAATAAATACTACGTATTTATTATCTAGTAAAATTATCCGCACCCCCCTACAATTGGTATCAGAGCACAGTTATTTAAAAAATATGAAAGCAGCATACATGTTGAAACTAGATTGGATTTACTTGAGATTAATTTATATTGATTAATTATGAGAAGACCATTTAAAAAGTGAGTTTCTAGCCAAGAGACAACACTAGTATCACTCTACTAGTGAGTTTTCGAAATTGGGGCTTCTCCAACGGAAGAGAGAAGTTCCAAAATATTACAAGTGTTTTGTTGTCTTCCAAAATATGAATGAACTAACTAAAAGACTAGCCCTAACAAATGGCTTAAATAGTCAATTACAAAGGAAGGACAAAAGACCAAAATACCCTTGGCATTAAGTGGGTGGGTTTGAGGTGTTTTGTTGGGCCTCTTCACACTTTAATAAGTATAGGCCGTTAGATGGACTCACAAGGGCCTCACACACAACCAAGGATGTGAACAAGGCTTGGAGTCGTTGCAACTCACGCGCTTGGCTTCATGTGAAAGTGATACAGATTTAATAATAATTGATCTCTAAATATTGAAGGGGTTACAGCTGTATATATAGAGAACTGAAGAATAACTAATTACAGAATAACCCAGATGTATTTAATAATTATATATGTAGTCTATTATCCCCCCGCAAGCTGATCAGCGGTAACGAGGGGCAGCTTGGAGCAGAGAGACTGAAAAGGCTGTAACGGAAGAGGCTTGGTGAGAATATCAGCAAGCTGGTCAGTAGATGGGACATAGTGCGTGGCCATCGCTCCTGCAAGTACCTCATCGCGAACAAAGTGACAGTCAGACCCAACATGCTTCATACGATCATGAAGGACTGGATTTTTGGTAACACAAATAGTGGACTGATTGTCACAATAAATCTGTGGTTTCGTCGGGGGAATGCCAAGTGCATCCGTAAGGTATCGTAACCACATGGCTTCAGCAACACCCGCAGCCATGGCACGATATTCTGCTTCTGTGGAGGAACGGGACACTCGCGTTTGCTTCTTGGTGCACCAGGAAATCAGATTCGGTCCCATCATAACAATATATCCAGTAGTGGACTTTCGATCATCTTTGTCGTTAGCCCAATCCGAATCAGAAAAAACAGATATATCAAACGAGCCCTTTTGAAATAAAATTCCACAGTGAAGAGTACCTTGAAGATAGCGCAGAATGCGTTTCAAGGCCTGAAAGTGTTGTTCTGTGGGAGCATGCATTGATTGGGAGACTCGATTGACTGCATATTGGATGTCCGGACGAGTAACAGCAAGATAATGAAGTCCACCGACGAGGCTCCGATATAGTGTAGGATCGGCAAAGGGAGTATTCGGCCCTGGGGATTGGCGGACTGCCATGGGAGTGACCGCGGGTTTGCAGTCTGTCATTCCAGCCCGATTTAGAAGTTCAAGGGTATATTTTGTCTGATGCATCAATATGGTTCCCGATTTGCGGATGAGTTCGAGGCCAAGAAAGAACTCCAGAGGACCGAGGTCCTTAAGTTTGAAGTCACGATGCATAGCTTCAGTAATTTCAGTGATGAGTGACGACGAGCTGCCTGTAATAACAATATCATCCACATAGATAAGAATGATGACTGTCCCTCGAGAACAGTGAAGGGTGAAGAGGCTGTTGTCATGATGGTAGGTGCGAAAACCAAGACCCTGCAGAAAAGTAGAGAGACGTGTGTACCAGGCACGAGGGGCCTGTTTCAGGCCATACAGTGATTTGCGAAGCTTGCAAACATAGTGAGGACGGTTGGGATTAACATATCCCGGTGGCTGAACCATATAGATTTCTTCCTCAAGATGACCATGAAGAAAGGCATTGCTGACGTCTAGCTGATGAAGCGGCCAATCATAGTGAAGAGCAAGAGACAAGACCAGACGAATAGTCTGTTGCTTAACAACAGGGCTGAAGGTCTCCTTATAATCCACACCATACTCCTGATGATACCCTTTTGCAACCAGACGTGCTTTATAGCGAGAAAGAGATCCATCTGAATTTCGTTTGATGCGAAACACCCATTTGCACCCAATAGACTTTCGGTTACTAGGCAGAGGTACCAAATCCCATGTACGTTGTTCATTCAGAGCCTGAAATTCCTCATCCATAGCTTGGCACCAGAAACTATTTTTGGAGGCTTGGTTGTAGGTAGTAGGCTCAGTTGTGGGATGTGCATCAAAGGGTATTTGAGTGTGGTAGGCTTTTGGTTTGAAGGTACCGGCCTTGGCTCGGGTTGTCATAGGATGAGTGTTGAGTGGAGGGTGATTAGGAAGGGGTGGTGGAGTTGTATGATGTGTGGGCGGGGGTTGGGTGGGGCTGCCGTGGGAGCTGGGATGTGCAGCGGTGGATGGGGTGGCTGTATGTGTGTTAGGAGTATGATGTAGGGAAGTGGTGGGTTGTGTGGCAGTCGGCTGGGTGTTCGGGTGGGAGGTTTGGGGTTTCGGGTGGGTAGTGGTGTAGTGGGGTACCGGGTTAGGTGCCGAGTGAGCCGGAGCATGAGCGTGAGAAAAGGACGGAAATAATGGCACAACGCCAAGTGGATTGGGGGAGTATGGAGTAGAGGAAAGACTTGTGTAAGGAAATTGTTCCTCCACAAAACGAACATGACGGGAAACATATGTTTTCTGAGATACAGGATCGAAACATTTGTAACCTTTGATAGTGGGATGATAGCCTAGAAAGACACAAGGGGTGGACCGAGGTTGAAGTTTATGTTGAGTGTGCGGACGCAACCAGGGATAAACTAGACACCCAAACGGGCGGAGATGGATATAGTCGGGTGGATGATTGTAGAGACGGGCATATGGAGTGGAGTTGGAGAGAGTGTGAGTGGGCATGCGATTTATGAGGTAGTTGGCAGTAGCAAGGGCATCAACCCAAAAGGAAACAGGTAAGGTGGAATCATGGAGGAGCGCAACAACTGTTTCTATTAGGTGACGGTGTTTGCGCTCAGCAACGCCATTTTGTTCAGGGGTATATGGACATGAAGTGTGATGAAGAGCCCCTAGATTTTGAAGAAAAACACCAAATGCATTGTTGACAAATTCTTTGCCATTGTCACTTCGAAAAATTTTGATTTTGGCATTAAATTGATTTTGAACCATTCGGTCAAAGTTTACAAAAATAGTATAAGCTTCAGATTTAAATTTCAGAGGATAAAGCCAAGTGAATTTACTGTAATCATCAACAAAACAGATATAATAACGAAAACCTTGAACAGAAGGAACTGAGGTTGGACATGGGTTAACTTGGGATCACTTGTGGTTCTAAGCACCGTGTTATGAATAGGGGATAGTCTCAGATCGTGACATCAGTCAAGGAAAAGCAGTTAGTTATATTTGAAGTCTTTTTTTGGTGCTCTCCTTGGTATTAAGCAGTCTTATCTTTCTATTAAAGCGCAACAAATGATTTGCATAAATTGATTTTACATATAACTTTTATTATTATTTATTGTACTATTTGGAAAGAGACTTGTTCGTGTAGATATGGAAATCAAAGAAATATAGTAGATATAAACTAAAGTAATAGGTGAACTAGACAATTCAAGCAACCACATCAAGTCATTTCCTGGATGCCAACTTTCTTTTTTTGGTAGGACTTTTATTACAATCTTAAAATGCATTATATTCCTAGATTACTGGTGGTATGTTGGCAAAAGCTAGGCCAAGGCTTTCTCAAGCTCAACACTGATGAAAGCTTCAACCTAAGTAATAGAAGGACGGGACTTAGTATGGTTCTCAGATATGAAAAGAAAAAACTAATCATAGTTTTTTCAATTCTGTAAGATTTTTTCATTCACAATATAAGTCACAATGTAACAGAGGTAAAGGTCGTGTTTGCGGATGGTTCCCTCAGAATGATTACACCAACCTCAACATCGAACTAGACTCTTCGCTAATTAAGGAATGCTCAAAGTGGAAAAAATAGTAGTTTCAAATTAAATAAAGCAATCAAAGACACTTCTTCATGGTTTAGACAAGCCACAGTTAGGTTTACTCATTGCTATAGAGAAGTTAATCAATTTGCAAATTAGCTGGCAAAATGGCAATGAACTCTCAGGCTAGCAACACATCTCTTCTCCCAACAACTTTTATGTAAAGTTCCATAAATTTCTAAGATTAATTAGGACTAGTTTGAATCTAAAGGATGTAATTTAGTCAAATCTGAGCGATGCCGGGCTCACACAATTATAACAAAGGTGCAGGCAAACTTGTACTTAGTATTTGTATAGCCTAGAATAAATTATAACTCCATGAGGCAGGTGCTTGAATTAATTGAATTATTTAATGTTATTAAATTATTTAAAGTATAATTATTTATCAATAATATAATCTATTATTACATGGAATAATCAGTTTACTAGTGACTAATTGGCAAGAAATGAGACAAAGAAAAAAAACAGCAACTTTGAACCAAAAGGGTTCACTTGGACGATGGCTAAGTGAGGAAAGAAAGTTGAAAATGAAAGAAGCATAATCTGGCAGTGATTTCCAACGGGGATGCCAATGGTAGCGTCAAAAAACTTAAGGAATCAGTGGGCGTGCGCCTTGGCCACGCAAAGTGCAAATGAAGAGTGCCCTGGAGTAGTCTTTTAAAGGCATCTTGGAGAGTGAAAAGTTTGAGGAAAATTTAATTGTTCGTTAAGTTTCAAATGAGAGATGAGATAGGGAATTTAATTTTCATTCAAGGTGTGTTTATTGATTTTGCCCAAATTATACCTTCTAAAAAGTATAACGTGGTCGCTTGTCAAATATAGAACCCAACTAGGTTGGGATCAAATCCGCAGTGAATAGAATAAAAATCTGTCACGAGCTTGTTGATGTAGTCAGAAAGTACAGAAAGTAAATAGGGGTGGTGGGTGGTGGGTGGGGTTTGTGGCAATCAGTAGTAACAGTAACAATGCTTAGCAAGTAAGGTTGAAAACAATATGAGATGATCACTAAAATTGTGTTCCCCCTGACTTCTTAACTCCATAGACTTATCGTGCTCGTCAATCTATCTTGGTGCCTTGCATACAGAATCTAAAAAGTTAGGTATCACCTAACCATCTCTCGATCTTGGTTTGGGTGAATTTCACTCATCTCCTCTCGGTCTCAGAGTGTCACAACTAACCTTTTCCTGAATCTCGGATTAACTATATCCTCTTGATCTCAAGTTAGTTAGATGAAGGTTGGTAGCTTACAAATTACTATTGTGATCTTCTTTTCCTAATCTCAACCTTTCTCTCGAGTTAGTATCGAATACAGGCAGGTTCATAATATCTGCAGTCATCAAGAAAATAATCAATTCAAAGAAACCACAATACATGCACAAACACCAGTCAAGAATAATTTTGCACTTTCTCTACTTCGTTAATCCATCACGGTTTCACAACCTTAGTTAAGAGGTTTAGCTGCTCATGTTTGCAAGAACACACATATAATTCATAATTAAAATCATATGAATGATCTCACAAAAGATTAAGAACGAAAACCAAAATCTCAACTTTATATCAAATCCTAAAAACCAAGAACAAAAATTTCAAGATCAAAAGTGTATCTTAGAACTCAATATAATGTTGTAAGTATGTAAAGTGCGTAAAATAATAGTAAAAATCAATGGGTATATATAGTTACATTAGAAAATCTAAATTCTATCCAAAATAAAATAGAAAAATAAGGTCGGCACTTACCTACGACCCCACTTATGGGCTGTAGGTAGTACGTACGAGCCCTAGGTGGGTTCGTAGGTCTCTGAGGAAGTTGTTGGTCTTAAGTATCCGTAATACCCCGTACTTTTTCCTAGCTCAGTTCATTCTAGGTTTAACTCTAAAAAAATGAACAATTCTTGATACATGTAGAATTTTTCAAGTTCCATACCCATAAATGTGTAGATAATTGAATTAGCTTTCCAATAATACCAATTTTGCCTTGATCCGATACTCGGTTGAGAAGTTATGGAGATTTTAGTAAAGTAGCAGGGCATCGCGATAAGCACCGCATCACGGTGAAGTGCAGAATCGCAATTGTTTGGTTTCCAGTGGAGCACCACGATTATCCCGCATCATAGTGAATCTCCAATTCCCATTCGTCCCATTCCAGTAGCTCATATTTTAAGGACATAATTTATCTATTTTAGTATTCCAGCAGTTCAGTAGTTATTTCAGTCGGAGTTAGTTGGGGGTTTGCCCCATCAACTCCATATTCTGATAGTTAGAGGCTTTCAGACTAGCATAGTTAGTTATTTAATTTTTAGATGTTATTATCAATTATACTCAGTTATTATTTTAGTATTTTGAGAACCTTATGGCATTTTCAGATTTCTTCCACATATATATGTATTCCAGTATTATATTCAGTGCTCACAGTAGCTACCAGTCATGGGTTAGCTTGTGGTCCTTCAGGGTCGTAAGCACTGTGTGATGCTTAGGGTGTACTCTCAGGGCATTACAAACTTGGTATCAGATCCAAGTTTTAAAGAGTCTCAGGAAGTCTGAAAGCCGAGTCAAGTAGAGTCTTGTGCATGGGTGTGTAGCGCGCCACACTTATGGACAAGAGGCTATGAGGATTTTGTAGGAAAAAGTTCCCTTCTTTCAGTGTTCATGTCATGCGAGTGAGCATTAGCTCAAGATAATCTCCTTGTCTAATTCAAATTTTCCTTCCGTTTACAGAACATGCCTCCCATAAAGACCAACAAAAGAAGAACTGGGAACCATCCAGCACCTTCATCCGTTTAGAAAGATCCCCTGAATAAACATGTCTCTCACGCAGAATTCAAAGAAGCTTTCACCACTCTAGCCCATTCTGTGGCAGCTCAGAATGTTCGACCAGCTGCTGTTTAGGTCAACTCAATGGATAATACTGCTGCAACTAGAATTTAGGACTTTACCCGAATGAACTCTCCTTCATTTTTAGGGTCTAAGTTTGAAGATGACCCACAAAAATTCCTTAACATGGTGCAGAAGGTAACAGACATTATGGGGGTAACAACTAGTGAGAGTGCTGAGTGAGCTTCCTATCAGTTGCAGGATGTGGTTTATACATGGTTTAAGTAGTGGAAGGTAGATAGGGGCGCAGATGCAGGGCCTATAGAATGGGAAGAGTTTACTACTGCCTTTGTAGATAGGTTCTTTCCATTGGAGTTAAGAGGCTAAGGTGTTAGAGTTTATAAACCTGAAGCAGGAAAACATGAGTGTGAAAGAGTATTCCCTCAAGTTTACTCAGTTGTCCAGGTATGCTCCTCACATGGTAGCTGATAGTAGGTCTAAGATATGCAAGTTCATGTCTGGTGTGTGTGACAGTGTGGTCAAGAAGTATAGGACTGTAATGCTAATTAAGGAGATGGACTTGGCTAGGTTGATGGTCCATGCTCAACAAATTGAGAAACCAAAAACTAAAGAGAAAGAGAGAAAGAACAATAGGGCTAGAACAGGTAGCTTTAGTTTTGCTCAGCCACAGTCAAAAGGTGGAAATCGTCCTCAGTTCTGCTCGAAATCTTCAATCCTATCTCCATCCCCAGCCAGTGCTTTGGTGCCTAAATTCAGAAATAGTAATAGGGATAGGGTGCCAGGCTTTAAATCTCAAGGTAGTGTTAGTAGTGCTCGAAGAAATCCTCTTTGCTAGAAATGTGGCAGAAATTATTACCGTATCTGCAGGGCTGGCAGTGACGTGTGTTTTAGGTGTGGCAAACTAGGTCATAGAATCAGAGAGTGTACTCAGGTAGGTTCATAAAGTCAGCATAATCGTCCCCCAGCTCATTCCGGTCGCCCGTCTTAGCAGGGTGCCGCTTCCAGTGCCACCAGTGGGCAATGTCCAAATAGGCTCTATGCACTCCAGTCCCGACAGGATCAGGAAAGTTCTTCTGATATGGTAAATGTCACGTTACAAGTTTACCATTTACATGTTTATGCTTTGCTAGATCCAGGAACTTCTTTGTCCTTTGTAACTCCTTTTATAGCTGTCAACTTCGGAGTCAGACCCAAAATCCTAATATAGTCTTTCTCAGTCTTTACCCTAGTGGGTTAGTCTATCATAGGCCGACGTGTATACAAAACTATCCAGTTATGGTGTCTCAGAAAATTACTTCAGCAGACCTTGTAGAGCTAGAGATGACAGATTTTGATGTCATTCTCAGCATGGACTGGCTTCATTCATGCTATGCTTCAGTTGATTGTAGAAATAGAGTTGTCTATTTTCAGTTCCCGAATGAACCAGTCCTTGAATGGAGGGATAGTACCACAACGCTTAAGGACCAGCTTATTTCATACCTTAGAGCGAGAAAAATGATATCCAAGGGGTTTGTCTATCATCTTGTGTGAGTGAAAGACTCTAGTTTTGAGGCTTCCCGTCTTGAGTCAATTTCAGTAGCAAGTGAATTTCGAGATGTGTTTCCTGAAGATCACCCCGGAGTTCCTCTCGAAAGGGAAATTGACTTCAAAATGGACCTTCTTCTTGATACTCAGCCTATCTCTATTCCTCCATATAGAATGGCTCCGACCAAACTTAAAGAGTTAAAAGAACAGTTGAAAGACCTCTTATATAAAGGATTTATCAGGCCCAATGTATCTCCTTGGGGTGCACCAGTTCTATTCGTGCAAAAAAAGATAGTTCTCTTAGAATATGTATAGATTACCATCAATTGAACAAAGTCACCATCAAGAATAAATACCCACTTCCTAGAATTGATGACTTATTTTACTAACTTCAGGGTGCCAGTTAATTTTCTAAGATAGACCTCAGATTCGGCTATCATCATCTCAGAGTCAAAGAATGTGACATTCTGAATACAACTTTCAGAAATTGGTATGGTCACTTCAAATTTCTAGTCATGTCATTTGGTCTTACCAATGCCACAGTAACTTTCATGGACTCGATGAACCGTGTGTTCAAGCAGTACTTAGAAATGTTCATCATAGTCTTCATAAAAGATATCCTTGTCTACTCTTGCAATGAGCATGATCACGCAGACCCTCTCAGAATAGTGTTACAGACCCTCAAAGCCCATCAGTTGTTTGCTAAATTTAGTAAATGCGAATTTTGGCTAAGATCAATAGCGTTCCTTAGTCATATAGTTTCTGGTGATGGAATTAGAGTTGATCCACACAAGATTGAGGCAGTGAGAAACTGGCCTAGACCCATTTCTCCGTCAGATATTAGGAGTTTCTTAGGGTTGGCTGGCTATTACCAATGGTTTATTGAAGGGTTTTCGTGTATTGCATCCCCCATGTCCATATTGACTCAGAATAAAGTCAAGTTCCAGTGGTTAGATTCTTGTGAGAAGAGTTTTTAGGAGTTGAAGACTCGACTCACTATAGCCCAGTTTTGACTTTGCCCGAAGGTTCAGACAAATTTGTTGTTTAGTGTGATGCTTCCAGAGTTGGTTTGGGGTTTGTTTTGATGCAGATAGGTAAGGTTGTGGCCTATTCCTCTAGACAACTTAAGCCCCATGAAAAGAATTATCCCACCCATGATCTTGAACTAGTAGCTGTTGTGTTTGCTTTAAAGATTTGGAGGCACTATTTGTATGGGGTGCATGTTGATGTATTGCCAGACTACAAAAGCTTATAGTATGCATTTTAGTAGAAATACCTAAACTTATATCAGAGAAGGTGGTAAGAGTTGTTGAAAGACTATGATATAAGTGTTCTTTATCATTTGGGCAAGGCCAATGTAGTGGCAGATGCCCTTAGTAGGTTGTCCATTGGTAGTGTTGCTCACGTTGAGGATGGTCAAAAGAAGTTAATTCAGGAAGTTCATCAGCTTCCTAGACTAAGTGTCCATTTGGTTAATTCAGCTGAGGAAAGTGTTTGGTTGAAGAATAATTTGGAGTCTTCTTTAGTTTCCGAGGAGAAAGAAAAGTAGGACAAAGATCCCAATTTAGTTAAGCTGAAAGAGTCAGTCAGAGACCAGAAAGTAGAGGATTTCTCCCAAGGGGAGGTTGGTGTGTTGCATTGCCAGGGTAGGCTATGTGTGGATGGCGTGAGGCAGCTAATTCTTGATGAAACGTATGGTGTGCGTTACTCCATTCATCCAGGGGATACTAAGATGTACCGCAATTTGTGGGAGATCTATTGGTGGAGTGGGATGAAGAGGGATATTACAGAGTTTGTAGCTAATTGCTCAACGTGTCAGCAGGTTAAAATTGAACATCATAAGCCTAGTGGGTCTATACAGGAGCTCAGTATTCCCACTTAGAAGTGGGAGAAAGTGAACATGGATTTCATGACAGGTTTGCCTCATACTCGTCGACAACATGATTCGATTTGGGTCATTGTCGATAGGATGACCAAATCAGCCCATTTCTTGCCAGTTCATACTTCTTACTCAGCCAAGGATTATGCTAAGCTCTATGTTAGAATGTTGGTCAGATTGCATGGAGTTTTGTTTTCCATCATCTCAGATAGGGGTAGTTAGTTTACCTCTCATTTTCGAAAAGCATTCCAAAAGGGTCTTGGTACCCAAGTACACCTCAGTATAACCTTTCACACTCAGACAGATGGTCAGGCAAAAAGGACCATTCAGACTCTAGAAGATATGTTGAGAGCATGTGTTGTTGACTTTAAGGGTAGTTGGGATAACCACTTACCTTTGATTGAGTTCGCGTATAATAACAGCTATCACTCCAGTATTCAGATGGCTTCGTTTGAGGCTCTTTATGGGAGAAGATGTAGATCTCCAATTGGTTCGTTTGAAGTGGGTGAGACCATGGTGGTGGGGCCTGACTTGGTGTTTGATGCTTTAGAAAAAGTGCAGTTGATTAGGGAGAAGATTAAGGCAGCCCAGAGTTGACAGAAATCTTATGCAGATGTGAGATGGAAAGATCTTGAATTTGAGATTGGTGATTATGTGTATTTGAAAATCTCTCCCATGAAAGGGGTGAAGAGGTTTGGTAAGAAGGGGAACCTTAGTATCTAATATGTTGGTCCTTACAAAATTCTAAGCTATTTTCGTAAGGTAGCTTATGAGCTTGAGTTACCTGCAGACTTAGCATCAACTCATCCAGTGTTTCATGTCTCCTTGGTAAAGAAGTGCATAGGTGACCCAACAGTTATAGTCCCCGTAGAGAGTGTAGATGTTCAGCATAGTATCTCTTATAAGGAATTCCCAGTCGAAACCCTTGATTGTTAGATTCTCAGACTAAGGAACAAAAAAGTTCCTTTGGTCAAAGTTCTTTGGAGAAATCAGTCCATTGAGGGATCTACTTGGGAAGCAGAGGAAGACATACAAACCAAGTATCCTCACCTCTTCTCCGCAAACTCAAACTCAGCCTAAGGTAACAACCTTACTTAGATTTACTCTATTCCATGCTTAGTTACAGCTGCATAACATTCTCATATTATTCATGCATTCATGAAATAGTTCAGTCATGTGTTATGTCTCTAAATTTCAATCATGCTCCAGTTATGCATGTCAAAGTAAGTGCAGTTCCAAAGTTTCTCTCAGTTCAGTCAGTCTCATTCGAGGATGAATGTTACTAAGGGGGAGATATTATAAGACCCCGTAAAAGTTTTAGCCCATTTCATTCCTTTATAGCATGCCAAAAGAGGTCCCAAACTTAGAAAATTTCAGCTAAGTGTTGACACTTAGTCTCATTATTGGCCTCGATATTTCAATGGTATCATTTACGATCTTTTCGGCCTTAGATTGTTGATTTTTAAATTTATTCATGATCAGGGTTATCTATAGGCCATCTTAGGTGAGTTTTGGAATTTTTGAACATCATTTGAGTTACGTTTGGATGACCAAAATAGTAAGCCAATGCGATCATGATGCGTCATGTTGGCTATCGTGTCGGTATCATCAACACGATGCATCGGTAATCATGTCAACACTATCGATGTGGCACATCGGTTATCACATCGCTGGGCATAGTTTTCACATTCAGTTATGGGTTGTGGGTGAAATAAAGTCATTTTCCTCCTACATTAAACCCTCATAACACGAAATTCAACCCCTCAATAGGCAAAATACATTCACTCATTCAAAAAATCCTCTTAAGAATAAATCCTAGTTCATTAAGATCAAGATCAAGTTCCAAGAAATCCCCAACAATCTTCATGAATTCTATTACTCAGGTATGTTAGGTGTTAATCCTCGGGTTTCCTTCCACCCTTGGAGTTCACGAATCTTTTTCAAAACTTGAATTATGATTTCCATGTTATGAATTGAATTATGCTCATTTTTGTATTGTTGTATGGGTTTAAAGTTAAGATCTTTTATGAGTTCCATGAAATGAAGTTAGCATGTACGTTGAATTATGAATCTCTCATGCAAAAACCCTTGAATTTTCAAGTTGCATGTTGTAATTATGATGCCCTATGTGGTTAGTTGTCATGCATAGCAATTATGCTCCTCAAGTGTTTGATAAAATGTCCACATGAGTAAATTATGCATGTTAACCTATTGTTGTGCTGTTAAAGTTGTGATATGAGTTTATCAATTATGCTATCAAGTCCTGGGAGTATTTATTGCCTAAAATTTAGCTATTTTCTTAATTGCAGTATATATAGCATAGTCCCAATAAAGGTCAAGAATAGTAGTATTTAGTCAGTTAACAGAACTCAGTGAACTCAGTCCAGTTCAGTCAGTCAACACGATCAGGGTTAGTTCTGTCAAACTTAGTACAATCTAGAGATCAGTGTCGTTCAGTTCAAAGTAGGATTTAGCACCGAGCGAACCTAGGGATAGGGGCATTCCTTCCAATTAGGTTTGACCCTTAGTAGAAATCTCTGAGTTACAAAACAACGTAGCTAGCGAAGGGTAAGTCGTCCTCCTGCCAGACTAGGTTTCTACAATCATATATATATTTCATGAGTCTTCCTTCCATATTAGGGTTGACACAACATTGTTAGTATCCCGTGGTAAGGTGCTAATACTCTTCCAACTGGGGTCATAGGTTGGACCCCAAATCAGTCTATATCGGGGTATGTCGGTTAGATAAACACTTCCACAGTTATGGTTTTAGTCTCAATATTTAGTAAAGAACTCAGTCAGTTCTATAGAACCATGGGTATCAGTTATCAGATACTCAGCCATCAGAATTTAGTACTCAGTTTTAGTATAATCTCAGATATAAGGCGTATACCTATATGTGCAGTATTGCATGCACAGTATGCTCAGTAGTTATAGTTGTGCATATACTCTCATCCAGTTACTTTATGATGTTCATTCAGTCAGTTATCATCTCATACATATGAACCCATGTATATCAGTCTTACCTCACTTAGCATACCAGTACATTTCATGTACTGATGCATACTCTCTATTTTGCACTATGATGTCTCATATTACAGGTTCGGATGCTCAGGTTCCTGACTGTACTTAGCAGCTCAGGCTATCAACAACAGTTATAGTGGTAAGTCCTCATACTTTGAGGATAAATTTTATCTATTTTAGTATTCCAGTAGTTCAGTATTTATTTCAGTTGGAGTTAGTTGGGGATTTGTCCCATCAACTCCATACTCAGACAGTTAGAGGCTTTCAGACTAGCATAGTCAGTTATTTAATTTTCAGATGTTATTATCAGTTATACTCAGTTATTATTTCAGTATTTTGAGAACCTTATGGCATTTTCAGATTTTTTCTGCATGTATATATTCCAATATTATATTCAGTGCTCACAGTAGGTACCAGTCATGGGTTAGCTTGTGGTACTTTGGGGTTTTAAGCACCGTGTGACGTCCGAGGTATACTCTCGAGGCATTACATTTATGCTCAACAGATTGAGGCATAAAAGTTGTAGGGAATAGAGCATATTACATTTATGCTCAACATTTATTCACTTGAATCATGTTTTGAAGCCTTCAATGCCATAGTTTTTTCCTATTTAACTTCCTTCTTCTCTAGGTCTTGTTGCTTCTTCAGCTCATAGGTCTTTAGATTTCCAATTTGATCATCCATGGTGAGGATCTTCAGGTTTCTTACTTCAGTTGTGGCATCTATTTTTCTTTCCCAAGACTTTGGAAGAACGCCAAGAATTTTCCTCAATTTCTTATATACTAAAATCACTTCTTCTAAGCAGTGAAGCTCATTGGTGATTGAAGTGAACCTTGTATGCATTTCTTGGATGGTTTCTCTTTCTTTAATAGTGAAGGTTTCATACTGAGTAATAAGCATGTTTACTTTAGAATCCTTCACATAAGTAGTGCCTTCATGAGTAGTCCTCAAGCATTACCATATCTCTTTTGCATATTCACAGGCAAAGATTTTGTTGTATTCATCAGGCCCTATACCACAAACCAACAGTTTCTTGGCTTTGTAGTTTTTTCAATTTTCTTTTTATCTTTATCATCATATTCTCTCCTACTTGTTACTACCATTTTTGTAATTTCTCCTTCTTTGACTTGTCTAACAGGGACATGAGGGCTATCAAGAATGATGTCCATTAGTTCACTATCTTCAGCTATTATGAAGTCAAACTTCCTGGTTTTTCACCACCCATAATATTATCTATTAAATCTTGATAGTCTAGTGATAGATTGCCCTTCTTCTAGATTAGTTGGAGCAGCCATGCTAGCCAAGAACTCTAGGTGTGAACCTTTTAGAGTGACGTCACTGTGATACCAATTGTTGGAACCCTTGGGGGTTGCACCACCTAGTGAGGGACCAGGTCCCTCAAGATTAATCACGGGTAAAATATAGTAAAGCAACCAAAAATCAAAACACACTACAAACAGAGTTAAAACACAAGATTTTTACGTGGAAACCTAGGAAGGAAAGAATCATGGCTTTCCCTCACAAGCACCAAAGAAATTCACTATAATCAACCTCCTGATTACAGTTTAGATTTCAGCCTAACTCTAGGATCTTTTCTCGAGTAGAAACTCCACTACAAGCTCATCTTGGTAACCCTACCAAGTACTCTCTCTATACTGATTAACTCTATTCAGTATCACACTTAGGCAGCTCTACCTAAGAAATTCCTTTCAAAAATAAAAATACTACTCTTATAACATGAGTATTTCATTTAAAAATCAGCACTCACTCAAGAACAATTTCTATTTAAGAACACTTAAACATTTATGACTATGAGCAATGTTGAAATGGGGTTTTTGCTGCCTCTATTCAGCCTTTGTAATTGTCAAAAACCATTTGATGAAGATGAATCTCCTTGCTTTTATAGCTGAGTGATGATTAGGGTTTAAAGATCATTGGACCAGCTGTCCTAATCAGTACAAAATAGCACCTGCAAGTTTGTTACACAGGAGAACAAAATTGTCCAGTCACGCGTGCCAGTTGTACTGTACCTTGCACATATAAGGACCTGGTCCCTTGTATTTTAACTGCTCATCATCAAAAATACTTATAGTATCTTAAATCTTATAAGTATTTTTTTTATTGAATATTGTATTATTAAAATAATATGAGAGATTTGGAGTAACTCTCATGAACCAACCTCTTTGGTTAGAATATGAAATTTACTTGAATTTTAAAGTCAGTTACTAAATTATTGACACCTACTTGACTTAGATGGTGTTAGCATGATATATCATTGATTTATGTGAGTTCGTATATGTAAATTGGTAGTAGTTGGTATCGTTGGATTCTTTGTGGTGAGATTTGAATAGTGATTTGAGCTATGCTGAAATTTACTACCTCTTGAAACTTTTTCCAAAATTCATATTGTTGAATTGATTTTAAATATAGTTTTACATGAATACTAACTTGTTGGGAGAAGCGTGTTGGTCTTACAGCATTTCTATTGAAAACTTTTTCATATTAAAATAGTACTTGTCAAATCTTTATTTTCATTTGTTAATTCTTTACCATGAGTTGTGAATGGATTTTTATTTGACATTTTTCAAATATTTGGATTGGCTAGAAGGCTAAGGTTGATCAACGTATGTGATTTTAGGAGTTACCTGAATCTATCGACATTGACTTCATATATATTTCGTGTGATGCCATGAAGCTAAACATACTGGTGTAGGCGTAGGACCTACCTTATAGTTGATTGAGTGCCCCTATGAGAGGATACTTTTGCGATACATCTTTTGAATTGGCTAGAAGGCCAAGGTTGATTAACGTAAGTATTTTTGGTAGTTACTTGAGTTTACCGAGATTGAATTCGAACACATTTCATGTAATTCCATGAAACTGCATGTATTGGTGTAGGAATAGGACTAACCTTATGATTTAAAATTATGGCAGAGTGCCTTATGAGAGGATACTATTGTGCTACATTATTAGCATCACTGTGTTCATCCATATAGTACTACAATGAGACGATCTGAGCAATTAGGGTATATGATACATGTTGCTAAGTATATAACCTTGATGATTTTACATATTGTGTTGGTAATGGTATAGTACTTCTAGTAAACGATAAAGCCTCATATTTTGATTAAGATAAAGTGATAAAAAAGAGGACTCTAAAATGTACTATACTTTGATATTTCATTTCACTGTCCAAATTGAGAAATTTATATAAATGTTTCTTTCTTATATCAATATTTATGCATATCACTTGATTTTTTAAAAATTTTGTCTCACTTCTTGGGGAAACAGTTGTATGATACATACTAGGCATGTAGAGCTTAGGCCTTTTGGTCATTCAACTTTTGATTTTAAATTTAGTGTTGATCATATTAACCCATGTGGTTAGGACAATTCCACCTCTTCCAGTTGGATACTTTTGGTGAGACTCCACTTACTTTTTATGGAGTTTAAATTATTATAATTTTTGAGTTACTGAGGTTTGTATCAATCGGCTAGTTAAATCCTTTTCATAGAGGTTTCATAAACCTTTCAGATGTAATTATGGTTATTCATATGGAATGCATTCATGTTTATTAATTGTATGGATATTCATTTAAAATAAAATATGGTTGATTCAACGATTGTAGTTATGTATGGTATTCAATACTTAAAAGATCATGATTTTTCAAAAGCTTTCGTATCCATGATTTCGATGGATAAATAGAGATTATTACATGGGTTGGTTCTCTCTAATTGAATAGAGTTCTGGGTACAGTCACATTGATTTGAAATGTGATATTTCTAAGTGTTCAAAGGGTCCTTTCCTCATAGATAAGAGACAGGTCTTAAATATTAGATCAAAATTTGACAATTTATGTGTTAGTTGGCCTAACTTATTTTATTGAATAATAAGTTATTTTTCTAATATCCCAAGTATTTTGTTGGATAGTATCTATCCTTAGTGTTGTAATTTGAACCTTTTGTGAAATAAAATGCAACACTCTAAGGATTATAATTTTTTTTTAAAAAGGAGCTAGTATTTACCTGCTTGAAGAAACTTTCTTAGTAAGTCATATAACTACTTATGTTCGATTGCAATATTATTTCAACAACCTCAACCGAATTTTCTAAACACTGTAAATTATTGTGATTATTATTGACAAAATTTGGAGTTGTAAATATATTATATTAATTCCAAATTTATTTTATTTTTTTAAAATAAACATGCTTACATATTTGAAAATACATGGTGCAAAATGCACAAAACCAGCATTAAAAACTTTTAAAGAAACTTTTTTTTTAAAAAAAAAGGTGATGTCCCAAAAAAAGATGAAAAATCAAGAACAAAAATCGATATGCAATTTGAAATAATTTCTGTGAGTTGTTAATAATTTTTACTTTTTTTATTTAACAACATACAAAGATGAACGAAATGAAAACTCAAATGCAGTTTGCAATAGACTTTGTTAAATGTCATAATTTATTTATTCTTTTAATCGATAGACATGTATTCCTTCATAGATCATGTTCTTGATAGTTTGAGAGTATCCTAAGACTGTTTGAGAAGAAAAGATGCATTTGTGATGGTTTGTGGTGCATTTGCTTGACTAGGTGGAAACTCTTCATGTTAAGGGTGGCCTAATTTTTGGTTTGAAGAAATTAGTGAGACAAATCAATATTGTGGTGCCCGAACTTGAAGTTTATGCTGATGAATGGCTTGAGATAGAAAGCATTGACTTATATGTTGTGTTTTAGGTTGTTTCATGCATGATTAAATATATGATGATTGCATTTACTCTTATGGTATTGTTATTAAAAGTAACTAAAATGTATAAGGAAGAATCGCTTACGGGTATGATTGAGAAATTATTGATGCTTGGATTTTAGCTTATGATTATGAGTTGAGTAATGCATTATTTTGATATAACATTGCATTTGATTCTTTTTATTGTTGTGATCATGCATACTCACTTATACACATTTCATGAACTTATGAGCTTGATATTTTAAAATAAATATTTTGAAAGGACTTGCATGTTCAGAGAAAATTATTGCGTGTGAATTTTATTAATTTGTGACATACTTGCATGCCTGAGAAATTTTTTTGGTGATTTAAATTATTCATGATATCAAAGATAAATATCAATTTACATGTTTGATGAAAAAATATTAAGGATGGGTATATTGATCTTGTGAGTCCCACTGGGTCTCGCCTCACAACATGCCACTGTAGAGGGAGTTTATATTGATAGGGTCATTAAATTACATTAAATTACATAACATACTTATTACCTTGAGATATATTTATTGTTGTGATATTATTGAACTACTAGAATGACCTTTAGGCATGTAAAATTACTTTTAGCATACTTTATTTAATATAAGAACTATTTAAGTTCGATCAATATATATATGATGCCTACTGAGTACTAGTGGTTTTTACTCACCCAACTTTTCTATATACTTTTGATGCGGATCTTGTATGAGTTTCTTGTCTGGCCCTAATTCTTGATCGTGGCCAGTTGCTTCAAATTCAGGTTGAACTCTAACTTCAGAAACTTTTTTGTTTACCTTTTCACCTTTTGTTTTTGTTTTCTTATGATTGAAACAGTGATATATCAAATTTTTCTATGAATAAAATCTCGTGTACCTGAGATAGAGATTTTGGGATTGAAAGATTGTGTGTTTTTGTTTATTTGCATTCATAGAGATGGAGTATGATTTAGATTTTATATTGACATTTTAAAAATTATTTATTCTTTATTACCTTTATTTATTGTGTCTATGAAAGTTGGTTTACCTATCATAAGTGGGATAGGAATAAGTGTCATCATAATTCAAAATTTTTAAATCATGACACCAACAGTAATGAATTATTCTAAAGGAAGATAAGACATAAAAAAAAGAGGGAAAGGTATTGCGAAATGAAAGATACGAATAAATTTAGAATCTCTTTCATCACTTTACTCTATAATAAAATATCCATACATCCATATATAAATTTTGAAACACCTTAATAATATTATTGATTTCACCAATTCTATTTTATAAAAGTATCAAAAAGTGGGTTGGATTAAACTTAAAAGACAAAAATAAGATAACAAATGAGTCATAACTCAACCCACATGATTGTTTTTTGATAATTAGGAAGTGTTATCACTGAGATTACACCTTTTATAAAAGTACAAAACGGTCAAGGTTGGGGTCGATCCCATAAGGAATAAGTTGAAATATATATCATATGTCTATCTGAACAATTAGTAAATAATTTTTAGTAATGAGGGGATCTTAGAATGTCAAATAGTAATAAGTTGTTGATTTCGTTGGATTTGTAATCAATGGGAGAGAGACACTAGGATTGTGTTCCCCATAACTTCATAAATTCGTTGGTTTGTCATACTATTGATCTCTCATAATGCTTTACATGCAGAATCAATAGGTTATGTTCATCTAATTGACTTTATACCCCTATTAAAGGACTATCCTCAACTATAAATTATCGTCTCCTAAGTTTGGCATTACAAACCCCTATCATTGATCCCATATTAGATATCTTATTTATAAGCTCAAGCTAATTAAATGGACGTTGATTGATCTAAGTCTCATTGTTAATTTTATTTTCTCATTCATTACACCTTCTTTTATTGCGAGTAAGGATAAGGCAAGTTCTAATATTGTCCTCTATCAGAAAGAAATCAAACCAAAGAGAATCACAATATATGCACAAACACCCTTTGAGAACTATGTTGTACTTTGAACACTACTTTGTTGAGCCATCATAGTTCCCAAAAACTTCATTGTGGTGCTTATATACTCACGATTGCAAGAACACAATAATAATCCTGAGAAGAAAACATAATTATAAACTTCAAGAATAAGGTGAAACCACAAATCTCACGTTGAATTAAAACTCTCAAAAAGCAATGTTTGTATTTAAAAGAACAATAATTTTCCTCAAAAGTATCAAGAGAATGTAAACAAAAATAATAAACCTAATAGAAGTATTTATAGACATATAGAAAATCTATCCTAAACATTATGAGATTTGTTAAATCGGCACCTCGAAAGAAGGTAGAAATAATTGTTGGTAGATACCATGAGCTCATTGGTTAATAGATGACTTTTTACAAAGTTGTAGATTTTCCTTGAATGATATTCAATACAAACTCATCCTTTCATTCCACGATTGTTACTTCCTCTAGGTACATCCACCTTTGATTTTTTTACTTTGCGAGTTAATCCTACCACGATCTTTAGGATAAATCCATTGTATCATCAGTGTTCGTGGGATCCTCTTGTCTGATCTTCTTCAAACTTAACCTCTGCATGTACTATTTTGGACTCTCTTTTAATAATTGATCGAATGATCATTACTGTAATACCTTGCACCTTCTTTATGCCTTATTATGTTTTTTTTCAAGCTAAAAAATGGACCTAGATGACCCTGAGATCTATTAAAAATGTTTTGGGATGAGTTTGAGAATGTTACAGAAGGTTATATGTGATAATAGGGTCGTTAGTCATGTTGTAGGAGGCTAAGAATTGATATTCGTATTGCACAACCAAGCGAGAGAACTCACTAGTTCACCTTCATTGTGACATGTGTGCCATATGAGGGAATTCTATGCTTTAGAGTGTGCACCACATGACTGCGGTCTGGGCTATAGGGTGTGCCCCGCACATCCTTATCTCTCCTGATGGGACTTTATTTTATTCACTAATTTAAGGGTGTTTTGGTCTTTTTACACTATAAAACGATCTTCTATTACTCTAAAATATTTTCATACATTTTTTGTTTCCCTAAACAAATTTAAACCTCCCCTCTCATCCTCTGTAAATCAAGGAAAAACTCAATATCCATAAGCTAATCCAAAGATCAAGTTCCAAAGTTTCTATTCTAAATTCTTCATCAAAAGGTATGCACAACAACCTCATCTCAAATCAAATTTTGAATTTATGGTTTCTAAACCCTTATATGTAAAGAGTTATATGTTTTTCGACAATGAATTAGGGTTTGAAGTTATATATATAATTAATTTGTGAAAGAAGCATGAAATTGTGATGTGATGTCTTTTACTTGAAATTTCTCTAAACTACACAGTGATTTAAACCTTGAAGAGATTAATTGATTTTATTTTACTCTCATCAATAAATTCATATATTTTTTGGTTCAAATGATATTGCTATTTGATGAGTTTTATGTTGTATTAATGTTCTAACAACACATGGATGGATTGACCCATATTAATAAGTTTATTATAATACTTCAGGAAATTGTGTTTCCTAATAGTTAAATATATTTATTAAATGATTTAACAGATTGTCAAGAACTATATCATACTTGATTTTTGACATATTAGGCATGGGAAATTGATGACAGACCTTATGGTTAAAATGAATAATGAAATAGATGACTTTTAAGTCTAAGTATGACGCTACCAATAATGGTATATGCCTGTAATAAAAATGAAAGTATTTTTAATGATGCTTGATGATATAAAAAGGATAAAATCTAAGCTTAAAAAGAATTAGGTGGTTAACTGAAAATGTATGAGTCTAAATGGCTCAATACTTGAAACGTATGTTCTGCCAACATGGAATGGTATGATCCTTAATTGGACAATCGTATATTTTTCTCTATAAGGTTGAATGTACTGGCCATAATGATTTAATCTTGATTTTATGCGATAAACATGGATTAGGGCTTAGCTGGTTGAGCATTAATCAGACCGAAAAAGCCTGTGCTTCTTAAAAGGAAGTCAGTGATACCATCTAGTTTAGAATTAATGAACTAAATGTATATGTTTTTAACTTTAGAATTACAACTGATAAATTTTATTATGTTTTAGCATTTCACTCATGTCTATTTTATATGAATCACATATTATCCATTTACTTGTTATGTATACAAAATGCATTTTACTTATTGACCGTCATCGAACTCTGCATCATTTCATGATATAGGTTTGGAGACATGTTTTTATGATCCTGTACACCACTAGGTTTATCTGGACAACTCTAAATTTGGTGTGATGTAAGTTCTTAGTTCAGTTCATCTCATAGTACTTGCATAAGAGACTTAGAACCTGAAAATAAAACTAAGTGTTGGGAACTTAGTCTCATTTTGACCTCTTAACTTCGAGGAATTTTTAGTCGACTTAGTGGACTTCTAGATGAGGGTTCTTGAGTTAATTCATGTTCAGGGATGTAAGGAGCATGTCTTGGGGAAGTTTTGAATTTTTCAGACGAGGATTGGGTCGTGTTTGAATTTTTTTTCCAGCAGCTCAACGCAATTTCAATGCATCACGTCGTTTATAGCGATAGGCGTGTCATCGTATCGTAGTAGCCTTCAAAACGGCATTCCAATTTCAAATTTAATCCCCATAGGGAAAATTACATCATTTACCATCACCTAAGTCGTAAAAACATAAGATTAAACATCAGTTTAAGCATTATACACCCACTCTCCATCAATTTTCTCTCTAAGAAACCCTAACCAAATTCCAAGAACTCCAAAACTCCATTACATCCTCATCAAGACAATCAAGAATTTAAGGTTCCTAATCCAAAAACTTCAACAAAAAGCTTTCAAGAACATCTCCAAGAGTTCAAAGTCAAGCTTCTACATCAAATCAAGCCTAATAAGGTATGTGAGTGTATGAACAAGGGTATTCTTTCATCTTTGTGCCAAATTGCATGATTTTAAGATCTTATTTAATTGTTTTGAAGTAGGGTGCATACCCAAGTATGTATATTCTTGAAGCATGTGATTTTCATGAGATTTAAATCTTTAAGTATATCAAGAAGTACTTATGATTATTTAACTTACATGACTTATATTATGAATAATATTGAACTATCTTGACTTGTTATTATTAAAGTAATTCAAGATTGTTATTGAGCATGAAGTTTAATTATGAATTGACATGTGTTTACAACATGGGTTTTAAGCCTTAAGTATTGAGATTTCAAGAAGATTATGCTTTTAAGCATTCATTGATAAGCTTATATCAAGATTTCAAGAAAGAATTGATCTTTTGATCCTAAGCTAAGATAAGGAATCCACATTTGTTCACTTTTATCATAGTTTAAAGAAAAGAGAAACATAACTGGTTGTCATTATTAACCTTTATAATATTTTAAGGTGGATTTCCTAAAGTATGAGCACATAAGTATTAAGGAAGTAGTATTTAGCACCATGTTGGGTATGATTCCAAGGTCATATGCCCCAAAACTACAAGCCACCGTAGGTTTAAAGTCTCAATATGGGTTAAGTATAGTGATCACTTAAGTTAAGGTCCTATTTCGATGGCAAGGGTAGGATAACTTTCCCCAACGTGAGCTCTCCCCACCGTGGGTAATATGTTGGACTCCATGATAGCTCACCTGGTGTATGTTGGTTAGACGAACCTCTCTAAGAAAGAATAAAAGTAAAGCTTTTTAGAAACTAAGTGTTATGAATGACAAAGATTGTTTTTATGCTTTAATACTCATGTTTACTATTTTGTGATACTTGTTTTATTCAATCCAAGGTGAGTCATTTACCCTTAGCATGCATTCTTTACAAGTTTATATTAACATTGAGTTGTTGTTTTACTTATGCATTCACCCCCACATGCTCAGTACATTCTAAAAGTACTGATCCACATATATGTCTATGTACTACATTGTCTTATAATTTAAGTTTTGGTGCTTAGTTTCAGCAGCGTGATTAACTACGAGCATCTTCAACTACGAGCATCTACGCCTACATCCCGATGCTTCGTGAGTCTTCATAGTCTGAGGACCCATTTTATCAGACTTGCTATTGATAAAGTATTTTAGCAATTTGATTCTATTTAGTTCGAGTCGGCTGGGGCTTGTCCCAGTAGCTCTCTAGTTAGAAGTAGAGGCTTGTTTGACTATTTTGGTTATAGACTTAAAATTGTTAGTTTCAAGATTTCAAAGTTTAAGACTTTCAGTTAAGACATTAATTTAGTTACTTCAAGATTTCATTTGTTAAGTTTATCTATATTATGAATTCCATAGTTGTTAGAAGGCTTAAAGGGTTAGCTTGGGACTACTTGTAGTCTTGAGCACCGTGTGACGTCTAGGTTGTATTTCCAGGGCGTTGCATAAGACCTCCATCCTTTTAAAGGATCATTTATGCAGACATTCTAGTATTTATTTTATGATATCATCGGAGCCTTGTACTATATTAGAAAATCTTTTCTTTATGGATTAAAGGATTCATAGATAGATGTTATTATCTAACTAAAGTTTTGTATTATTTTATTATTAAATAATTATGAATGTTCTAAGATTTTTTTAGTCAGTCTAATATAGGCTTATTTTAAGTGTTTTTATTCTAAAAATTAAAATAAAATGCTCTCACTAAATGTTAAGAGATTTTCACGAGCCTTCATTGGTTTTGAGTGCCTGTTACATTCTGGGCCTAGTCTTGGTCGTGAGAAACTTGGTATCAATGCACAGAGTTCAAGTGTCCTAGGGATTTTATGAATCCATGTCTAGTAGAGTCTTATTTATGGTGTGTTGTGCACCATAATTATAATTATGAGGTTACATGACATTTAGGAACCGTTTCCCATTTTTTCATACTTCAAATCGTGCAATAAAGTTGTCCATAATAAACTTACCCAGATTCCTGATTTTCTATAATTTTGCTTACTGCGCCTCATTTTTTAGGTGATAGAAGTACAAAAACTCAAAATCTAAAAAAAGTGATCCTTTCAAATTGAGTATCAAGAATTTATAAAACTGCACAAGAAGTTGAGAGGAGTCTATTAGTGTGTGTAGGTTTATTGACTCAAGCATATACCCCTAGTTTTATTGAACAACCTTGTCCATCATTGGTAGCCTTTCATTTAAAATTTCATATTAAAATTCATCCCAGATTCAATGTTATAAATTTTAGGCTAGGCTAGTTTCAGATAAAATCAAAGCGAGGTATGGTCTAGGGAAATTGGACAATAATTTGGATAAGTTTAGTGGCGTTTGATTTGATCCCTAGTTATCTAAGATTATATAAAACCCATAGAATCCTACTGAACCAAATTTGGGTAAGTAGAACTCCCTGAATTGATCTTAGCATAAAGGGTATTGTCTGCGATGTCTTGGATTTAAGGTATGTTATGAAAAATGAAATTTTTGAAAGAATATAGACATTTTATCCCATCGATGTCCAAATAATACCAAACAATTATGGATGTTATAGTGTAACACCCCGCATTTTGGGCTAGAATTAAAACCATGATTTCGATGCGTTGCTAATCCCAAAGCCATAAAATCCTATGACAATACGACATGTTAATTATTGTGTAACATGTGAATTTGCTCAAGCTTAAATTTAGACCATAACTCAAGCTGCCACACTTTACAACGTCTACTCAAACTATTTTGATCGACTAAGTTTTAGTAGACGTTGTAAAGTGTGGCAGCTTTCATCGATCATAACTCTCCGTGTATAGTGAATTAGGAAGCCTACTATGTGTCAAATGATAGGTATTCGAGTTAGCTTTCCAACGATACCAATTTGGCTAAAATCAAACACCCGAGCAAGAAGTTATGGCCCTTCAAAGTGATAAGCGTCACCTAACCAAACACCCATGGCCACTGAAAAGCATAGGCAATAGCCTAGGCGGCGCCTATGTAAACATAGGTAATAGCCTAGGCGGAGCCTATGTAAACATAGGCGACAGCCTAGGCGGCGCTTATGTAAACATAGGCGATAGCCTAGGCGGCGCCTATGTGAACATAGGCAACAGGATGGGCGGCACCTATGTAAGAAATTTTGGTAATTTAAACACTCCGTATTGAGGAAAAAATGGTCCTTTTCCAACCTTACTTAGCCCTAAAACACGAGATTTAGTTCCAAGGACCCCAAAATACATATTCTTTCATCAAAAGTGCTCAAGATTCTCCTTAGGGTTTCAAAATAAAAACTCAAATAGTTCAAGATTTGACCGTAGATTTTAAAAGATAATTACATATTTGGAATCACCAATCCGCAAACTTCAAGAAACATCTATTATCCTTGGAAATAGAGGTACGTGGGGTTATCCAAAATAATTCTCATGGGTTTAGTTTTATAAACATACATGCTTTTAAATGGGAGTTTTCAATCAAATGATAATATCTTGCTTTCAATATGATTTCTAAGTCATTTTCTTTATGTCATGGGAATTGTTTGTCTAAATACTTCAATGGTTGAAACCATGCATATGTGATTTGAGATTTTCCAAGGAAGTTTAATAAATATGAATGATGAATTGTTTTCAAATTCCCATGATAATGTTTCGAAACTCTATATTGTATTGTGATCAACAAAAGAGAGCATGAATTTGAAATAAATATTGTTCACTACTTGTAAATGATGAAGCACCTTGGTTTTTACCTGATTATGCATATGTGGATGTGATATTGATGACTTGCAAGTCGGGTATGACGATACCCTACAGAATACGATATGCGATTGAATAAGATGAAATTTGAATGCATTGATTTTACATGAGAAAGGTGGATGCCCGAAGAAGGCATTTGAGACACAAGTGGCTCATCGCTGGAAGAACGTGTTTGCCGACACGGAATATCGGTACCATGCTTTGTGGTCTTGCGTACCTGATATTATATTATCCTAAATTAGGATTATGGTTAGGAGCCATGCTTCGTGGTCTTGTGCACTACCATATTTGATTTGGATCGAGACACCATGCTTTGTGGTCTTGTGTGTCTCTCCCTCACTTATACTCTAATCTCGGCGGCAATCGAGGTTTGACAGTTGGTGTAAATTATGTAGGGTATTCTACTTAACTCAGTTGCATTTCATTATTGTTGAGAAAAACTATTGCATTACACCCATGTGCTTTCAAATGATTTGATACGAAATTGCTTTATAATGGCTCTCAACTATACTTTGTAAAAATATTATGTTTTGTTTTGATATCTCTGCGTGCCAGTACTTTTGTGCTGACCCCCTCCCCTCTCCAACCTCTCAGGTTCAGAGGCCCAGTCTAGGGGTCAAGAGAATCAGTAGATCTTTCAGATAGAGTTGCAGAGACAAGTGGTGAGCCTTCTATGTTTCGGAAGGTCTTATGTCCTGTAGTCCTTTTATCTTAAATTCAATTTTGGGGGTCTACTGGGGGCCTTGTCCCAGTTTTCGGATAGACATTATTTTAGTCATGTAGTAGAGATTTCGCAGATAGTTTTAGAGATGTTGATTTAGATTGTGGGACACTATTCCCCATTTTTATTTTCATATGATTCTTAACCATATTTCCGTTATATTGTGTTTATTCCACATTACTTTGATCATATGAATTATGTGCATATTATCAGACAGATAGGGGTGTTTCGGGCCTCCATGGTTTGAAATGCTCGTCACGGCCAGGCCCTGGTTCGGGTCGTGATAAACTTGGTATCAAAGCAAGGTTCATGGTCTCAGGGTGTTTGCAAAATCGCATCAGGTAGAGTCTTGTTTATGGGCGTGTAGCGCGCCACACTTATAAGTCGGAGGCTGCTAGGCGTTTAGGAAATTTTTCCCTTCTTTGTGATTTAGTTTGTGCTTTAGAGTCTGAACTGTTCCCTAATCAATGACCACTTGTGTTTCAGAAACACAGTTATGCCTCCACGTCATATCGTCGATCAGAATGCTCAGGCAGATGAGGTCCGTCCCACCCATGGTATGCGGACCCATAACAGGGATCACACTCCAGAATTTGTCCCTACATCAAGAGTCCCTCCAGTCCCAACCAGTCCACCTCGGGCTCCGTGGACTAATACCAACCGTCCCCCAACTGCTCAGGGAGATATTTTAAATGCAGAATTCAGACGGTCTATTCATATGCTGACACAGGTTATAGCTAACCAGGATCAACGATCGGAAGATGTTGGGTCTACATCTATTACATCTGAGGCTACTAGAGTCGGACATTTCATGAAGATGAACCCACCTAAGTTCACTGGAACCAAGGTGGAGAATGATCCATAGGAGTTCGGAGGTGATGCATGTGGATGAGTTTGAAGGGGTGAAGCTAGAAACCTATCAGCTCAAAGATGTTACGAATCAGTGATATGCCGACTGGGAAGATGAAAAAGGTGAAAGTGTTGAGCCCACAGTTTGGGGAGAATTTGTGGAAGCTTTCCTTGATCGATTCTTTCCTCTGGAGTTAAGGGAGGCCAAAGAGGAAGAGTTTATGAATCTGAAGCAGGGCCGTATGAGTGTCCAGGAGTACACTTTGATGTTTAATAAACTAGCCCGCTATGCACCAGAGTTGACTAGTAATATGAGGGCCTGGATGAGGAAATTTGCATCCAACCTTACTGATGACCTGATACTTGAGTGCCAGGGGGCTATGTTGAATAGGGATTTAGACTTTGCTCTACTGACCGTTCATATGCATCAAGTGGAAGAGAAGAAGAAAAAGATTGCTGAATCTAAAGAGAAAGACAGATAGGCTAAAAGAGTTAGATCTGTAGATCAGCACTAGAGTCAACCGCAGAGTGGTAACTGGGGTAATAAGTGGTCAAAGAAGAATAAGTTTTGGAATAATGCACAGTCAGCAGCCAGCGCCCCAGCACCCATACCACTGGCAGACAAACAAACTCAGAGTTTTCAGACTCCTCATGGGTCCAAAGCTTTAGGTACACAGTCTCAGGGTAGTGTGGCCCAGAAGCGGCGTACTCGTCCGCAGTGTGAGGTTTGCAGAAGGAATCATCTAGGGAAGTGCTGGTTTGAGGGGAGAAACTGCTATACTTGTGTCAAAGTGGGTCACCTTCAGAGAGATTATCCATCTGCTGGAGTAAATGTGGGGGGGGGGGGGCTAAGTCCCAAGCCGCCTCTACAACTCCTTTTCCTAAGGGTGCCCCTTCAGCTGCCGGAAGCGGTCGCAACTGGTTATATTCTTTGACTAACCGCCAGGAGGCGGAAGCTTCACCAGATGTTGTCACCGATATGTTACAAATTTTTTCTCGTGTTGTTTATGTATTGCTTGATCCCGGGTCTTCTTTATCCTATGTGACCCCTTATGTGGCTGTTGGTTTTGGGTTTGAGCCCAAATTTATTATAGAACCCTTCTCTGTTTCTACTCCTGTAGGCGATTCTGTTGTTACTAGAAGGGTATATAGAAATTGTGTCATGTCTGTTCATAGTAGGAAAACTGTGGCACACCTTATAGAACTGGATATGATAGATTTTGATGCCATCCTTGGGATGGACTGGCTCCATTCATGTTATGCCACCCTTGATTGCAAAACCCAAAAGGTCACTTTTTCTTTCCCGAATGAGACACCAGTTATATGGGCAGGGAGTTCTGTGGAACCTAGAGGTCACTTTATCTCTTATCTTAGAGCCCGAAAGCTTATCTCCAAAGGTTGTATGTATCATCTAATCCAAGTAAAAGATTCAAAAGTTGGAAACCTTCCTCTGCAGTCAGTCCCTGTAGTGAATGAAATCCCAGAAGTCTTTTCTGAAGATCTCCCAGGGATACCCCCTGATAGGAAGATAGATTTTGGCATTGATGTGTTGCCAGACACTCTTCCTATTTCTATTCCTCCATATAAAATGGCTCCCGCGGAACTAAAGGAGTTAAAGGAACAACTTACAGACCTCCTAGACAAAGGTTTTATTCATCCTAGTGTTTCCCCATGGGGTGCACCCGTGCTCTTCGTGCGAAAGAAGGATGGGACCCTTTAAATGTGCATAGACTACCGTCAGTTGAATAAGGCCACGATTAAAAAAATAAATATCCTCTTCCTAGGATTGATGACTTTTTTGACCAGCTTCAGGGTGCCAAGTGTTTTTCAAAAATAGACCTTCATTCGGGTTATCATCAGTTGAAAGTTAGGGAGTCAGACATACCCAAGACAGCCTTTCGAACCCGATATGGTCACTACGAATTTCTAGTTATGTCCTTCGGGTTGACTAACGCCCCTGCAACCTTTATGGATCTTATGAATAGAGTGTTCCGTCAGTTTCTTGACTTGTTCGTCATTGTATTTATTGATGATATTCTGATCTATTCTAAGAGTAAAGAGGATCACGCCAATCACCTCCGAATTATCCTTCAGACCCTTAAGGATCATCAGCTGTATGCCAAATTTTCTAAGTGTGAATTATGGTTAGACGCTATTGCCTTCCTGGGGCATATTGTGTCCAGTGACGGGATAAGAGTGGATCCCCAGAAAGTTGAAGCAATGAGAAAATAACCCAGACCCACGACTCCAACCGATATTCGGAGCTTCTTGGGTTTGGCAGGGTATTACAGAAGGTTCGTAGAGAGTTTTTATTCCATAGCTGCTCCGCTTACTAAATTGACTCAGAAAAAGATGAAGTTTGTGTGGTCTGACTTGTGTGAAAACAGTTTTTAGAAATTGAAGGACAAGCTGACTACTGCTCCTATTTTGACCCTTCTCGAGGGTGTAGATGATTTTGTGGTTTATTATGATGCATCCCGTGTGGGACTTGGTTGTGTATTGATGCAGCGTGGTAAGGTGATAGCTTATGCATATAGGTAGTTAAAGGTGCATGAGCGCAATTACCCCACTCATGACTTGGAGTTAGCAGCCGTGGTGTTTGCATTTAGAATCTGGAGGCACTATCTCTATGGAGTGCATGTTGATATTTATACTGACCATAAGAGTTTACAGTATGTTTTCTCACAGAAGGAATTGAACCTCAGGCAGAGGCGTTGGATGGAGCTTTTGAAAGACTATGGTATGAGTATGCATTACCATCTAGGCAAGGAAAATGTTATAGCTGACGCCCTCTGCAGGTTGTCTATGGGCAACCTTTCTCATGTAGAAGAAGGAAAGAAAGAGATGGTGAAGGATATTCACCACTTTGCAAATCGGGGAGTGCGACTTAGATTCCAAAGATGGAAGGGTGATTGTTCATGAGTTAGCTAAGTCATCTCTTTGTGCTGAAGTTAAGGAGAAATAGGTTGAAGATCCCATCTTGATGCAAATCAAGAAAGATGTGGGTCAACAAAAGGTTATGTCGTTTGAAATTGGTGGCAATGGTATTCTGAGATTTCAGGGTAGGTTGTGCATTCCGAATGTAGATGGGCTACGGGAAAGAATCCTTAATGAGGTGCACACTTCGAGGTATGTCATTCACCCAGGCTCTACTAAGATGTACCATGATCTGAAAACCTTGTATTGGTGGAATAACATGAAACGTGATGTAGCTGATTTTGTGTCCAAGTGTTTGAACTGTCAACAAGTGAAGGTAGAACATATGAGGCCGGGTGGTACTTCCCAAGAGATAGCCCTGCCTTTATGGAAGTGGGAGATGATAAACATGGACTTTATTACAGGACTTCTGAGATCCCAAAACCAGTATGATTCTATATGGGTGATTGTAGATCGGTTGACCAAGTCAGCCCACTTTTTTACCTGTGAGGACTAATTATTTGGGAGAGGTTTATGCTAAGATTTACATTGAGGAGATAGTTTGATTGCATAGGGAACCAGTGTCTATTATATCCGATTGAGGTATACAGTTTTCATCTCAGTTTTGGAGATCCTTTTAGAAGGGTTTAGGTACACAAGTGAATTTGAGCATAGCTTTCTACCCTCAGACGGATGGGCAAGCTGAGCGTACCATTCAGACCCTCGAAGATATGTTGAGGGCATGCGTCATTGATTTCAAAGGTAGTTGGGTAGGTCACCTGACACTGGTTGAATTCGCTTACAATAATAGCTACCATGACAATATCCAGATGGCTCCTTTTGAGGCTTTGTATGGGAGGAGATGTAGGTCTCTGATAGGATGGTATGAAGTGGGTGAGACTCAGTTGTATGGGCCTGATATTGTTCATCAGGCGATAGAGAAAGTGAAAATCATTAGAGAACGACTCAAGATTGCTCAGATTCGTCAGAAGTCCTATGCCGATGTTCAGAGAAGAGAACTAGAGTTTGAAATTGGCGATTGGGTGTTTCTTAAGGTTTCTCCTATGAAAGGAGTTATGTGGTTTGGAAAAAAAGGGTAAATTAAGCCCTCATTATGTAGGGCCATATCAGATTTTGAAGAAGATTGGTACTGTTGCATATGAGTTAGAATTGCCTGCAAGTTTGGGTTCCGTTCATCCTGTATTCCATGTATCCATGTTGAAGAAATGCATTGGAGATCATTCTATGGTATTGCCAGTAGAGGGTATCAAAGTGACAGACTCCTTGTCTTATGAAGAAGAGCCCGTTGAAATTTTAGATCGCCAAGTTCGAAAGCTGAGGAGCAAGGAGATAGACTCAGTAAAGGTACTGTGGAGGAATCAAAAAGTCGAAGAAGCAACTTGGGAGTCAGAAGATGACATGAGAATTAGATATCCCAATTTGTTTGCTTCGATGGAGGAGGAGACAGAAGGTACTATTCCTATCTTATCTTTCCTAGTCCGTTATTATGCTTAAAATCATGTCTGTCTGTGTCCCGCATCATCATTCGGGGATAAATGATCCTAAGGGGGGATAATGTAACGCCCCGCATTTTCGGCTAGAATAAAAACCTTGATTTCGATGCGTTGCTAATCCCGAAGCCATAAATTCCTATGCCAATATGGCATGTTAATTATTGTGTAACATGTGAATCCGCTCAAGCTTGAATTTATACCATAGAGGTCCTTCAACTCAAGGACGAGTTGAAACTATTTCGATCGACTAAGTTTTAGTAGACATTGTAAAGTGTGTCAGCTTCCATCGACCGTAACTCTCTGTGTATGTTGAATTAGGAAGCCTACTATGTGTCAAATGATAGGTATTCGAGTTATCTTTCCAACAATACCAATTTGGCTAAAATCTAACACCCGAGCAAGAAGTTATGGCCCTTCAAAGTGATAAGCGTCGCGTAACCAATCGCCCATGGCCACTAGAAAGCATAGGAAATAGCCTAGGCGGCGCCTATGTGAACGTAGACAATGGGATGGGCGGCGCCTATGTAAGGAATTTTGGTAATTTAAACACTTCGTGTTGAGGACAAAGTGGTCCTTTTCCCCCTTACTTAGCCCTAAAACACGAGATTTAGTTCCAAGGACCCCAAAATACATATTCTTTCATCAAAAGTGCTCAAGATTCTCCTTAGGGTTTCAAAATAAAACCCCCAATTTTTCAAGATTTGACCGTAGGTTTTCAAAGATAATTACATATTTGGAATCACCAATCCGCAAGCTTCAAGAAACATCTATTATCCTTGGAAATAGAGGTACATGGGGTTATCCAAAAAAAATCTCATGGGTGTAGTTTTATGAATATGCATGCTTTTAAATGGGGGTTTTCAATCAAATGCTAATATATTGCTTTCAATATGATTTCTAAGTCATTTTCTTTATGTCATGGGAATTGTTTGCCTATATACTTCAATGGTTGAAACCATGCATATGTGATTTGAGATTTTCCATGGAAGTTTGATAAATATGAATGATGAATTAATTTCAAATTCCTATGATAATGTTTCGTTACTCCATATTGTATTGTGATCAACAAAAGAGAGCATGAATTTGAAATAAATATTGTTCACCACTTGTAAATGATGAAGCACCTTGGTTTTTACCTGATTATGCATATGTGGATGTGATATTGATGACTTGCAAGTCGGGTATGACGATACCCTACAGAATATGATATGCGATTGAATAAGATGAAATTTGAATGCATTGATTTTACATGAGAAAGGTGGATGCCCGAAGAAGGCATTTGAGACACAAGTGGCTCATCGCTGGAAGACGTGTTTGCCGACACGAAATATCGGTACCATGCTTTGTGGTCTTGCGTACCTGATATTATATTATCCCAAATTGGGATTATGGTTAGGAGCCATGCTTTGTGGTCTTGTGCACTACCATATTTGATTTGGGTCGAGACACCATGCTTTGTGGTCTTGTGTGTCTCTCTCTCACTTATAATCTAATCTCAGCGGCAACCGAGGTTTGACAGTTGGTGTAAATTATGTAGGGTATTCCACCTAGCTCAGTTGCATTTCATTATTGTTGAGAAAAACTATTGCATTACACCCATGTGCTTTCAAATGATTTGATACAAAATTGCTTTATAATGGCTCTCAACTATACTTTGTAAAAATATTATGTTTTGTTTTGATATCTCTGCGTGCCAGTACTTTTGTGCTGACCCCCTTCCCTCTCTAACCTCTCAGGTTCAGAGGCCCAGTCTAGGGGTCAAGAGAATCAGTAGATATTTTAGACAGAGTTGCAGAGACAAGTGGTGAGCCTTCTATGTTTTGAAAGGTCTTATGTCCTGCAGTCCTTTTATCTTATATTCAATTTTGGGGGTCTGCTGGGGGCCTTGTCCCAGTTTTCGGATAAACATTGTTTCAGTCATGTAGTAGAGATTTCACAGACGGTTTTAGAGATGTTGATTTAGATTGTGGGACACTATTCCCCATTTTCGTTTTCATATGATTTTTGACCATGTTTCTGTTATATTGTGTTTCTTCCGCATTACTTTGATCATATGAATTATGTGCATGATTATCAGACAGATAGGGGTGTTTCGGGCCTCCATGATTTGAAATGGTCGTCACGGCCAAGCCCTGATTCGGGTCGTGACATATAGAATGCTTAAAAGTGGATAAATTCTTATTATGGTGACCGTCAATGTAGTCAAGGGGTCGTTATAGCAACAATGTCGCTGTAATAATGCTTTTATAGTGACCTGTTGCTATACCGATGCCGCTATAACAATATATGTTGCTATAGCAACATAAATCATTGTTTTATTTCAAAAACCTCCAAAAATAGTTTATTTTACCAATAAATGTTTGTGGGTTTTAGCAGTGGTGATTTGGTGCGGAAACCACCAATTTTTCATCATATTTCATCATTAAGGAATTCATCCTAATTAATTAATAAATTAATAATCTAGCCTTAGATTTGCTAGTTTGCGAAGTTCAGAGAGGGTTTAGAGTTGAATTTTCTTAGTTTTTTGGCAGAAGGGGATGAATTAAGTATAATATCAATGGATTTTGCATAATTATTGTTAGTTTACCCTTGCATATTATTAATTCACTAAATCATCCATGGAATTGATAGTGTTAGGTGAATTGAGGAAGAAAAAAAATCCTAGAATAGGGAGGGAATGATCATGAACTTAGCTTTAGGGGTTGGGTTTGAGTTATAATCAACATGATAGTTTATTTCATTAATTATGTGTTTATATGCATTTTCTAGACCACAATTAAGCAAAAACTATATAGAAGGGCAAGGTCCCGGCTTAGTGGAGTTGTTCAAGCTTGGTTCAAGGTAGGTGATCATGCTAACTACTTTTTAGTATGGCATGTTAGTGCATGTTGTTATGTGTGGTATGTAATGATTTTATTATTGTTGAATGACTTTGACCAACCCTATAGTTAAATGAAGAATGTTCCAATATTTAAATATTCTCCCAACTTATTGATAGAATAAGGTTGGCATACACTTATGTTTGGGATTTTAGTAAATGCATAAAAAATTTTCCCTGCAGTTCATGTCTAGAGGGTGGTTATGATACCCATAGCGTGTTTGTATGAGGCTTAAGTGAGTTTGATTGTTCCAAGAGTGAATTGGGAATACATTTATATATTTAATTATTGCATAACTTGTCTTGACTAGTATTGACTAATTTGACTTGGTGGTTAATGAATTGACTTACTGCTTGTAATCCTAAATAGTTGATTGGTACATGTTATGCTAGAGTAGGTTAGAATAAACATGGATTAACTTTTTGTATGATGTTTTGGTTATATTCTCATATTCTCATCTTGGGTTGGCCAAATAACCTTTCAGTACATTGTTGTTTTCTTGTGTGTTGATATCACACCTGCTTTTACTTTGTTAAGTGCAATGTATATTTTAGCGGCTCCTATGAGACCTCATTTATGATTCCAGTGGGTGATTCATATTTTAGGATGAGCTGTATACTTGGAATACTATGGAATCTTTCTATTATGACTTTGTCCTTTGTTTTGGGACTTATGAATTTTCTTTGTTTTGGGGTTGCATCCTTTTCTTAATAATCTTAGATATTTTTTTAGGGATGAATTTCAAATTCTAGGGATGGTTTTGTTAAGTGCAATGTTCCGCAATTAATTGTACTTATGGTTTTTATTTGGATTTGAATATTTTTTAATGGATTGGTTCAAAAAATTTTCTAAGTGTTGATTATAAGATGGTATTTTTAGGGTAGATGGTTCCAATCAAATAGGTAGTATGGGTGTCACTCATGATGGAATTGGGTCATGACAAATATAGTATCAAAGCCTAGGCTCATCGACCTTGTTGTACAAAAATGAGTCTGGCAGAGTCTTATAGAATAGTACAGAAACATGTATACTTTTCTTTGGGAGGCTATTGGACTTTAGGAAAATTGCCATTCTTGTTTTTTTTGGGGCTATAACTTAATTCCAATTGGTATCTGATGATCCAAATTGGTATCTAATTTTCTTTATTCTTTTATCTGCAGATGGTAACTGCTAGGTCAAATAAAACTCAACCAGAAGCCCTCGCACCAACCGCTCCAGCTATGTAGTTAGTTGTAAGGCAAAGAGAATGAGCAAGAGAAAGAGGTGGGGGAGGAGATGAACCACAACCTATAGAGGTGGATCTCAAGAGATGACTATCCAAACCCTTGAAAGATGAGTATCAAGTCCCCCACTTTAGTATTATTTTGAGGATATAAAAGCAATAGAGAAGCAGATAAAGCAGATCAAAGTGGTGGCATCAACTAAGGTTGTAGCCTTACCCTTTAAGTCTGTTAAGGTTGTTCAATAGGTTTTAGCTTTTTTGAGATTGTTGGTGAGTACTGTAGACACCCCTACTATGTCGGTAGTTCATACTGTGTCGGTAGTTCATACTCTTGGTGTTCATCCTACTATTATTATGGCTCCTAGAATGGAGAGGCTTCAGGGATCGATGTTTTTCCCTATCTAGTTTTGTGTTCGATGATGACTGGTATGAAATATGAGATGTTGACAGTTGTTTGAAGATAGATGTAATACCTCGAAAATTTTTTCGTTGAAATTTTATGCGTAAACGTATTGGGTTCTATCTTCTAGAATGAATTATAAATTTTCCATATGGAATGTCTTAGATTATGACCTACCATTGCGTAGAATATCGAATAAGCTTTCCAATGATATGTGGATCATCCAAAACGGACACCCGAGCAACGAGTTATGAACATTCCGATCGAACCGTGAATAGTAGTGAACAATAAAACGTGCAAGAAAAAGTACTGAGGCCTGACGTATTTTTTCTCCAACTTTAAACGATCATAACTCCTTGTACATAATGATCTAGGTAATCTACTATATATCAACCGAAAGCTCTGCTAGTACTCTTTCCAATGAAATTGGTTTTATCCAATTTGTCAATTAGAGCAAAAATTTATGGTCGATCTACTTCAACCTATCAAAAGTGAATTTTTGAGTCAATTTCAAACGATCATAACTCCTCGTAAACAATGATCTGGGTGAGATTCTATATATCAACGGAAAGATATGAGAGTTCTCTTTCTAATGAAATTGGTTTCATCAAATTTGGATATCGGAGTAAAACGTTATGGTTGATCTACTTCAGACTATCAAAACAGTCCACCAAAGGACAGATTCGAGAATTATTTAATTTTTAGGGGCGTTTTGGTCATTCCCTCTCACCCAAAATCCGTCCAAACCCTATATTAAAGCCTAATAGAAGCATTATATGTTATTTTTCATCAAATTCCCTCAAAAAGAAAACCCTAAGCTCCTACATCCAACTTCAAGAACCTCCAAAGTTCACCATTAATTCTGCAAATTTATTCAACATTCCAAGTTCCTAGTTCAAGAACTCCAAGAACCATCAGTCACAGGCACGATTAACATCTCAAAAATGAGTATCGATCTAAAGTTCACCATTCAAGGTATGTGGGGTTTTTCAACAAGAACTCTTTTTCGTTCTTGTGCCCAAAAGTAATTTTCTTTACAAAGGCATGATTTTAATTTGATTTTTACAAATTTGAAGCATGAACCCATATCTTATGATGATTATTATGAAATCCTGATGTTTATAATTTTGAAAGATGAATTTACATGTGTGGAGATATAAAGCATGAATCTTGAACGATATTTATCATGATTTTGATATTTGGGTCGTGACTCCCCATTGGAAATTGTATTTTTTTAAGAAAGTGTGTGTTATAAGCATGTTGATGTTGAATATTTGAGATATTTTGAATGATTTGACCTTTTGGTGTTAATGGAGTTGTTTTAAACTCGAGTGTGAAAGAAATCCACAACGTGGTTTATTTTGATAGATGGGAAGCATGATAGCTCCCGATGTATATTTATATATTACTGAAATTATTTTGTTGTGGATTGTCTTTGAAATGATCTGAGCTAAGTGCGGGAGAAATATTTAGCACCGAGTGGGAGGTATAAAGCGACCTTACTTCCCTAGAACTACGTGCCCCCATAGGAGTGAGCCTGAGGCTGATTTATATAGTGATCACTAGTTTGTGTGGATTTGATATCGATAGTCCTACTCCGATGGCAAGGATAGGACGGCTCTGCCCAACGCGGGTTGTACGTTGGACTCCATGTAGCTCACATGGTTTATGTCGGTTATAGGATCTCCTAGTGTGTGTGTGTTTCCTTGTGTCTATGGTGAGTGGTAAAGTGATTTGAAACTGAAATTGTGAAAGTTATTCTTTCGAAAGATTTAAATGATATTTACATTATGAGAATTGATATTGTTGATGAACTGAAAGTGATTGACCAATTATTTGATGACTCACATGTGTTATTGTACTTATTTCATCCTCTCATGATTATGATGATTTTCTTCGGGCTATGTGAGTCTTTCATACATCCTGCATATTTCTTATAAATATTTATGATGATGATGTTTATACAACTGCATACACCCCCATATACTCGGTTCTTTTCCATGGTACTGACCCACATCTTCGGATGTGGGCTGCATTTTCTCAGAATGTAGGTTCAGGTGCTCAATTCCAGGTTCGATAGTGATTCTTCAGGCACGTTGTTCTACATCCTCTGTTGTGGTGAGTCCTCATGTTCTGAGGACGTGATATCTGATGTTGGTTTCACGAAATCGTTTACATTTGATAACTGAGTATGAGTCAGTTGGGGCATGTCTCAATGGCTCGCTGATTTTATTGATTTTCTTAGAGGCTTGTCAGACTAGTATAGATGTTGGGAGTTGACTAATAAGTCGTATTTTTTTATCTTTATGAAATTCTTTTATTCTTGGACGATGATTACTCTGTTAATATTTGAGGGTTATTTATGGAAACCCCGTTGATTTGTGTTGAACTAAATGAAAAAGGCTCAAAGGGTTAGCTTGTGGCTACTCGTAGCCTTAAGCACCGTGTGACGCTCCGGGTCCCATTTTCCATGGCGTTACAAACTTGGTATCAGAGCCTAATGTTTTAAGGTGTCCTAGGGAGTCTGACAAGCCGCGTTAAGTAGAGTATTGATCATCGGTGTGTAGCGCGCCACATCTATGAGCAAGAGGCTACAAGACGTTTTAGGATAAAGTGTGATTCTTTCTTTCAGAAGTCTATCGTGCTTAAACTGTCTCTCTCTGCTATTGATTCGTGCTCTTTTCTTTCAGAAATATGCCTCCACGTCGAGCGAGAAGAAATAATGATGGTCAGCAACCTCAACCCGCTGACCCATTGAGTGAAAACGTGTCTCATGCTGAATTTTAGGCAGCCTTTCAGGCGCTGGCCCAAGCTATTAATGCAAATGTTCAGGACAACCCGACCTTGGCTCTACAGCAGTAGGGAGGTAATTCAACTGCTTCCAGGATACGTGACTTCATACGGATGAATCCGCCAGAATTCTATGGGTCCAAGTCTGATGAGGATCCATGGTTGTTTTTAGAGGAGGTGCGGAAGATTACTCAGGTGATGCATGTATCTGAGGAACATAGTGTGGAGTTGGCTGCGTATAGATTGAAAGACCTTGCTTATGAATGGGTTGTTACTTAAAGGAGAGGTAGAGGTGATGGAGCTGTCCCTACAACTTGGCAAGAGTTCCAGGATGCATTCCTGGATAAGTTCTTCCCTTTGGAGGTGAGGGAGGCGAAGGTGGAAGAGTTTATGAACCTGCAACAGGGCTCTATGACTGTTAGGGAGTACTGTCTAAAGTTCAATTAGTTGGTCAAGTATGCTCCTGACTTAGTGGCTGATAATTGGGCTAGTATGAGTAAGTTTGTGACTGGAGTGTCTAGTTATGTGGTTAAGGAGTGTAGGTCTGCTATACTGAATAGTGAGATAAATCTTTCTAGGATGATGACTCATGCCTAACAGATTGAGGTAGACAAGATTAAGGAGAGAGATAGAATGAGAGGGAATAAGAGAGCTAGGTCCGAGCAGCGCAGACAGGGTCAGACTAGATCACTGGAAGGGAGTCGCCCTCAGTATCAGGATCGTTCTTCTATGCCAGCACCATCATCTGCTAGTGCTCTCGTGCCTAGAGGTAGGCAGGAGAAAGGTAGCAGGTCATATGTATCCAGGTCCCAGTACAGTGCTGGCAGTAAGCCAAATCATCGCCTGTGTCCTAAGTGTGGTAGGGCTCATTTGGTTGAGTGTTGGGGTGAGAAGAGGGGTTATTTTCGGTGTGGTGACATGGGTCACAGAGTTAGAGATTGTCCACAGGATGGACAAGGGCGTCGTGACTATCGCCCTCAGACCCAGACTCAGACTGTTAGTGCTTCACTTCCAGCGACTCGTCCAGCCCCAGCTCAGGGCACCTCTTCTAGAAATGCTGGCGGGCAGCGCCAGAATAGATTCTATGCTTTACCGTC
Organism: Capsicum pubescens; assembly: GCA_030864215.1. NCBI lineage: Eukaryota > Viridiplantae > Streptophyta > Magnoliopsida > Solanales > Solanaceae > Capsicum > Capsicum pubescens. The sequence continues at coordinate 252,476,945 of CM061538.1, forward strand.
CCGCCAGGAATAAGAGGACTCTCCCGATGTTGTTACTGGTATGCTTCGTATATTTCAGTTTGATGTGTATGCTTTGTTGGATCCTGGATCCAGTTTCTCATATGTTACACCTTTGATTGCTGTGAATTTTGAAATGAGTCCTGAGATTATTCCTGAGCCTATCCTAGTTTCTACCCCATTGGGTGATTCGATTGTTGCCCAGAAAGTGTATAAAAAGTGTCCTGTTACCGTTCTTCATAGAGACTTATTGGCTGATCTGATTGAGTTAGACATGGTAGATTTTGATGTGATTTTGGGTATGGACTGGGTATATTCTTCTTATGCCTCTATTGATTGTCGGACCCGAGTGGTCAAGTTACAGTTTTTGGGTGCATCCGTGTTTGAGTGGTCTGGGAATTCTGTGTCACCCAAGAGTCATTTTATCTCTTATCTCAAAGCTAGAAAGCTTATTTCCAAGAGGTGTATTTACCATTTGGTTAGAGTCAAAGACACTACGTCTGAGACTCCAACTCTCCAGTCTGTTAGCGTCGTCAATGAGTTTTCTGATGTCTTTCCGGATGATCTCCCAGGGATACCTCCTGATAGAGAGATAGAGTTTGGGATTGATCTTCTTCCCGATACTCAGCCTATTTCTATTCCTCCTTACCGTATGGCCCCTGCAGAACTTAAGGAGTTGAAAGAGTAACTCAAAGATCTACTAGATAAGGGTTTCATAAGGCTCAGTGTTTCTCCTTAGGGTGCTCCTGTGTTGTTTGTGAGAAAGAAAGATGGCTCTTTGCATATGTGCATTGATTACCGCCAATTGAATAAAGTCACCATAAAAAATAAGTACCCCCTTCCGAGAATAGATGATTTGTTTGACCAATTGCAAGGTGCAAGTTATTTCTCAAAGATAGACCTTCGTTCCGGCTATCATCAACTCAAAGTTAGGGAGTGTGACATCCCAAAAACCGCTTTCCGAACTCGTTATGGCCATTTTGAGTTTCTTGTTATGTCTTTTGGGTTAACTAATGCCCCAGCATCTTTCATGGACCTCATGAATCGAGTGTTCAGACCATATCTGGATATGTTTGTCATAGTGTTCATTGATGATATACTGGTGTACTTTCGTAGTGAGGATGAACATTCTGATCATCTCCGAGCTGTCTTGCAAACCCTTAGAGATCAGAAGTTGTTTGCCAAGTTCAGTAAGTGTGAGTTTTGGCTAAGGTCAGTTGCTTTTATGGATTATATCATTTCTTCCGAGGGTATTAGAGTTGATCCCCAAAAGACCGAAGCTGTTAGAAATTGGCCTAGACCTATTTCTCCGACTGATATCCAAAGTTTCTTAGGTTTAGCTGGCTATTACCACCATTTTGTTGAGGGTTTCTTCTCTATAGAGTCTCCTATGACTCGGTTGACCTAAAAGAAAGTGAAGTTCTTGTGGTCTGAATCTTGTGAGAAGAGTTTTCAGGAGTTGAAGACTCGACTCACTTCAGCCCCTGTTTTGACTTTGCCTAATGGTGTTGATGGTTTTGTGGTGTACTGTGATGCTTCGAGAGTTGGGTTGGGTTGCGTATTGATGCAGAAGGGTAAGGTGGTAGCTTATGCTTCTAGACAGTTGAAACCCCATGAGAAAAATTACCCCACCCATGACCTTGAGTTGGCTGCTGTTGTGTTTGCTTTGAAAATCTGGAGACACTATTTGTATGGTGTTCATGTTGATGTTTTCACTGATCATAAGAGTCTGCAGTATGTGTTTACCCAGAGAGAATTAAATCTTAGGCAGAGACGATTGTTAGAATTGTTAAAGGACTATGATATGAGTGTGCTGTACCATCCAAGCAAGGCCAATGTTGTGGCAGATGCCCTGAGTAGAGTGTCCATGGGTAGTGTTTCACATATGGTAGAAGGTAATAAAGAGTTGGCTCGTGATGTACATCGTTTGGCTAGATTGGGGGTTAGGTTGTTTGACTCTGCTGAAGGTAGTATAGGGGTTCAGAGTAGTTCCGAATCCTCCTTGGTTTCATATGTGAAGGAAAAGCAATACTTAGATGCTAGTTTGGTCAGACTGAATGAGTCAGTCAAGGACCAAAAAGTAGAGGTTTTCTCCCAAGGGGGGGATGGTGTGTTGAGATTGCATGGTAGATTGTGTGTCCCGAATGTTGATGATCTGAGACAGAGGATTATGGCTGAAGCGTATGGGGCACGATATTCTATTCATCCTGGTGCCACCAAGATGTACCGAGACTTGCAGGAAATCTATTGGTGGAGTGGCATGAAGAAAGATATAGCAACGTTTGTAGCTAAGTGTGCAACATGCCAACAGGTTAAGGTTGAACACCAAAGACCTGGTGGTATGATGCAAGAGTTTAGTATTCCCACCTGGAAGTGGGAAGAGATAATATGGACTTCGTGATTGGTTTACCTCCTTCCCGACGCCACCATGATTCCATTTGGGTTGTGGTTGATAGGTTGACTAAGTCTTCTCATTTCTTGCCTGTTCATACTTCAAATACTGCTGAGGATTACGCTAGATTGTATATCTGAGAGCTAGTCAGACTGCATAGAGTTCCCTTGTCTATCATTTCGGATAGGGGTACTTAGTTCACTTCGCAATTTTGGAAAGCTTTTCAGAAGGGTCTTGGTACCCAAGTGCTTTTGGTTCGAGGTGGGTGAAGTGGCTGTAAGTGGTCCTGATTCGGTATTTGAGGCTATGGAAAAAGTTAAGTTGATTAGGGAAAGGTTGAAAACTGTGCAGAGTCGTCAGAAGTCATATGCGGATGTTAGAAGGAGAGATCTTGAGTTTGAAGTTGGTGACCTAGTGTATTTGAAAATTTCACCCATGAGGGGGGTGAAGAGATTCAGAAAGAAGGGGAAGCTTAGTCCCCGTTATGTTGGTCCTTACAAATTTCTTAGCCGTGTTGGTAAGGTAGCTTATGAGGTTGAGTTGCCTTCCGATTTGTCCTCTATTTATCCAATATTCCATGTCTCCATGCTTAGAAAGCATATTCGCGATGTTGTGGTAGTGGATTCCTCTGTGAGTGCTGACATTCAAGAAAATCTTTCTTTTAATGAGATTCCTGTTGAGATTCTTGATTTCAGTGTCTGAAGACTAAGGAACAAAGAAGTTCCCTTGGTCAAGGTGTTGTGGCGAAACCAATCTGTTGAGGGTGCAACTTGGGAAACTGAGGCGTATATGCGATCCAAGTACCCGCACCTATTTTTCGCGAACTCCGATCAAGCCGAAGGTACCGTTCTTTCCTAAATCATGCACTTTTGATAAAAGTTGCAGCAGTTCAGCTGTCATTTATTATGTGTTCAGCTGTAGTTTCTTGAATTTATGCATTCTATGTTGCATTCGGAGTGAGAAACGATGTGGTGATGAGTCTAACGAACGGTTTCAGCTGTATGCTCTATTCCCTATCTAATCTTAGCATGTCTAGCGTCATTCGAGGAAGAATGTTTCCAAGGGGGGATGATGTAATACCCCGGGAAATTTTTTGTTGAAATTTTATGCGTAAACGTGTTGGGTTCTATCTTCTAGAATGAATTATAAATTTTTCGTGCGTAATATCTTAGATTATGAGCCACCATTGCGTAGATTATTGAATAATCTTTCGAAAGATATATGGATCATCCAAAACGGACACCCGAGCGACGAGTTATGAACATTCCGATCGAACCGTGAATAGTAGTGAACAGTAAAACGTGCAGGAAAAAGTACCGAGGCCGGGCGTATTTTTTCTCCAACTTTAAACGATCATAACTCCTTGCACATAATGATCTGGGTGATCTACTATATATCAACGGAAATCTATGCGAGTCCTCTTTCCAATGAAATTAGTTTCATCCAATTTGTCTATCGGAGCAAAAAGTTATGGTCGATCTACTTCAGCCTATCAAAAACGAATTTTTGGGTCAACTTCAAACCATCATAACTACTCGTACACAATGATCTGAGTAAGATACTATATATCAATGAAAATATATGAGAGTCCTCTTTCTAATGAAATTGGTTTCATCCAATTTGGATATCGGAATAAAATATTATGGTTGATCTACTTCAGACTATCAAAACAGTCCACCAAATGACAGATTCGAGAATTATTTGATATTTAGGGGCGTTTTGGTCATTCCCCCTCACCCAAAATCCGTCCAAACCTTATATTAAAGCCTATTAGATGCATTATATATTATATTTGATCAAATTTCCTCAAAAAGAAAACCCTAAGCTCCTACATCAAACTTCAAGAACCTCCAAAGTTCACCATTAATTCTGCAAATTTATTCAAGATTCCAAGTTTCTAGTTCAAGAACTCCAAGAACCATCATTTAAAGGCACGATTAACATCTCAAAAATGAGTATCGATCTAAAGTTCATCATTCAAGGTATGTGGGGGGTTTTTCAACAAGAACTCTCTTTCGTTCTTGTGCCCAAAAGTAATTTTCTTTACAAAGGCATGATTTTTATTTGATTTTTACGAATTTGAAGTATGAACCCATATCTTATGATGATTATTATGAAATCTTGATGTTTATGATTTTGAAAGATAAATTTACATGTGTGGAGATATAAAGCATGAATCTTGAACGATATTTATCATGATTTTGATATTTTGGTCGTGAATCCCCATTGGAAATTGTGTTTTTTTGAGAAAGTGTGTGTTATAAGCACGTTGATGTTGAATATTTGAGATATTTTGAATGATTTGACCTTTTGATCTTAATTTAGTTGTTTTGAACTCGAGTTTGAAAGAAATCCACAACGTGGTTGATTTTGGTAGTTAGGAAGCATGATGGCTCCCGATGTATATTTATATATTACTGAAATTATTTTGTTGTAGATTTTCTTTGAAATGATCTGAGCTAAGTCTGGAAAAAATCTTTAGCACCGAGTGGGAGGTATAAAGAGACCTTACTTTCCTAGAACTACATGCCCCCGTAGGCGTGAGCCTGAGGCTGATTTATATAGTGATCACTAGTTTGTGTGGATTTGATATCGATAGTCCTACTCTGATGGCAAGGATAGGAAAGCTCTCCCAATATGGGTTGTATGTTGGACTCCATCTAGCTCACATGGTTTATGTCGGTTATAGGATCTCCCAGTGTGTGTGTGTTTCCTTGTGTCTATGGTGAATGGTGAAGTGATTTGAAAGTGGAATTGTGAAAGTTATTCTTTCAATAGATTTAAATGATATTTACATTATGAGAATTGATATTGTTGATGAACTGAAAGTGATTGACAAATTATATGATGACTCACATGTGTTATTGTACTTTTTTCATCCTCTCATGATTATGATGATTTTCTTCGGGCTATGTGAGTCTTTCATACATCCTGCATATTTCTTATAAATATTTATGATGATGATGTTTATACAACTGCATACACCCCCATATGCTCGGTTCCTTTCCATGGTACTGACCCACATCTTCGGACGTGGGCTGCATTTTCTCAGAATGTAGGTTCAGGTGCTCAGTTCCAGGTTCGACAGTGATTCTTCAGGCACGCTGTTCTAAATCCTCTGTTGTGGTGAGTCCTCATGTTCCGAGGACGTGATGTCTAATGTTGGTTTCACGGAATCGTTTACATTTGATAACTGAGTATGAGTCAGTTGGGGCATGTCTCAATGGCTCCCTGGTTTTATTGATTTTCTTAGAGGCTTGTCAGACTAGTATAGATGTTGGGAGTTAACTAATAAGTCGTATTTTGTTATCTTTCTAAAATTCTTTTATTCTTGGACGATGATTACTCTGTTGATATTTGAGGGTTATTTATGGAAACCCCATTGATTTATGTTGAACTCAATGAAAATGGCTCAAAGGGTTAGCTTGGGGCTACTCGTAGCCTCAAGCACCGTGTGATGCTCCAGGACCCATTTTTCGGGGCGTTACAATAAACCTCCAATATTCCAGGGTACTGAGTTTAAAGATGGTTTTGATTTAAACATTGACTGATATAAGAGGTTGTATAAGATAGGTATCATGCAGCAACATAGAGTTGAGTTTCTAAGTTTTCTATTGGAGAAGAATGCTAAGAAATGGTTGAGGCTGTATGTAGAATATAAATCACCTATTTGGCCTTTATTGACTTAGTAACAGTTTTATGTTTTATTCTTACAGAAGTATGTGCCTCGTTCCCTTGGTGATTACAAAAAGGATGATTTTTGTCATTAGAGTAAGGTGATATGTTTGTTACAGTCTATGCAGTTAAGTTCCATGCTTTATCTCGCTATGCTACTCATTTGTTGGATACTAAGGAGAAGAAGATTCGACGCTATGTCAAGGGCTTGAAAATTATGATCTTCAAGTCTAGTCTGTGCATATGACTTTTGCGAGAAAGGGGTTCAATAAGGTGTCAGATTATATGAAGAATTTAGAAGGGGTGATGCAAACGGGTTAGGATAAGATGTTAGCTAAGATATCCCACAATGTTGAAAATTTTAGTGGGTCTTTCGCTAAGGTACATAGTCAGCAAGCATTCCCAACTCGCCCCATTCAATCATTATTGCGAGCTTCTACTAAGTATCAAGCTAAGGTCTCATCTGAGCATAGATTATTAAGAGCCATGGGAATTATAACTCTTCTAATAGTTGGCCTTCTCTCAGCAGGGATGTTACTATTATGGTTCACTATAAGAGAGAGTGTTATTAGAGATAGAAGAATGTACAGACATATCAAAAGACTCGGGTATAGTTCCAGTGGGTAGAGGAGGGGGAGGTAATAGTAGGGTCAACCACAGAATGGATCAGAAACTCAAGTAGGTAGTTGGGGTAGTTGAGAAAATAGTAGTGCAGGGGGAGAAGAGCAGCCAAGGAAGGAGTTAACTTAGATTGATGACATGACTCACTTTTATACCTTTTAAAGAAAGACTGATGTCGAGGCTTCTGATACTGTTATCATAAGTAACATTTCTATTTGTGACCGAATGACTTTTACTTCATTTGAATTGGGGTCACCTATTTCTTATGTATCTGTGCATTTTGTGATGGGTATGAATTTTGTGTGTGATGTAATTGGTTATCCTATTTATGTGTATATTCCGATTGGTGAGTCTATGGTAATAAGCTATGTTTATTGCTCTTGGTCTTTATTGTTTGTGGGTTTTTAAACTTGGGTAGATTTAATTATTCTAGATATATTAGACTTTGATGTATTTTTGGGCATGGCCTGGTTATATCGATATCATGATGTCTTAAACTACAATGCTAAGACAGTGATTCTAGCTATGCCTAGAATAGATTAACTAGAGTAGAAGGGAATGTATCAGGTCAAACCGATAAAAATTATATTATTTGTTTGGGCTATAAGGCTAGTAGGGAAGGGGTGTTCAACATTTTTAGCTCATCTCTGGGATGTGAATTTAGAGTGCCCTTCAATAGAGTTATTTTTTATTTTTTTTTAAATTTTAGGATGTGTTTTCTTTAAACTTGTTAGGTATGCCTCCTAATAGAGATATTGATTTATGTATTAACTTAGAGACAAATACTTACCCTATATCCATTCCTCACTATTGAATGGCTTCAGCAGAGTTGAGGAAACCCAAAACTTAATTGTAGGAACTTCTTAACAAGGGGTTTATTTATCCAAGTGCCTCACCTTAGGGTGATCCAGAACTGTTTGTTAAGTAGAAGGATGGTAGTATAAAGATGTGCATTTATTATAAATAACTGAATAAGGTTACCATCAAAAACAAATATCTATTACCTCGCATAGATGATTTGTTTAACTTGTTATAAGGTGCAATGGTGTTTTCTAAGATTGACTTGTTGTTGGTTTATCGTTAGTTGAAAATTAGATCGGAGGACATACCAAAGACAACTTTTAGAACTCTTTATGGCCATTACAAATTTATGGTGACATCCTTCGACTAACTAATATGCCTGCAGCCTTTATGAGATTGATGGACGATATTTTTAAGTTGTTCTTGGATTATTTTATTATTGTTTTTATTGATGATATTCTAGTCTACTCTGAGAGTAAAGAGGAGCATATTGGGCATCTTCAGTAGTATTGGGTATTCTAAGAGAGAAATGGTTATTTTCTAAATTTACAAAGTCTGAATTTTAGTTGCTTCAATTGCCTTTTTGGGGCACATTGTTTCTGAAAGAAGGGTAATGGTGGACCCCTAAAAGATTGAGACAGAGAAGAATTGGATTTGTCTTAGTTAAAGGACTTAGGTAAGAAGCTTTGTGGGTCTTGTTAGTTATTACCGTAGGTTTGTCAAGAACTTTGCACCTATTGCAATGTACTTGGCAAGGTTGATGCCATCTGTTTGGTGAGATCAATGTGAAGAGAGCTTTCAAAAGCTCAAGACACTTTTGACTATAGTGTCTATTTTTTATTACCGATTGAAGGTAAGGACTTTATTGTGTTTCCTGATACTTCACTTTTGAGATTGAGTGTTGTGTTGATGCGGGATAGAAATGTCATTTCTTAAGCTTTGAGGCAGTTGAAGCCTCATGAGAAGAACTACCCATAACTTAGAGTTAGAAGCGGTGGTGTTTGCATTAAATATTTAGAGACACTATCTTTACAGTGTCTAAGTATGAGATCTTCACAGACCATCATAGCCTGCAGCATATGTTTACTCAAGGGATTTGAATTTAAGATAGCGGATATGGATGGAGTTGTTAAAGTATTATAATGTGACTATTCAGTATCATCTAGGTAAGACCAATCTAGTGGTTGACACATTTAGCCAGAAAGTTGTAAGTATGGGAAGAATTTCCTTCTTGAGGATGTCCATGCAACCTTTAGCTAGAGAGTTTCAAACTTTATCATCTCAGTGTATGAAATTTGGGATTTTAGATAGGGGTGGAGTGTTGGCTAGTGTTGAGGTAAAGTCAATATTTTTAGAGCAGATTAAGGCCAAGCAATTTATGGATAAAAATTTGAATGCACTTGGGTGTAGAGTGGTGTATCGAGAGATGGAGGTGTTTATGTTTAAGAAAAGATTATTTTCTCTTTGGGTTGGAGATTTGATTTGTCATATGCTTTCAGAAGCCAATGTTTTGTGTTATTCTATTCATCGGGGTATGATCAAGAAGTACTGTAGCGTAAGGCAACTTTATTGGTGTCCTGGGATGAAGATGGACCTAGTGGATTATGTGTCCAAGTGTCAAAACTGTTAGCAGGTGAAGTATGAACATCAAATGTAAGTGGTATGCTGTAGATAATCCTTATACCTATGTAGAAATGGAAGCATATTACTATGTATTTAGTGGTGGTTCTTTCTAACACATTGGGGAAATATGAATCCATTTAGGTGATAGTGGATCGGTGATAAAATCAGCTCACTTCTTACCAGTTTGGTACACTACAGCGACTAGAAGTTAGAAAATATTTACATTAAGGAGATTGTGAGACTTCATGGGTTTCCCTTACCATTATTTTAGATCTAGATGTAAAGTGCACTTTTAAATTGTGGGATAGGTTGCATGAGGAGTTAGGCACAAATCTCACATTTAGCATTCCTTTTCATCCTAGAACCAATGGGCAGTCAGAGAGGATGATTCAGGTGCTAGAGGACATTTTAAGAGCCTATGTTATTGATTTTGAGGGTCACTAGAACCAGTTTCTTCTATTATGTGAGTTTTCATACAATAACAAATATCACTCCAGTATCAATATGGCACCATTCGAGGCACTCCATGAGATAATATGTAGGTATCCTATTGGATGGTTTGAGAGTAGAGATGTTAAGCCTTTGCACTCTAACTTGGTAAGGGAGGCTAAAAAAAGGAAAGGTACATTCAAACTAAGTTTTTGGCTACTAAAATAGGTAGAAAGAGTATGCAGATAGTAAAGTAAGGGACATAGACTTCAAGGTTGGTGAACAGGTGTTGCTGGAGGTGTCTTTCATGAAAGGAGTCATGAGGTTTGGTAACAGGGACAAGCTCATCCCTTAGTATATTGGTCCCTTCAAGATTCTTGAAGATGTGGGTCTGGTTGCATACAACATAACATTACTATTAGGGTTGTCAAGAGTTCATCTGGTGTTCCACATTTCTATGCACAAGCGGTATCATAGAGATGGAGATTATATCATTAAATATGACTCAGTTCTATTAAATAAATATTTGGCTTATAAAGAAGAACTAATGGTGATTCTAGATCGCAATGTCTGAAAGTTAAGGATGAAGGAAATTTGTTCAATTAAGGTTCAATAGAAGCATCATCCGATCGAGGAGGTCACTTGGTAAATGGAAAAGGACATGTGGGACAAGTACCCTCACTTATTTGAGGATACAAGTACTTTCTCCACTCTCCTAGTTTTGGTTTATCTTCTTGGTTGATCATTCAGGGACAAATGATAGATAAATTGGTATATGCTTTGATGACCTTATATATCATTATGTATAAGCCTTCTATTTAAAATTTCATGTTAAAATTCTTCCCAAATTCAAAGTCATAAATTTTAGGCTAGGCTAGTTTCTAATCAAATCGGAGTGGGGTACAGTCTAGGAATATCTGATATTAATTTGGATAAGTTTGGTGGTGTTTGATTTGATTTCTAGTTAGATGAGACAGTAGGAAACCCATAGGATTTTACAAAATTGAATTTGGATTAGTAGAACTCTTGAATTTAGTCTTAGCGTAAGGGGTATTATTTAAAATATTTTGGATTTAATGTGTGCTGCAAAAAATGAGATTTCTAAAAGAAAATAGACATTTTATCCTCTTGACATCGCCATAGAAAAATACATGTCGCTACAGCAATGTGCTTAAAAGTAGGGAAACTCCCGCTATGGTTATCGACAATGCGATTAAAGGCCACTATAGCGCTAATGTCGCTATAGCAATATAAATCACTATTTTTTCAAAAACTTTCAAAATGGTTCAGTTTTCCAAGAAATATTTGAGGCTTCAACAGTTGCGATTTGGGGTGGAAACTATGAGATTTACATCATATTTCATCATTAAGGTAAGGAATTCATCCTAGTTAACTAGTAAATCAACAATCTAGCCTTAGAATTCCTAATTTGCATAGTTTCGAGCAGGTTGAGGGCTGAATTTTCTTGGTTTTCAGGTGTAAGGGGTGTGTGAGCATAAAATCAATTGATTTTGCTTAATTTGTAGAATTGATAGTTTTAAGTGAATTAAGGTAGGAAAAGCCCTAGAATAGGAAGGAAATGATCATGATCTTGTCCTTAGGGGTTGGGTGTGAGTTATAATTTCTGAAGTGGTAGGTCATTATATTAATTATGTGTTTATATGAATTTTCTAGATCGAGATCAAGCAGAAATTATACAGAAGGGCATGGTTCTAACATAGTGGAGATGTGCAAGCTTGGTTCGAGGTAGGTGATGGTATTATAGTTTAATTCAATTTGTAATATATGTTCATGTTAACTACTTCTTATAATGGCTTGTTAGTGCATGTTGTTTGGTATGGTCAATTTAATTAGTTTATTTTTGTTGTATGATTTTGACTAAACTTATGGTTAAATAGAAAATACTTTGTTATTTGCATATAGATGGAATTTGTCCCCTATAGGTCATGGCTAGAGGGTGGTTATGATCCCATAGCGTGTATGTACGAATTTTAGTTGATCTTTATAGTTCCATAAGTGAATCAGGGAATACATTTATATATTTAATTATTGCTTAACTTGTCTTGACTAGTTTTGACTTGGCTTGACTTATTTCACTTGGTGGTAAATGATTTGACTTGTTGCTTGTAGTAAAAAATTATTAATTAATACTTATTATGCTAGAGTAGATTAGAATGAGCAAGAATTAACTTGTTGTACTAGGTTTTGGTTATATGCTCATATTCTCATCTTTGATTTGTCAAATGATCATACCAATACACTATTGTATTCTTGTGTATTGATATTACATCTGCACTTACTTTGTTGAGTGTAGTACATATTCCAGCGACTCCTACAAGACCTCATTTATGATTCTAGTAGATCATTCAAATTTCGGGGTGAGCATCATACTTGAGCTACAATTGAACCTTTATCTTATGACTTTGTCTTTTGTTTTGGGATCCAAGAATTTTCTTAATTCTGGGGTTGCGTCTTCCTCTTGACAATCTTTAATGTTTTGGTACGAACGAATTTTGGGTTAAAGGGATGGTTTTGCGAAGTGCAACTTTCCACAACTAGTTGTCTTATATTTTACTTTTAGATTTGAATATCTTTTAATGGATTAGCTTATTGACTATTCGTAGTGTTAATTATAAGATGGTAGTTTTGGGGTAGATGGTTCTCCCAGCGGATTAGTAATGTAGGTGCCACTCACGATGGTTTTGGGTCATGACATTTATGAATTGTTCGATTAATCCAAGGTACGTGCAATGATCCAAATTATTGTTACACAAAAAAAGGGGATAAGATTTGCACTTAGTCTTTCCTAAGCCGATTATTGAGAAATTCTGGGTTGGTCTAGCGTTGGGCTATTTTAAAGGGTATGTTAGTCAAATGAAATCTGGTAATAATATGTTGGTTGGTTGTGGTGTTTGATGTGATAATTAGATATATAATGAATTAGGGAGTCATATCAACTTTTGACACCTAAAACATAGTTGTAGAACTCCGATTATAGAATTTACCATAAAGGGACTGGTTTGCAATATCGTAGATTATGAATTATGTGGTAAAATAAACATAACTGAAGAGAGGTCTCAAGTTTCTGTCTTACACCATTGCAAAAAAAAAATAACCATTCTAGTGGGGATACAAGTATCATTGCAGTAGACCTCTGTTTTAAGGTGTAAACCACTGCAATAGTAATTTAGCATTGCAATAGTAACACACAGTGTTTGACAGTTTTAAAAACTAGAAAACAATTTTCATTCCCCACTTTCTGAAAAATGCAAAGGAGCTCTGGAAAAGGTGATTTTCTAAGAGATTTTTGAGCTTTTCACCTTTGGAGGTAAGTTTTTACATTCTAAACTTAAATTACTTCACATACTCTTGCGAAATCACTAGAAAAAAATTTGTGGTGGAATTTAAGGTTTGAACCTAGTTCATGAAATTGTGGTAAAGTGGTGGGAATAAGAATAAAATCAATGATGATCCTAAGGTTTTAGAAAATACTAATTCCTATAGAATTATGGTTGTTCATGCGAATTCAAATTGGGTTCATGACGTTTGTAGGATACAAAACTCTAAGATAATGAAATAGGATGAGTTTATAATTAAAATATGGATATTGGTTCCTATTAGTTAAAAGGCGATGAATTAATAAAATGGATGTGTATTTTTGTTGGTACAGATCAAGAAAAAGTTGAACAAAATGGCAAAAGTGTGGCTTAAAGGTGACTTTGAGCAAGGATTCGAGGTAGGTTACAATTTATTGTAGCAATTAGACTTGCCTGACTTTGAGCTTATATGTGAATTAAATATTGTGATGTCATTTGAGCACTACTTATGAATATTAACTGTATTACATATTCATCCATATTGATATTGTTGAGTTGGTGGTGATGGTGATGAGGTTTATGTAACTCATGATGTTCATGAGGTTGGTAATGATTATGATATTGGTGAGATGATATTGATGTTAATGAGAATGGAAAGTGAAAGAGATGATGTGCACATCTTGCATCCATGCATTCATTCATATATTCTATGATCAGTTATGACTATATGTTGTGATGAAACTTGTTGCCAAATTTGACTATGTGTGAATATATATATGATTATGGGCTTTTGTTCTTCCTAAAGTGAATGGAATGATTAACTGACTATCTTTGAATATAAGTTTTTTATGATTGTGTTACCTTTATTTGGTTTACTTATTCGTATGGTGTCAGGTCAAATCGACCTATGATACCTACCAGTATGTGCTACTGTAATGATGCTACCTATGCTATTCTTTTTATTGATTGCAGATTATGTTTCAACTTTTGAGACAAGACCTTGCCTTGAGATAGCATTTTTATATTCTGTTTCAAGGGTGAGCACCATGACTAGGTAGCCTTTGCATCTTTTTATCATTATTCACGTCCCTTGTTTTGAGACTAAGATATTTCTTGTTATCTTGTTATTGTATATTCTTCTAGTTATCTATTTTAGACATTATTAGTTGTTCTTGTATGGCGACTTTAGGTCTCAGGTACTAATAAAGGGAGGTTTATGCATTCTATTAGTTTTGGATATTAATGTTAATGTATGTTAAATTTTTTTTTAACAAAGACAGTTTAGACTTACTTAATAATAAAGTAATGAAAAGTGAATGAAAATATGGCATGGGGTTACTCAAGAAGTTGGCTTAAGATGATTTTCCTGCCATAGTTTAGGGGTGCCAATCATGAAAGTTTAGATTGTGAAAAAGATGGTATCAGAGCACTGGGTTCATAGATCTCATCATACAAGAACAGGTTTAGTAGAGTCCTATGGAATAGTACAGAGACATAGGGCATTAGGAAAAAAAGTCCTTTCTTTCTTCCTTTCATATTATTACTTGGTTCCAATTGGTATCTAACTTATTCAATCTTATTCCTAGATGGGGAATACTCATTCCACTAGAGTCGCAACAGCTGCAATAGCCGCAACTGCAGTAGCACTTGTATTGATTATTGGGGCCATATTCCGTAGAAGGCCTTGTGTTAAAAGTAGAGAAAAAAAAGGATGGGAAACCGCAGTTGTTAGGGGTGGAGTACAAAGATTCAAAAGACTGGTAAGATAGATATCATCATCCTATCCCCCATAATAGGACGCCCTAGTCCATATTAAAAATAAAGAGAGGTAGTTCAGGAAGAGGAGATGGTAGCTCCAAAAAATATGGTGTCAATACCAAATGGTGCAGCTCTGATTCTTTTGTTTGCGGAAGTGATTCAATAAGTGTTGGGGTTCTTGGGTAGCTTGGTTGGCACTAGCTAAACTCTAGTTGTTCGTACTGTTCCACCAACAGGCTTGCAATATGCCACTGCAGCAGCACCAAGGATGGATGAAAGGCTCTGGAATAGGGGTATATACTCAGTAGGTGCTAGTACCAGTGGTGATGGATGATAAACACAGGCTATTTTGAAAGTTCATATAAATGAACCGTAGTGTTCCAAGGTACAGAGTTTGAGGATACATTTAAATTCTTGATAGATTGTCATGAATGTCTGCAGAAGATGAGTATTATATAAAGGTATAGTGTGGAATTTATTTTTTCAACTGCAAAACAAAGCCAAGCAATGGTAGATGTTATTTGTAGAGTGTAAGGTTACCAGAATTCGTGACTTCATAATAATGAATCTGCCTAAGTTTTTTGGGTCAAAGACAGGTGAGGACCCACAACTTCACTTAGATGAGGTGAGGAAGATCACCCAGATTATGCATGTTACTAAAGAGGAGAGTGTAGAGTTGGCATCCTATAGGCTGAAAGATGTAGCGTATGATTGGGTGGTTATGTGGAAGAATGGTAGAGATGAGAATGCAGCTCCTATGAGTTGGCAGGTATTCCAGGACGCGTTCTAGATAGGTTTTTTCCACATGAAATGAGAGAAGCTAAGGTAGAGGAGTTTGTGAACCTAAGGTAGGGCTCGATGACAGTGAAGGAGTACTGCCTTAAGTTCAATCAGTTATCTAAGTATGTCCCTGATACGATGGCAAACCCTAGGGCTAGTATGAGTAAGTTTATTACTGGAGTATATGGTTTGGTAGTCAAGAAGTGTAGGACTGCCATGCTTATTGGGGATATGGATCTTGATAGATTGATGATTCATGCACAACAGATTGAGGAAGAAAAGTTGAAAGAGAGAGAAAGGGGAAATAAGAAGGCTCAAACTGGGCAGTTTGATTATGGACAGACTAAGTTTGGAGGGGGAAATCATTTGCAATTTCAGAGTCATTTATCTATGCCAGTGTCGTCTTTAGCCACCCCCAAGGCTAGGCAGGAGCAGTGAGGTAAGACTCCTATGTCCAGATCTCAGAATAGTGTGAGTGGAAAACCCAGTTATCCTCTATGTGATAAGTATGGTAAGAATCATCTTGGTGAGTGCTTGTTATGGTTGTGGTAAGTTAGGTCATGGAATCAAAGAGTGTCCACATGCTAAGCAGGGAAACATGTATGCTCGTCCCCAGACTCAGGCTACTAGTGCACCAACTCCTCTAGGCCGCTCAGTACCTCCTTAGGGCGCATCATCCAGTACCGGTGACAGTCAGTGCCAGAATTGGTTTTATGCTTTACCACCCCATCAAGAGTAGGAGAGTTCACCATATGTTGTTACAAGTAAGCTTCGTGTCTTTATCTTGATGCTTATGTGTTGTTAAACCCCGAGTCGAGTTTCTCTTATGAGACCTCACTAGTTACGGTAAATTTTGAAGTAGGTCCTAAAAAGCTTTCTGAGCCCTTCTTGGTTTCTACCCCATTGGGTGAGACAGTTGTTGCCAAACAAATCTATATAAAGTGTCCTATCACTGTCCTTCATAAAAGCATATTAGCAGACTTAATAGAGTTAGATATGGTCAACTTTGACCTTATTCTTGGTATGGATTGGCTCCATTCTTGTTATGCATCTATAGATTGTCTCACCCGAGTGGTAAAGTTTCAGTTTCCAGATGAGCCAGTTTTTGAGTAGGATGGTAATTTATTTTCTCCCAAAAGTCATTTTATATCCTATCTTAAGGCTAGGAAGTTGACCTAAAAAGGGTGTATCTATCATCTAGTTTGAGTCAAAGACACTAAGTCTAAGGCTCCAACAGTTCAGTCAGTCCGTGTAGTTAATGAGTTTTGTGAAGTTTTTCCCAAAAATTTGCCAAGGATACCTCCTGATAGTGAAATAGAATTTGATATTGATCTTCTCTCAGATACTCAACCCATCTCTATTCCTCCATATCATATGTCTCCAGTCGAGCTTAAAGAATTAAAAGAGCAACTTAAAAACCTATTAGATAAAGGTATCATAAGGCCCAGTGTCTCTCAATAGGGCGCTCCTGTCCTATTCGTGCAAAATAAAGCTGGTTCTTTGCGAATGTGCATTGACTATCATTAGCTGAATAAAGTCATAATAAAAAACAAGCATCCTCTTCCTAGGATTGATGACTTATTTGATCAACTCCAAGGTGCAAGTTACTTCTCCAAGATAGACCTTAGATTCAGCTATCATCAGCTTAGAGTAAGGGAATGTGATATTCCAAAGATAGCTTTCAGAACACATTATGTTCATTTTGAATTCCTAGTCATGTCCTTCAAACTAACAAATGCCCTAGGAACTTTCTTGGACTTGATGAACAGAGTGTTCAAACAATACCTAGAAACGTTTGTCATAGTCTTTATCGATAATATTCTTGTCTATTCTCATAGTGAGAATGATCACGTAGACCATCTTAGATTTGTGTTGCAAACTCTTAAAGATCACCAATTGTTCACCAAATTCAGCAAAGGTGAATTTTGGCTAAGGTCAGTAGCTTTCCTCAATCTTATTATTTCCAGTGAGGGCATTAGAGTTGATCCCTAAAAGACAGAAGTAGTAAGAAACTAGCTTAGATATATCTCTTCATCAAACATTAGAAGTTTCTGGGGTTTATATAGTTATTACAGACGATTTGTAAAAGGGTTTTCGTCCATTGCATCGCCTATGTCTAGATTAATGTAGAAAAAAGTTAAGTTTCAGTGATCAGATTCTTGTGAGAAGAGTTTTTAGGAGTTGAAGACTCGACTCACTTCAGTTCCAGTTTTAGTACTACCTGATGGTATAGATGGATTTGTTGTGTATTGTGATGCTTCAAGAATCAGTTTGGGTTGTGTTTTAATGCAGAGAGGTAAGGTTATAGCCTATGCCTCTAGATAGTTGAAGCCTTACAAAAAGAATTACCCTACCCATGACCTTGAGTTAGCTGTTGTTGTATTTTCCTTGAAAATTTGTAGGCACTATCTTTATGGGGTGCATGTTGATGTGTTTACGGACCATAAAATCTTGCAGTATGTGTTTACCCAGAGGTAGTTAAATCTTCATCAAAGAAGCTGGTTAGAATTGTTGAAAAATTATGGCATGAGTGTGCTATATCATCCAGGTAAGGCCAATGTTATGGCAGATGCTCTTAGTAGACTGTCTATGGGCAGTGTTGCTCATGTGGAGAATTATAAGAGAGAACTAGTTTGGGAAATTCACCGATTAGCTAGATTGGGTATGAGGTTGGTTGACTCAGCTGAAGGGAATGTTTGGGTTCAGAGTAGTTTAGTATCTTCTCTAGTTTTTGAAGTGAAAGAGATATAGGACAGGGATTCTAGTTTGGTCAAACTGAAGGGATCAGTTAAAGACCAAAAGATAGAAATTTTCTCCCAAGGGGGAGATGGTGAGTTTAGATACCAGAGTAGATTGTGTGTGCCATATGTTGATGATTTGAGCCAGCGAATTATGGCAGAAGTGCATGGTGTACGTTACTCCATTCATTCAGGATCCACCAAGATGTACTGCAACTTATGGGAAGTCTATTGGTGGAGTGGTATGAAGAGAGATATCACAAAATTTGTAGCCAAGTGTGCGACTTGTCAACAGGTTAAGGTAGAGCACCAAAGACCTGGAGGCATATTGCAAGAGTTTGGTATTCTCACTTGGAAGTGGGAAGAGGTAAATATGGACTTTATGACTGGATTACCCCATTCGCATCGGCAACATGATTCGATTTGGGTTATAGTAGACAGATTGACTAAATTAGCTCATTTCTTGCCAGGTCACATGTCCTACACAGTTGAAGATTACGCTAAGTTGTATATTAGAGAGTTGGTCATATTGCATGGAATTCCTTTGTCCATTATCTCAAATAGGGGTACTCAGTTTACCTCTCAATTTTGGAAAGCCTTTCAAAAGGGTCTTGGTACCCAAGTTCATCTTAGTTTAACTTTTCACCCACAGAAAGATGGTCAGGTAGAGGGAACCATTCAGACCTTAGAGGATATGTTAAGGGAATATGTTCTTGATTTTAAAGGCAGTTGGGATGACCACTTGTTGTTGATTGAGTTTTCCAATAACAATATTTACCATTCTAGCATTCAGATGGCCTCGTTTGAAGCTCTATATGGGCAAAGATATAGGTCTCCAGTCGGTTGGTTTGAAGTGGATGAGGCCTCTTTGATTAGGCCAGATATGGTGTTTGAAGCCATGGAGAAAGATCAGTTGATTTGAGAGAGATTGAAAGTAACTCAGAGTCGTCAGAAATCTTCTGCAGACAAAAGAAGGAGAGATCTTGAGTTTGAGGTTGATGATCTTGTTTATTTGAAGGTTTCACCCATGAATAGAGTGAAGAGATTTGGAAAAAAAGGGGAAGCTTAGACCCCAGTATGTAGGTCCCTAAAAGATTTTGAGTCATGTGGGGAAGGTAGCATATGAGCTTGAGCTACCCGCATACTTGTCCTCAGTTCACCCAGTCTTCCATATATCCCTATTGAAGAAGCGCATGGATGATTCGGATGTTATAGTCCCTCTAGAAAGCACATATATTCAGAATAGCCTCTCATACAAAGAGCTTCCAGTAGAGATTCTTGATCACCAAATCCATAGACTAAGGAACAAAGAAGTTTCCTTGGTCAAAGTTCTGTGGCAAAATCAATCTGTTGAAGGTGCCACTTAGGAAGCAGAAGAAGACATGCGAACCAAGTACCCTTACCTCTTCTCCACAAACTCAAATTCAGCCGAAGGTAACAATCTTCCTTAATTTAGTTCATTTCCAATATCAGTTTCAGCCATATGGTTATCTTTATGTCAATTCATGCACTCACAGATTGGTTCAGTAGCTCATCATGTTTTAGATTCAGTCATACAATTTTGGTTTCAATTGTGCATGCAAGTATATAGTCTCAATTCTCCAGTATCATCAGTTTAAATAGTCTAATTCGAGGACAAATATTCTCAAGGGGTAGATATTGTAATACGCCATATTCTTTCTTGTTCAATTCATCTCAAAAGAGGCATATTGAAGGCTTAGGACCTGAAATTTTAGATAAGTGTTGAAGACTTAGTTTCACTTTTGGCCTCTAAAATTTAATGACTTTATTCTCGATCTTTTTGACCTTGGAATGTCAATTTCTAAGTTGTTTCATGATTAGGGTAGTCCATAGTACCTTTGGGGTGAGTTTTGGAATTTTTGAAGAAGGATTGGGGCATGTTTGGTTGGCCAAAACAGAACCTCAACGCGATATCACCGCACCGCATCGATGGCAGCGTCGATGTAGATGACTCAACGCATCACTAATCACATTGTAGTGAGCGATGCAACGCGTCACTGATCGCATCGGTTCCCAGTTTTTGTGTGTTAAATAATGGGTTATGGGGGCATTTGAGTCATTTACCCTCACCCAAATCCATTCAAAACACACAATTTTAGCCCCAAATAGCATAGATGCTTCAATATTCATCTTTTTATTCTCCAAGAACAAAACCCTAGCTTCAAGAATCAAGAATAATCCCATAACTCCTACTCCAAGAAAGCTTATAATTCAATGTTCCGAGTTCAAGCACTTCAAGAAGAAGCTTTAAGAACACCATTAGAGAGTCAAAGGTTCAAGCTTTTAGATTCAATTCATCAAGCAAGGTATGTGGGTTTATGAACAAGGATGCTCTTTCATCCTTGTGCCCAAAAACTAGTTTTCAAAGTTGAATTTATATGAATTTATATGATTTACAGTTTAGGGTTCATACCCAATTATCATTATTTGAATATGTTGATGTTTCAAGTGGTTAAATGTTGAATTGCCTCTCTACTTTTACATGTTTATGCGTGTGACATGATTTTATATACATTGAAAATTAAACTTCACTATCTTGACTAGAATTATGCAAGAATTTTAAGATTTTGATTATTGAGCATGACTTTATGATAATTTGACATGAGTTTGATCATGGGTTTTAATCCCTAAGTATGAGTATTGATATTTCAAGAAGATGATGCCTTTAAGCATCCCATGATTAGTTTACATTCAGATTTTTCATAAAAGATTTGATCTTTTGACCCTCAGTTAAGATATGGAATCCACTTTACAGTTTTGATTACAGTTATGATCACAGTTTTGATTATAGTTTAAATTAAATAGATGCATCACTGGTTTTTATTGTAAACCCTTATGCTAGTTTTAAAGTGAATTTTCTACAGAATGAGCATACAAATTAAAGGGAATAGTATTTATCATCGAGCGGGAAGTGTGGGTTTAGCGCATCCTACTTCCCTAGAACTATGAGCCAACGTAGGTATAGATTTAGATTATATTCCATTTGTATATGGATATAGATACAGATTACGATCACTTAGATTAGGTTATACTCCTTGGTAAGAGTATGACACATCTCCCCAATGTGAGGTTTTCCCATAAAGGAACTAGCGTTGGACACTATGATAGCTCAAAGAGTGTATGTCGATTAGAAGAACCTCCCTAATAACAAAGCTTTACAGAATAGTTTTTAAAAGAATTTCCTATAGAACAGAGAAATTGTAATAGAAAAGAACAATAGAAAAGCTTTTAGAAACTATGTGTAAAGGCTCACGATTTTAATCAGATATTGTTTAGCATAAGTCATTAGCTATGAGATTTCAGCTTTTAGTTCACATATACAAAGGTGAGTCCCTTTACACTTAGCTTAAATAATTTGAAAATGGACTTGACTTCAGTCCTACTTATTTCACCAGCAGAAAGAGTAAAAGTACAACTTTCAGAACTAAATGTTATGACTCACTAGATTTATGCAGTATGTTTTGATATCCATGGTTATGATTTTTTTTTAGTTTTCAGATATTCCAACTTATGTGAGTCATCTACATTTAGCATGCATATTTTATGGATTTTGATAACATTGATAAATTATTTCTACTTATGTATTCACCCCCACATGCTCGGTACATTTCAAAAGTACTGATCTATATATATGTCTATGTACTACATTTTCTCATAATGTAGGTTCAGTGGCTCAATTCCAGCAGCGTGATTGATTGTAAGCATCTCTTTCTATATTTCGACAGTGGTGAGTCCCCATAGTTTGGGGACCCAGTTATTCAGATTTCCCACTTTCCAGATTAGTTTATTCAGTTATGTCAGATAGTTCGAGTCAGATGGGGGTCTGTCCTAGCAACTCTCTAGCAGTAGCATTACAAGCTTGTCCGACTATTAGATACATTACAATTTTCAATGTTAGTTCTTCAGATTTTTCTTAGTTAAGTACTTTCAGACATTTCTTGTTGTTAAAATTAGTTTAGATCAAATAGTATTTTAGTGTACTGCATGCATATATTACCTTTATTTGAGTCATCAGAATAAGTAGCAGGCTTTCAAAGTTAGCTCGGGACTACTTGTAGGCCGGAGCACCATGTAGCATCCCCGAACTCATTTTTAGGGTGTTACAATAACACATATCAAGATCAAAGGAATGACGTGTTTCTCATATTGAAGTAGGGAAACATGTCTGTGATGGCCTATGAGGCCAAATTACATGCATTGTCTCATTATGCACTATAATTGATCACCTCAGAGGAGAAGCAAATTAGGTATTTTATGAAAGATCTAAATTTAGGGATTTAGTTTGCTACTTTATTTCTTGTTATATCTAGAAAGTCTCTAGGAGGTAGTTGAGTTTTCCACGAAGGTTGAAGTACTGCAAAAACAAAAAGAGGTAAAAGTGAAAGCAAAGAGGCATGGACCTCAGGCCAGTTTAGCAGTACTTTCTTAAAGATGCATGGTTCTTCTAAGCCTTACCATTCAACTATGCTAGTGTCTGCACAAAACTTGTATCGAATTAGTTACCATCCTTCTCGAAGTGATAATTCTACACCTTCATACTCTTTAGTTTAAAGGACTAATTTGGGCATTAGGTGCCATGAGTGTGAAAGTTTGGGCCATATAAGAAGTTATTGTCCTAACTTCTTGTTTGCAGTTTATTTGACTAAGAAACTAGTATATACTACTCTAATTCTAGCAGGTCGTGGTGGAGGAAAAAATGATAGGGGTCATCTACAAAGTAGATGTGGTGTCCAGGCTAGGGTGGCAACTAGGAGAACTGAGGTAGAGGATAGGTTGGTAAAAATAGAACTTAGTATAGTAGAGGTGGTAGTTGTGGTGGTGAAAAGACAATTTTTGTGTTGTTTCGGCACATCTTGAAATAGAAGCTTCTGATATTTTGATCACAAGTACCATCCTTGTAGGTCATTGTATGGCTTTTGTATTGTTTGATCTCAATTTTACTTTTATCTTATGTGTTAATAAAATTTGTGATGGTTTGAGACAAAGATTATTAATATCTTAATACTCCTATGTATGTGTCCACACTAGTAGGGTGTATGTATATATTGATCAGGTGTATCGTGCGTGCCCTATGATGTTTATGGGGTTTAAGACCCTAGCAGACATGGAGGAATCTGATATATTTTGGGGATAGTTTAATTGTCTTCTTATAATCTCATTCTTGATTGTCAATCTAAAATTGTCACTATAGTGATTTTTGGGATGGATAAGTTAGAGGGTATGGTACTTTTAAGCCTAATCCAATGAGGTTTATGTCAGAAATATATGTCCAGAAGTTGGTGAAGAAGGGCGTAGGGCATTTTTAGCCCATCTCCAGGAAGATAAATATGTAGTTTCTCCTATAGGGTCAGTTCTAGTGGTGTGTGAATTCTTAGAGGTGTTCCAAATTATCTTTAGAGTATGCCTTAAGATCGAGAAGTTGATTATTATATAGAAATAGAGTCAGGGACTCGACCAATTAAAGTTGACAGAGTTGAATTCTTAGCTGCAAGAGTTGTTAGAAAAGGGTTTTATTTGCCCAAGTATTTCTCCTTGGGGTGTACCTATTTTGTTTGTGAAAAATAAGGATGGTAGCATAAGGATGTACATAGACTACTTCCATTTGAATAAGGTGACCATTCATAATAAATATCCCTTGCTTAGGATAGGTTGCTTGTTTTATCTGTTGCAAGGGGTTGATGTATTCTTCAGAATTGACTTGAGGACAGGTTATCACCAGCTCAAGATTGAGGAGGGATATCCTAAAGACTTTTTAGAACTTGTTATGGACACTGTGAGTTTCTAGTTCTGTTCGTTGTCTAGACCAATACCCCAACTTCTTTCACGAGCCTGATGAATAGAGTTTTTAAGTCATATCTGGATTCTTGTTATTTTTTACTGATGACATATTGGTTTACTCAAAAAGTAAAGAAGATCATGAAGCTCATTTGTGTACGGTGTTGGGGTTTCTCAAGGAGAAACAACTATATGTTAAATATTCTAAGTGTGAAATATGGCTTTCTTTAGTGTCCTTTTGGCGCTATATGGTTTCTAAGGAAGGGAATATGATAGACCTATGGAATTTTGAAATGGTTAAAAATTGGATTAGACTAAAAGAAGGTTGATAGGACATATGTGATTAAAAATCATAGCTTTACAAGGTTGGAAAATTATTATAGCTCATTGTTAAGGGGTTTGCTGCCATTGCTTCACACATGACCCATCTTACTCAAAAGGATGTCTCATTTGTGTGGATGACAAGTGTGAGGAGGGCTTCCAAAATCTCAAAACTTTGTTGACTTTATCCCCAATACTAACCCTACCTATTAAGGGTAAGGATTTCATTGTATATCGGGATGCCTCACGATTAGTTTTAGGTGTTGTTTTGATAGAGGATCATAGCATGATTGCCTATGCTTGAGACAACTGAAGTCCTATGACAAAAATTTCCCCACGTATGATTTAGAGTTGACAGTCACAGTATTCACTTTAAAATTTTAGCACGGTATCTCTATGGAGTGAAGTATAAAGTGTTCACAGACCACCATAATTTACAACAAGTGTACAACTGGAGGGATCTGAATCTAATATAGAAAAGATGGATGGAATTGATTAAAGACGATGACATATAAATCCTATATTACATAGGTAACACCAATGTCATGGCAGATGCACTGATCCAGAAACCAGTGAGCATGCAAAGTTTAGCATTGTTGGAGGTGTCCAAGTGCTCACTGGGGAGAGAGACACAATCTTTGGATAAATATATTCTAAGATTGAAAGATATTAGAGAAGAGTGTTAGAACATGTGGAGGTCAATTCCATATTTTATGATCAGATAAAAAACAAGAAGTTTGAGGATAAAAAATTAAGCAACCTCAAAGAAAATATGTTACAAGATAGGCGAGAAAGGCCATTCCTAATTACGAGGGATCATTGGGACTTCAAGGGTGATTGTGTGTACCCCGGTAGGAAATTTGAGTCCAACTATTCTGGAAGAGGCTTATTATTCTAGGTACTTTGTACATTTGGGTACCAACAAAGCGTATAGGGAATGTAGGCAACAATGATGGTGGAAAAAAATAAAGTGGGCATTATGGATTTTGTAACCATGTGTCAAAACTACCAACAGGTCAAGTATGAACGCCGCCTGGTGGTACCTTTCAGAGAATGTCCATTCTAAATAGAAAATAGGGACTGATAACGATGGACTTTGTAGTAGGTCTCCCAAAAACATTGAGGAAGTGCGATTCTATATGGGTCATTATGGATTAATTAACTAAGTTTGCTCATTTTATTTCAGTAAGAGTAGATTATAATGCGACTAAGTTGGATAAGATTTATGTGAAAGAGATCATAAGGCTACACGGGATATCATGTCTATTGTATCACATGGGGGTTCTCAGTTCACCTCCAACCCTTGGGAAAGATTCCGGACAGAATTAGGTTCTAGATTGGACATGGGCATAGTTTTCACCCACAGATGATAATCAATCAGAGTAAACTATCTAATTTCTTGAGGATATACTCTAGGCATATGTTATGGACTTCAAGAGTTAGTGGGACCAATACTTACTATTTTTTCAATTTTTCTACAATAATAGCTACCACTCTAGTATTGATATGTCCCCTTTTGAGGCCTTATATGCTAGGAAGTAGGTCTCTAATTAGGTGGTGTGATGTATTTGAGATGAGGACTTGGGGCACTAACATACCCAAGGACTCGATTGAATAAGTGAGATTCATACAAAAAAGCTCATGGTGGCTAAAAAATGACAGAAAGAATATATGGTTAATAATGTGGAGGATTTAAAGTTTGAGAAAAAAAAGAAGGTACTCTTGAAGGTGTCACTCATGAAGGGTGTAATGTGGTTTGTTAATACGGGCATGTTAAGCCTAGGATACATTAGACCCTTTGAGGTTTTGAAGATAGTCGGGTTTATAGTATACTAACTAGACTTACGTCCGAGTATGTCTGGGGTTCCCCTAGTATTCTATGTCTATGCTTAATAAGCATCACGAGGATAGTGATTACATCATTTGATGAGACCCTGAGTTATTTGATAAGGAGTTGTCTTATAAAGAGAAACCAATTGTTATATTAGTTAAGGATAAGAAGATTGAGGACTCAGGTCATTTATGAGGAATTTGAGGACCCGAATACTTCCTTGAGCGAAATTTCAATAGAAAAATTGTATTATTAAAGAGGCAACATGAGAGGGGGTGAACATGTGCAAGCAATATCCACACTTATTCATTAACCCAGATACTTTTTTTGCCTTGATATATATTATGGAGATAATTTTCATTCGGGGATGATGAGTGGTAAATTGGTATCTAAAGTAATGACCTAAATTGTTGTTATGCTTAAAAAGGGGATAAAATTTGCAGTTAGTCTTTCCTTAGTCAATTTTTGAGAAATTCAGGACTAGTCTACCATTGGACTACTTTAGAGAGTATGTTAGTCAAATGAAATCTAGTAATAATATGATGGTTCTTAGTGGTGTTTTATGTGCTGATTATATGGATAAAAAATTTAAAGAGCCGAAGAAACTTTCGACACCTAAAATGGAGCTATAGAACTCTAGTTAAAGAGTTTATCATGGAGAGATTGGTTTGCAATGTAGTAGTTCATGAATTGTATTGTATAATAAGCATAACTGAAGAAAGGTCCTGAGTTTCTACCTTGGACTGCTGCAACAAAAAAAGTAACCATTGTTGTGAACCTCTATTTTAAGGCGTGAACCACTGCAGTGGTAATTTAACCGGTGTACTGGATTATCCTTTGCATTGCTAACACACATTGTTTAACAATTTTAAAATCCAAAAAACTTTTTTCATTCCTCAATTTCTAGAAAATGCAAAAGAACTCTGGGAAAGATAATTTTTTTAGAGATTTTGGAGTTTTAATCTTTGGGGTAAGTTGTTACATTCTAAACATGAATTACTTCACATACTCGTGTGAAATTACTAGAAAATAAATTTCTGGTAAAATTTAAGGTTTAACTCTAGTTCAAGAAATCATGGTAAATTGGTGGAAATAAGCATAAAATTAATAAAAAATTATCCTAAGGTGTTGAAAACACTAATGTGTATAGAATTATGGTTGTTCATACAAATTCAAATAGGGTTCATGAGGTTTAAAGGATAGAAAATCCTAAGATGATGAAATAGAGAGAGTTTGTGATTAAAATTAGTGGATATTGGTTCCTAGTAGTTAAAAGATGATGAATTATTGAAATGGATGTGTTCTTATTGTATAGATCAAGAACAAGTTGAACGAGAAGAAAAAGGCAAAAGTGTGGCTTAAAGGTGACTTTGAGCAAGGATTCAAGGTGGGCTAAAATTTATTGTAGTAACTAGATTTTTCTGACTCTGTTCTTATATGTGAATTGAATTTTGTCATGTCTTTCAAGCACTATTTATGATTATTGGTTGTATAGTATATTAATCCATATTGATATTATCGAGTCAGTGGTGATGGTAATATGTTGATATGTAACCTTTGATGTTTATTAGGTTGGTATGATTATGATTTTGATGAGATGATGTTGATGTTGATAAGAAGGAGAAGAGAAAGAGATGATGTGCAAGTCTTGCATTCATTCATATGCTTAAGTGTTAAGTAGTGATCATATATTGTGATGAAACTTATTGCCAAATTTTAATATGTGTGAATATACATGATTATTGGCTTGTATTCTTTATAAAGTGAATGGCATAATTGACTGAATGTCTTTGATTATAATTTATATGATGACCGCGTTACCTCTATTTAATTTACTTATTAGTATGGTGTTAGGTTGAGTCAACCTATGATACCTATCAGTACATGTTATTGTACTGATGCTACTTGTGCTTTTGTTTTTGTTGAGTGCCGAACATTTTTTGGCATTTGAGATAAGACCTCACCTTTAGATAGTACTTTCAAATTCAGTTTCAAGGGTAAACACTATGATCATGCAGTCTGTGGATCTTCTTATCATTATTCATATCTCTTGTTTTGGGAGTAAGACATTACCTATTATTTTGTCGTTGGATATTTTTCTAGTTATCTATTTTAGATATCCATTTTTATGGTAAGAGATTATGATCCAACTACTCGGGACAACGATCAATTAGATTGTGTCCTTAGGCATCGTGATGCAATCATATCTCATCTCAACTAGGCTTTCACAATTTTGGTTTGTATATTCATAATGATAAAATGAGAGCTTTAGGGCATCCTTAAGATATGTTTTCAGATATCACTAAATTACAATCCATTTTTGTACAATTCCTACAAAACACCCAAGTTATTCTTGTATGGTGATTTAAGATCCAGGGGATCTAATAAATACAGGTTTCTACACTCTATTAGTTTTGAATATTGAGTTTTATGTCAATTTGATATTTAATTTAATAAAGAGAGTTTATACTTGTTTAATTATGAAGTAATGAAAAGTGAATGAAAATATGGCATTAGGTTAGTCAAGCGGTTAGGGTAAGCATGGTTCTCCCACCATAGTTTAGGGTGGGTTCCAATCATGATCGTTTAGGTCGTGACAGTAAGACGTGTATTATAATGTTCTCCTATTTTTCTTTTGAGGACCAACTTAAGCGGGAATGTACGTATTTGACTGTCGGGGTAGTGTTACCATAAGAGATAGTGTAAATTAGAGTGTTATGAGCTACCAACAATATAATGATCCCAAACTCAGAAATATGAAGTCATAAGCTTAGAATCCAAAGGTTTTAGGTTAGTAATTAATAAAAGAATGTAGCTAGAGTCAAGTGTCCATAAAGAGAGTGTTGGAGGGTAGGATGCCCTTATGGTGTTAGCTAAGGTGTAGCAAGATGTGTAGACTTTATGGTGGTTAGTAGAGAAAAATGTGAGTAATTATATGAGTTAGAATATATTTGAATTAAGGAAGGAGCTCATGATGGCTATGGTAGGTTGTGAATAGAAGGATAGAATAATTAAGAATTTATAGACTTAAGATTCAGTTTGTGGTTCTTAAAGAGGGAGATTCTTTGATGTTTACAGAACTATGAAAGTAGTTTAAATGTATGTTTGGATAAGCAGTTGTCATGTGTGAAAGGGGAATCTGTCCATGTCTTCGATGGATTGTAGGATTAAGACTGACTATTTTGATCATGAGGTTATAGTGTACCAAGTGTTCCTTAATTTTCATATGGTGGAACTAAGCTTGAATACCATGCAAAGCTGTGATGTTAACTTTACTGAGTATTAGACACTAATCTTGAGTTGTGAATGATCACCAAAATAGAAAGAATGATAGTTAGGGGGTGATGATATTAGTTTTTGAGATTGATCTAGTAAGCTTGATATAGTGTGTGGGAGAACTAAGGTTGATAACTTAGGAAGGTGTGAATATATAGGTATGACGTATATGAGGACTAGAGTTGAATCAATGAATTGTGGTTAGGTCATTAGAGGAAAAAGAGTCTTAAGTAGTATAACAAAAGGGTGTATCAAAGGTAGTACATTGTTACACACAATTCTAAGTTTATAAGTTCTAGTACCTATTTAGTATTCTTGAGTTTCTTCTTATAGAAGAGGATAGGTAATTATTATTTTATGTTAATTGGAATAGAAATGAGGTAATTATAAATCTAAATAGATGATGTTGAGCCTCTTGGTATAGGTTTAAATTCTGTTAAATTGGGTGGAAATAAAATTAAAAGCGTGATATTAGTACACTAAGAAGAGAAAGTCAGATTGTTGAGTGTTAGAAAAAGTGGATGAAGTCAGATTGTTGAGTGTTACAAAAAGTGGATGTGTATGCCTATGAAAATGTAAGTGATGATTGCGGAGTCTAGAGAAAGTTAAGAGAAGTATCTCTTAATATAGTTTATTAAGGTGAGATTGGAATAACAAGGTATAGTGATACCCCACCATGCTTATTTTTGTGCATATATCTCTATTTTGAGAATAGAGTTGCAGACCTGGGATAGTGAACTTTAACTTAAGGGGGATGATGAGGTATTTAATCAAGACAAGTCTTGAGTTTTTAGTGGTGATGAATCTCAAAAAAGAGTTATGATACAATCTTTTCTTAGTCTATCTTATTTATCGTACTTTAGTCAAGAAAACACTCTTATTATGTCTTATATAATCATGTCACACCAGTATTTAAGGTCCATATTCTCTATGTAAACCCATGTTACTCTGTCCCTTGAAGTGGAAGCAATGGTGTCATTGAATGATCCAAATTCTTTCTCTAAGATTTTAGGGATCCAAATAGGATTCTATGCTATGATGCTCATGATCCATGAACCCATTTCTCACGTTATGCTTACTCCAAAGAAATTATATTCTGCAATATGTTGCCAACTTGTATTATCTAATTTCTAAGCCCAGAAAGACTCTTTATTCATGCCTTATATGATTGATATATAAAGTATTCTATGCCTATTAATCCATACTCATTTCTCAATCCCTAGTTAAGCGTTAAGTTCACACAAAATATAGTCATAATTGCAACACATCTATCTTATTTAAAATTCTCATACTCTAATCCATTAGTGATTTTTCTTATGATATGATAGTGGCGTTGATAGCAGTGTAGTAATCATTCAAATGAGAGAGTAGAGGTTCCTTGTCGTGAGAATTTTGGTGTGATTACTCTAGCTAAGGATATAGGTGAAGAGAGATGTGGAGGATGAAATTTTGTTATGTAAAATGGTTAGAAAGGGTATATATGGTGGAAATCCTTGTAAAAGTTATTAAAGATGTTGGTTTTAGGTGTAGAAATCCATAAATGAGGTGTAGTAATGATAGGCTTGAATGTTGTGATTGATAGATATGCAGACCACTATTTTAAATGACCAGTACACCTTTATTAGAGCTTGAGTTTGATTGATTATAGTGATAAGATGGAGTAGTATTCTTAAGTTCAAAAGTTTCAAGATATTATTGGTCTTAAAGAAATTTTCATAACTTAGACCCGCATGATTGCACTATATGTAGAACCTTGTGAATCTAAGTTAGGCTTGAATATGGGAACAACATGTATTTAGATTCAGACAAAACTAATTAATTGTACCCTTATGAGGATCATAGGTTTCAAATAATAAGGTGTGGTATTCTAAATAAAGAGTGTTTCTAAGCTTAAAGAATATTAATTTTATCTTTTAAGGTAAAGTTATCCTATATCTATGTCCATAACAACCTTATTTCATCTCATGTATCAATTTCAATCCATGCTTATATTTTCAGAAAATTCATACCTTATGTTGTTATGATCATGTTTTGTAGAACTCGTGTCCTAGATTATGTCTATGTCAAGTATTATGACTCATGCCTAGTTATACGAGTTGGAATTGTTATAGAACTTTCCTTGATGTTTAAAAACTTAAGATGAATCAAAAATGCTTGAGGAAAATCCCTACGTCATGCAAAACAAATCCTTAGCCATTATTCGAGGATTATTGATCTCAAGGGGGATAATGTAACACCTAGTACTTTTTTCATGTTTTATCATTCTTTCTTGAAGCTGAAAAATAGACCTAGATGACCCTTATATCGAGTACATATCATTTGAGATGAGTTTGAGGATGTTAAAGGAGGTTTATACATGATAATGGGGTTGTATATCGCATCATAGAAAGCTAAGAATTGGCATTTACGTCACACAACCAAGCGGGGGAACTCATTGGTTCAACTCCATTGTGACCTATGCACCATATGGGAGAAGGCCATGCTTTAAGCTATGCGCCGCACTGGCGAGGATCATGCAATAGGGTGTGCCCCACACACCCCCATCTCTCCTAATGGGACTTCATTTTATTCACTATTTTAAGGGCGTTTTGGACTTTTTATTGAATAGAAACCATCCTCTATTACTCTATATTGTTACCCTACTTTCCTAGTATCCCTAAACTGATTAAAATCTTCTCTCTCATTCTCTCTAAGCCAAGGAAAAGCTCAAGGTCCATAAGTTAATCCAAAGGTCAAGTTCCAAGGTTTCTCTTCTAAATTTTGCATCAAAAGGTATGCAAAGCAACCCCTTCTGAGATTAAATTTTTAGTGTATGGTTTTTAAACCCTTATATGTATTTTGAACATTGAACTAGGGTTATAGGTTATATATAAAGAATTTACGAAAGAAGCATGAAATTGTGATGCAATGTCTGTTACTTGAAATTGTTCTTTACTACATAGTGATTTAAACCTTGAAGAGGTTACTTGATTTTATTTTACTCTCGTCCATAATAAACTATTTGATATATTTGTCGAGTCAAATTATATTACTATTTGATGAGTTTTATGGTATATTAAAGTTCTAAGGACACATATATTGATTGACCAATATTAAAAGGTTTATTATATTACTTGAGGAAATTGTGACTCGTAATTGTTAAATAGATTTCCTTAATGATATGATTGATTTTCAAGAACTATCATATACTTTATTTTTGAATATTGGGTATGAGAAATTGATGACAGACCTCAAGGTTAAATGAACATTGGAATAAATGACTTTCAGATCTTGGTATGACGATACCAATAATATCCAATGCCCTTAACGAAAATGAAATTGTTTTTAATGATTCTTAATGATATTAAAGATAAAATATGGACTTAAAGAGAATTAGATGGTTAACCAAGAAGGTGTGAGTCCAAATGGCTCAACACCCGAAATCTGTATCTTTCTGACATAGGATTGGTTTGATTCTTAATTGGATGACCTTATATTTTCCATTTGAGGATGATTGTTCTGGCCAGAATAATTTAATCTCAATTCATGAGACAAACATGGATTGTGTCTTAGATGGTTGAGCATTTATCGGACCCGCATACCCTTTGGTGTTTAAATGGAAGTTGGTGATACAATCTAGTTTAGAATTAAATAACAGAACGTATATGTTTTTAGATTTGGAGCTAAAACTGATATATTTTGTTATGTTTTGATTTTACTCTCATGGATGTTTTATATGAAGCATATCTTATCCATTTACTTGTTCTGTATATCAATATATTTCACACATTTACCATTCGTGGCCGCAGTATTATTTCATGATGTAGG
Organism: Capsicum pubescens; assembly: GCA_030864215.1. Taxonomy (NCBI): domain Eukaryota; kingdom Viridiplantae; phylum Streptophyta; class Magnoliopsida; order Solanales; family Solanaceae; genus Capsicum; species Capsicum pubescens. Next base: position 252,510,107 of record CM061538.1, read on the forward strand.
TTCGGAGACACTTTCTCATGGTCCTGTGTAACACTAGGTTTATACGTACTACTCCGGATTTAATGAACCCTCCAACCTTCGCAAGGCCCTTTTATGGTAGACATTATAGTTTTTATTTTATTGTTTCATCGTGGCCTTATTCCGACTTAGACGATATTTACTTTATGGATTAGAGGCGTCATAGATAGTTTTATTGTCAGACTAAACTATGGAATTATTTCATCATTGGAGAGATATGAATGTTCTTTGAGTTTTTTAGACAGTATAATATAGCCCTAGTTTAAGTATTTATTTTCCACAAATTTAAATGAAATGTTCTCACTAAATGTTAAGAGGATTTCTCGGGATATCATTGGTTCTGAGTGCCTGTAACATAAAGGGGCCTAGTCTTGAATCATGATAGTTAAATCTAATGACTATCATGGGATGCATCATCAGAAGGCCACCTAAATTTTACTTCTATGCTTCAACCAACAATAGCAAGGGATGACCGTTGTCAAATCTAACAATTGTTGGTTGGCTTATCCGATGACTTTAAGTCCTAATTTTTTGCACTTCACAAAAGTACATCATCCCTCATAAAAATACCTTTGTACTAGTAATTTTCCATGTTTTAAGCATCAAAAGTTTCATAAGACCATGACATATCAACACCCCCAACTTAGAACTTTTACATATGCTCAAACAAACTAAACAAATCTAAATAAAACAACAAAATATATGACACATAACCAAGAAAAATCCAAGAGTACTATAGCAGTCATATTTTCAAAAATCAACTTAAGCACGTGTGAATCAAAACACAAGTTCAACGCCCTCCAACATCATCAAAACCAAAGTTTATTGTGTATGCACAAACAACTCACTATGATACAAAGGGATCAAGTAATGGCATTACTTTATCAATAGATAACCTAGAACGCAAACTAATGACACTACCTATACAAGAAACAACTATGATGCAACCCTTACGCCCTCAACTATACTAGTTTTGGCTCCATTTTTCTATTTCCATTAGTTTTCTCCCTTTTTTGACTTTTTGGACCCCACGTGTGATTTTTCTTTTTGCAAATTTACTCTTCTCTTTTTTTTTTCTATTATCGACTTTTACTCATCATTTTCTTTACATAATAGCACACCTAAATCCCTTTTCATTTACTAAATTATTTTACCTAGCTAATCTTTTTCACACACCCCTACTATAGTTACTCTCAACTTAGGCAATATGTCTGAGTTAAGGTGCACAATGTCCAAAGGAGTGACCAGGGCCAAAGCAGGTTCATTGTAAATGAGTTGCTAAGGCCAATGGGCTAGTTCAAGGAAAAGGTCTAGTTAAGCTCAATGTTCATGATCAAGGGATATTATTTTTAATTTGGTAGGCTTTGAGGCTAGTAATGGACTATTCAAGAATGGATTATGATCCTTTCCTAACCTATTACCCTATAACCTTGGCGAAACCAATCGGTCAAGTTGTAGATTGTACACACACCTATTCGGTAAGTACCTCACACATATGGCGCATGGATACAAGAACAATTACTACCTATCTGGTTCATGATTAGTTAGGCTACAATTATCACGCTCATAACTATAATGCTAAAACATCCTTGGTGTTGGTCCTTGAAAATTTCTAAAATTTTATCCTTACTGTCCTGACTACGACTCACTCTATGAGTTGTAGGGTGTCTTGATGGGTCATATGACTCTAGTCGTAAGGTGAATAATGAATGGTGCTTGATTTGTTGTCCTGAGTACGACTTGGGGACATGAGTCATAAAGACCCATGACCAGTCATTAGACTCAAATCACAGCCAAAATAGTGTATGTGGCTAAGTTTTTCTCTGAGTACGAGTTTCTCACTACGAGCCATAAGGACTCATTATGAGTTATTTTTTGTAAATCATAGGATGTCTAGTGTTTACCCCAATTGGTTTCTGTGTTCACTACGACTGGACCCCATAAGTCGTAGGATCCCATTACGAGCCATGGTATATAAGTCATAAGGTCAATAGTGGGTATGCCTGGTAACACTGTCTTGACAAAGACTCATGGAGATGAGTGATAATGAGTCATGATGAGTCATTATGAGACTCGCAACGACTGACGGTTTATTTTTCCAGCTTTTAAAATTGGGGTATTTTAAACATTTCCCTCATATCCCAATAATAACCCACGACCTATAAACATACTTGGGGACCTAATTTCATGGATAACCCACTCTAAACATTCTTTATTCTCTCTCAAGTATCTCAAGCATCCATACTTAGGCTTTCTAAGAAATAGGTCATCCAAGGGTTCAAGGGTTGGATTCCTTCCATAATCTTGAGTATATAAGGAATGTTACTCTTCCCTAATTGCTAATTTGTTAAAATAGTATGTTTCATAATGTTTCATATGGTATTAATGATGGTTTTGAAATATGGGTTAAGGATTTTGAATGTTTGTGGTTGAAGAATGTTTCTCATGGTTTACCTATGACAATTCATTCTTTTACTATGGCTTTAAATTTGTGAGATGCATGGTTGTGGTGAATAAATGAGGGGATTATGATTTCCCTCAACTGGTGATTTTTGAAGTGGTAATGGCCTCAACCCCATATTGAAAAATTGGTTTTGAATATGAAAAGTATGCATATTGAACTACTCTTGAACTATTACATAATGTGAAAAGTCAATGAAGCAGAATGATTTTTAATTAAACCTGATAGGGTTGTGTGATTCCCCAAGCTAATGCATAATTGAACCAAGGGGACATGAATTTCCCAAAATAATGAAAGTATTAAAACATGTTTATATTACCTTGCAAGTGTAGTTGGTATGACGATACCAATAATTTATACCTAAATGTATATCATAATTCAATGAATGGGAATGTGTGATAAATTATTTTATTTGGCTTTAATGAGGGTTGTGTAGCTGAGTCAAAAAAGTGGAGGTCCCGGGGACCAACAGGAAATCATGGTTGCCGACGCAGGGATCTAAATGATCGGTTGGTTCGAGTCCCCCTAATTATTATCATATGATTCGGAGGTTTGATTCCCTAATATTATATTACATGTGTCACAACAAGAACCGAGGCCCTGGCTACGATGGGAATCCCAAACCATGAAGGCCCGAGAGCCCTTGTAACTAGAAATTATATGCATAATTCATAACTATAAAATGCGGAAACAAAACAGAAACATGGTCATCTAATTATATCAACAAAACAAGATGACATAAGTTCAAAAAGACTCAAATTCATCTAACACCTGTCTGCAAAATCTCTACTAACTGGAGGAAAACAACATCTGTTTGAAGAATGGGACAAGGCTCCCAGTCGGACTATAAACCAAAACAAAATGAGATCAACACAAGTGAACAAAACGTCTTCCGAAGTAAGAAAGGCTCACCAACTCTGAATGTCCGATAACAATCTACTATTTAGAAGAACCGCTAGACTGGGACTCAGAACCTGAAACATAATGGTTCAATACAGATGTATTGGTATATAGAGAAATCCAAAATAATGTACTTTCATACAACATAAGTGAGAGAAATTCATAAAACATTTTATATACGATATAGGACAACACATAGGCATACTTAAAAGACTTTGAAACATTTCTTTGAAACCATGACTCACTCTTTATCTTACTTCTGAGCTAGGTGGTACACACTAGAACTCTACAATCCCATGGGCTATATGGAATCCTCCCTTAACACGATGGCCAAGCCCCCAACCTAAGTTTGCCGCAAGGGTTGGAGTCTCTATCTTTAATACGTCAAGGGGCACTAGGCCAGCGTATGGGCCCTCTTGGGGATATAATAAACCCATATTGATAAAATGACGTTTCCAGTAATGATCCCTTATACTCAAATTCCTTCTTCGGGTAACCACCTAACTCTCTTTAAGCCCATTTTTAACTATTTAAGACATGCATTCCTTGAAATCAAAATCTGAAAATCTTACCTTGTTATGGCATTCATATGATTGTTATCGTTATACCAAGACTTGCAAGTCATATCTATAAGTCATACTTTATTATGTTACAACTCTTTTATTCAAAAAAATGATTATACCACCAAGTCATTCGAACAGTACAAGAGGTTTGTATATCGAATTACATGAAACTTATGCAAAGATTCTCTCTTTAAATTCTTAAAAAAACATATGGTGGTCTATTACTTTGTAGCAAGGCATGCAACTCTTTATATCATCACTTTTCATTTATATTAACAGGAGTCACCCTCTCTCCAGTTCATAACCAAAGATAAGTCTTAAACGTTAATAAATACATTTGTATCATACTTCTCAATATGCAATTGAACAATTCATGACGTATGAAAATAAGAAGTTTTATAACAAGACAGGGATTATAAATGTCCATTCTCTCAATTCAATAGTCAAAATCAAAATACATACATACATACATACATATATATATATGTATAAATATATATACGAGTACAAATCAAATTTAGGGGAAGGCCTCAAGACCAAAACGTTATCTCATTGAAAGAGTTCACAATGCATGTTTTTAATGTAATTCAAAATTCTTCATAAATACATGATTTCTCAACGTTCAAAACATTATAAAAATTATTTCACCATGCTCATGTAGTTTAGGAAATCCCCACGTACTTTAATTACGAAGAAATTATGAAAAGATTGAACCTTTAAGCTTGATTGCCCAAACCCTAAGTTGTTTTTATCCTCTTGTGTTTTAGATGATGAACTAATGATTTTCTAGGGTTAAAACATGTTTTAGGGACTTAAATATGTGTTAAGATAATTAAGGACAGTTATTGGTTGATAAAAGATCATGTTGCCCTTGAAATACTCAAGAATAGATTTTCTACACCATTTGGCCATAGGGTTTGCAGCGCCATCTCCATGATAAAAATTGAAGTTTGTGGTGCCAAGTCTATGGAAAAAATTGAAGTTTGGAGAACCAATTCCATGGTAAACATTAGGTTTTGCGGTGCCATCCTTACGAACAAACTTTTCCAATGAGCGTTGGCGATGGTAAGGCGATGCCTAGCCTCGCCTAAGCTATAGTTTGTGACGCCTACTTAGTTTTGAGGTCCTTAAACACCCCCAACACCCACAAAGCATCAATACATGATTTAACATCACTAAGGGGGTCCTAAAGATCATTTTAGAAGCATCAAAAGAGTGTTACGACTATGGGGTGTCACAATCGTACAACCTAGATTGTGCCTCATTCAAACACTCATAATTTCTTACTATGGATTCGGATTGATGAACGGTTAAAGGAATTGAAAAAAATACTCAAAGATCTTTAAATTTATATATAGTCGGCCACTTGAATCTTTATATGCTAGGATAAACAATATCTGGAAGTTGACCCATGCATAATCGTTAGCTAAAAATTTACGATAGGAAAGTGCTTAACTTAACTCTTGAGCTAGGGGATTCTTATGGTATATATTCATTTCCAAGGATATTCCCAAACTAAGTAATTGTCATTCACACTTATATCTAAGTAGTAATCTGTAACGCCCCGAATCTAGTACCTGAAATGCTACACGATGCTCATGACCCCAAAGGACCACAAGCTAACCTATGACTGATATTTGTACCTGAACACTACATAATATACTGTAAAATATGCAGAATCTAAGTTGTAAGGCCATAAGGTTCAAAACTATAACATAACTAACAAAATAATGTCTGAGCGAGGTATAAAAATACCCAATACTGAAATAGTTGTCTGAACATACTATAGTCTGAAAGCCTCTAAACTGTCTGAACAAGAAGTTGAGGGGACATGTATGCAACTAAATCCAACTACTGAAATAAACTACGTAATGAAATAATAAATTAATGATCATGTCCTCGAAGGATGAGGACTCACTACTGACTATGACTGTTGGAACTGGAATGCTACTGATGCTCTGGAGCTCATGTTTCTAAACCTATAGTATAAAGTAAAACACCATAATACAAATACATCAGTACGATTGAACGTATTGGTATGCAAGTGAGGTAGGCTGAATACATGGGGTTCATATGCATGAACAATACTAACTGATTGAATAACATAAACGTGAGAATACATTCATGAATATATAAACTATAATTGAGATCATACTGACACTGGGGACTGAGTTTAGTGTACTGAGTTTATGACATCATAGTTTAATGGTATGGATAACTGAGTCTACTTAATACTGAGGGACTGATATTATATTAAAAATAAAGGACAAACTGTTTCTAACAATTCTGATTATGAAGAACTAGTCTGATTGACTGTATCTGACAGTCCGGAAATCTGAATACTGGTAATATGAATTTCATATAATTAATATACTATTAACTGGGTGACTGTGTCTGACAGTCCTAATTTTGATGGAACTAGATGAGTTCTGTACTGAGCTGAGCGACTGTATCTGGCCGTCCTGAAACTGTAGAACTAAACTGAGTTCTATTACTGAGACTGGATTTAAAATTGAGACTGTAGGAGAAAATAATCTAACCAACATGCCCCGCATTTGAAATGGTGGAGTCCAACCTGTAACCCCAGCTGGAAGGGTGTCAGTACCATGCCACGGGTAAAGACAAGCTGTGAGTAAACACTCTTTGATAGGGAGCTCTTCTGTTAACCCCTTCTGTATGGAAAACTCAAAGAAAATAAATAGTCCATAGACTCGTAGGGGTACATCTCGACCTACGCTGGCTACGTAGTTTTGGAACATAGGGATTGCTGCTAAGGATCACACCCTCTACTGGATAACAGGTGAGCCCTCATCCCTGGGTTCACTCAGTGTTGAATCCTACTCCCAACTGAATAGATACTGAATGGATTTTCCTAGTTCACACTAGGCATGACTGAGCTGTTACTGATGGTATAGTTTTACTGAATTGAACTGAGTTCACTGAGTTTCGTTGAATGATGAAATACTACTGAATTTTGTCAACTGACAGAATGCTACAGAGTTCTGCTAGCTGACTGAGTTACTGAGGTCTGAACCTAATACTACGGAGATCTAATAACTGGCTTAAATTACTAAGATCACTAAGATTATTGAAATCACTGAGATTACTGGACTAATACTAAATTTACTGAATTTTCCTGATTCAAAAGACTGATTGAGTTCTACTGATCATGGCTTGACTGTGAGTGTCGTGAAACTGATACTGGTTCTAAGCACATAGCTAAATTGTTGGGTACAAGTACCCTCAGGACTCGATAACATAATAAGTAAATCATGGCCAAGCTTAAAATCTCAACAGTGGCTACATGTTTATCATTCATTCATTTAGACATTTCAATAACCAATTGAGATGTATTACTTGTACATGAATGGGGAATACGTATTAGCATACTATAACATGACATTATTTAATTCTCATAAAAAATTTGTCAAACACTTGCATGATACAACTTGCACATAACGAGCATGGCATGATTTCTTTCACTTATTAACTCACATGAGCAATTCATCAAACACTTTGTGAGCATAACATATGCACATAACTCTATACAACAAATAGGCATCATAATTCATATTCCCATTGAAAAATTTCAAGGGTTTAACATGGTTTCACATGATACTACGCATATATCACTTTACTTTTCATAGATATTGTAATTAAATCATGAACTAGAGAACTCATTAACATAAAAGTCATGAACACAATCAAACTAAATCATGAAATTCATCACAAACATTATCTTGAGTTTTTTAAAATATTTCTTGCACTCCAAGAGTGGAAGAAACCCTTGGATGAACACTTGACATACCTTAGTTGGTGAATTCTTAAAAGTTGATGGTGGAATCCCTTGCAAATTGAGTCTTGAATTGATTGCCCTAGGGTTTTGTTCTTAAAGATTTTGTGAATAATGAATAGGATTAGACAAAAGAGGTCTAAGCTTCGTGTTATGATGGCTGAAGGGCGTGGGAAAAAGACTGAAATAACCCTGAGGACGCGGCTTTTAAATGACTGAGAATTGGGCACCGATGCTATTAGCAACGGGGCGTGTCATGGCATCGATGCGATAGTCGATGCGTTGCGCCATAATTGCATCGACCCTTAGTACTTTGACCCTAGAAAATTGCAAAAATATCAACCAACGCGATTGGTGATGCAGCGCACCAAGATCGCGTTGGTGCACTATTTTGGAATTCCGAAAATGGTCTAAACGAGTTTTGAAAAATCCAAAACTTGTTCGAAAATACCTATTGACTTCCTGGTCATGAATTAGCAAGAATACTGATCATTAAGGGACATTAAAGTCACGAAATAACACTGCAAACTTTCAAAGGCTAAAATACACTAAGTCTAGAAACTTAGCTAGAACCTTCTAAGTATGGGACCCCCTTAACAAGCATAAATGAACTAAATTAAGCTTAGGATTTTGTGGTGTCTTACAATATCTCTCCCTTGGGAACATTTATCCTTGAATAAGACTGACTGAGATGGGGGAAATGATAAGATAATGTACATGCTGAGCATGAACAACTGAAACATGAGTACATGACTAACATTACTGATTTGCTGATTTTTATTCTGAGCATGCATATCTAATTCATGAATCTCATGACTGGTATGACTAATAAGATGAATATATTATACTAAAAATGGATATCTGATGCATGAATACATGACTGATCTGACACATGAATGCATGACTGAATATGCAATGGTAATTGATACCAAGTTTATAATGGAAATCTAAAAATGAAACTGGATAAGTTCAAGGAAGACTATTTCCTTAAACTGAAAATGCTAATGAGCCTAAAATTAATTACAAGATATGCATGAGCGGAAACACATGAACGTAACTGAGTCTAGAATGTGATACTTGAGCTGGATATCATGATCTGAACTGAGTACCTTAAATACGTAGCTTACGGCTGAGATCGGAGTTTTAGGGTCAACTAATGAGTACTCCTTACCCCAAACTGGATCATTATGATAAGAGAGAGCGGCACATTTATTTCATGAATTTTTGGGAAATAATAGTGTATCTCCACCTTGGGACACTATGTCCCTTGAAAAATACTAGACTGACTTTGCTGAGATACTGAGGAAAACTGGGGCGATACACAAGGCACCTAGGAATTAAATCGTGACTAATTATATGGGATCTGAAACTAAGGCATGATACATGAACTGGGCTAAACACACAACTTCCTGGTTAGTCCATCTTAGAATGATCACATTCCCGAGACTCTGGATAGTGAGACTAGATGAAAAGATGAGAACCACACCATATGAACTTGTCTGGCTGGTTGCTAAACTGAATTACTGGCTACTTAACTAACTCATACTGGAAACTTGTACTTGACTGGAGCGTTTCCATGACACTCTTTCTGTAGAGTTCTAGTGACTGAAGGGAGAAAGTAAATCTTGGCCTGATCTGAGTAGGACCTCAGAATAGGAGATCGCTACTTGGCTGGGATTCTTATATTAGGAGACAAGGCCTATGAAAAATCATCTAAGATAAAGTGACTAAGCCATATGCACTGCAACTGAGACTACTAAAAAGATTCACGTGGGTGTTGAGCACGAATGCATAAATATAATAACTTATCTGATTAACTGAACAACTGATAGCTGACTACCGGGTCTGTAAGGCTAAACTGTACTTAGCCTGAAATGATAGACTTAAACTATAGAGTATTATACATAAAAGGAATGACTGATTGGGTGACGTGAGGTAACTGAGCATGAATGAGTGAAAAACTGTATTATCTTAAGAATGCAAGACCAAGCATCCAACATAATTCAGAAACATTCTGTAAACTGAGGTACTAAAATACCAATGACTGAATAACTGATAGCCATATGCTATGGTCAGGTAATGTTGAAAGTGAACTGAGTTTATGATCTAACTGGACTAGGACTGGGACTGAGATTATAGCTAAGATGGTAATTGATATTGAAGTTGTAACTAAGACAGTAACTGAGACTGAATGCAGGTTTTCTATATTTGAGGTTTAGACTGGTACAGGAGTACTGAATCCTGATGGCTAAGTAGCTGATAGCTGAAAGCCATGGTTTTGTGGGACTATCTGAGTCCTTTACTGAATATTGATTACTGAACTAACACTGTAACTGAGGCCTGCGGAATGGAACATTAATACTATGGATTCATCAAGGGATCTAAGCTGAGGGTATACATGGCATAATCTAAGTTTGACTGAACACTAAGAGTGAAGTCATGAATCGTGTGGGCTAAGCATACTGTAAAGCATGACATGAGTGCATGAGTCATGAGTTGTACAAACTGGGTTTGGAATTTCTGAATTCGTGGAACATGATCCACAACATTGGATGAACTTGGACTCCTCATATGAGGAACTTGAAACACACACTATTCTATGAAAAGTGCATGGATATAAGCTGTATTCGTGAGACTAAATATAAAACATGCATAAGTATCGAGAGGGTTGAAGTACAAAACTTTGCACTGAGGTAGGAATGGGTCGGGAATTATCTTCCCTTATTGATTTTCTACACATACAGCATTACTACTATTATCTGAAGGCCTGACTTTCTGAGATATCATAATTGAACAGTTACTGAATACCTATCGGGCTGTGTTAGACTGTCTCACTAGGGTAGAGACTGGAAAAGGTCCTGTTAATATTTGGTCTGACCTTATAATTGACTGATATAAAAGGAGTTAGAAAAGAAAAAGAATCTCCTGAATATGAAGAAACATAAATATCGAAATGAGGGATCTGTAGCATACCAGTGGCTGCACTAAGAGAACTTTCCTAATCTTGTCGGGACTAAAGTGCATAGAGTTTGTTTGGGCGTTGCCCACTGATAGCGCTGGAACTGGCACCCTGCTAATTCAGGAAACCGAAAGGACGACCGTGCTTTCTTCTAGAGCCAGGCCTAGGATAATCTCATACCTTGTTACCTTACTCACCACATTCGAAACACACATCACTTCCGGCTCTACATATACCCTTATGATGCTTACCACATGCTTCACAAAGTAGAAGAGTAAAGACCCTTCCCTCACTACCATGGGCCTTGGAGCCTGGTACCCTATCTCTATGGTCATTTCTGAACTTTGGTATTGGTGTACTAGCTGAATATGGAACTGGAGTTAGAAATTTTTGTCTATGCTAAGAGCGGTTACCACTCTGCGACCCTGGCTGAGAAAAACTATAACTACCAGTTCTGGCTCTCTTATTTTCCCTCTCCTTCTTCATATGTTTCTGCTCCTCAATCTGTTGAGCATGGACCATAAGCCTAGATATGTCTATCTCCTTAATCAACATTAAAGTCTTGAACTCCTTAACCACTCTACCTGATATCCCAGACACAAACTTACTCATTCTGGATCTACTGTCTGATACTACATAGGGAGCATACCTGGAAAACTGAGTAAACTTGAGGGAGTATTCTTTTATGCTCATGCTACCTAGTCTGAGATTGATGAACTCTAACACTTTGGCTTCTTTCTGCTCTAGGGGAAAGAATCTATCTAAGAAGGTCGTAGCAAACTCTTCCCATTCTATGTGCTATGTATCTATACCCCTGTCTAACTTCCACTGTTTAAACCACGTATGGGCTACACCATGTAGCTGATAGGCGGCTAACTTTGCACCCTCACTGGAAGTCACTCCCCTGATATCTGTGACTTTCTAAACTTGATTGAGGAACTCTTGTGGATCCTCTTTGGACTTAGAACCTGAGAATAGAGGAGGATTCATTTGGGTGAAGTCCTGAATCTTGGCTACAGTAGAATTGGCCACTGGGTTGGCCGGAACAACAGTTGGCCGGTTATTTTGAGTTATGACTGAATTGGCTAGAGTAGTGAATGTAGTCCTAAATTCTACATGAGAGACATGTTCTCCTAAAGGGTTAGGCTGATTGAGCTGAGGGGCTGGCTGATCTCCCATTTCTTTTCCTTGAGTCCTCTTTGGAGGCATGTTCTGTAAACGGAAGAGAATAAGGGATTAAAGTAAGAGTTTGCTGGAGATCATGCTCACTCGCATGGTATAAATTCTTAAAGAAGGGAAACTATTTCTAAAGCATCTCAAATCCTCCTGCACATAAGTGTGGTGCACAACACACCCATGTACAAGACTCTACTAGATGCGATATGACTTCCTAGGACGTTGTTGAAGCTTAGGCTCTGATACCAAGTTTGTAACACCCCGAATCTGGTACCCAGAATGCTACACGGAGCTCATGAGTCTGAAGGACTACAAGCTAACACATGACTAATATTTGTACCTGAACACTGCATAATATACTGTAAAAACATGCAAAATCTAAGTTGTAAGGTCATAAGGTTTAAAACTGTAACATAACTGACGAAATAATGTTTGAGCGAGGTATAAAAATACCCAATACTGAAATAACTGCCTGAATATACTATAGTCTGAAAGCCTCTAAACTGTCTGAATAAGAAGTTAAGGGGATATGTCCCCAACTAACTCCAACTACTGAAATAAACTAAGTAATGAAATAATAAATTAATGATTATGTCCTTGAAGGATGAGGACTCACTGCTGACTCTGACTGCTGGAACTGGAATGCTACTGATGCTCTGGAGCTCATGCTTCTAAACCTATGGTATACAGTAAAACACCATAGCGCAAATGCATCAGTACAATTGAATGTATTGGTTTACAAGTGAGGCAGACTGAATGTATGGGGTTCATATGCATGAATAATACTAACTGACCGAATAACATAAATGTGGGAATACATGCATGAATATGTAAACTGTAACTGAGATCATACTAACACTGGGTACTGAGTTCTAAGTACTGAGTTGCTCACATCAGAGTTTACTGGTACAGATAACTGAGTCTACTAAATACTGAGGGACTAATGTTATATTACAGATAAAGGACTAACTATTTTTAACAGTTCTGATTATGAAGAACTGGTCTGATTGACTGTATCTGACAGTCCAAAAATATGAATACTGGCAACATGAATTTCATATAATTAATATACTATTAACTGGGTGACTGTGTCTGATAGTCCTGATTCTGATGGAACTAGCTGAGTTTCGTACTAAGCTGAGTGACTGTATCTGGCAGTCCTAAAACTGTAGAATTGAACTGAATTCTATTACTGAGACTGGATTCAAAACTGAGACTGTGGGAGGAAATCATCTAACCGACATGCCCCACATCTGAACTGGTGGGGTCCAACTTATAACCCCAGTTGGAAGGGTGTCAATACCGTGCCATGGGTAAAGACAAGCTGTGAGTAAACCCTCTCTGACAGGGAGCTCTTCCATCAACCCTTCCTATAAGGAAAACTCAAAAGAGATAAATAGTCCCAAGACTCGTAGGGGTACATCTCAACCTACGCTGGCTACATAGTTCTGGAATGCAGGGATTGCAGCTAAGGATCACACCCTCTACTAGCTAACAGGTGAGCCCTCATCCCTGGGTTCACTCGGTGCTAAATCCTTCTCCCAACTGAATAGACCCTGAACTGATTTTCCTAGTTCACACTAGGCATGACTGAGATGTTACTAATGGTATAGTTTTACTGAACTGAACTGAGTTCACTGAGTTTCATTTAATGACAGAATACTACTGAATTCTGCCAACTGACAGAATGCTACTGAGTTTTGCTAGCTGATTGAGTTACTGAAGTCTGAACTTAATACTACTGAGATCTGATAACTGGCTGAGATTACAGAGATTACTGAGATTACTGAGATCACTAAGATTACTTAAATCACTGAGATTACTGGACTGATACTGAATTTACTGAATTTTCCTGAGTCACAAGACTGACTGAGTTCCACTGATCATGGCTTGACTGTGAGTATCGTGAAAACTGACATTGACTCTAGGAATACAGCTAAATTATTAGGTACAAGTACCCCTAGGACTCGATAGAATAATAAATAAATCATGGAACAAGCTTAAAATCTCAACAGTGGATACATGTTTATCATTCATTTATTTAGACATTTCAACAACCACTTGAGATGCATTACTTGTACATGAATGGGGAATATGTATTAGCATACTATAACATGGAATTATTTCATTCTCATAAACAATTTGTCAAACACTTGCATGATACAATTTGCACATAACGAGCATGGCATGATTTCTTTCACTTATTAACTCACATGAGCAATTCATCAAACACTTGGTGAGCATAACATATGCACATAACCCTATACAATAAATAAGTATCATAATTCACATTCCCACTGACAAATTTCAAGGGTTTACCATGGTTTCACATGATACTACATATATATCACTTTACTTCACATAGATATTGTAATTAAATCATGAACTAGAGAACCCATTAACATAATAGTCATGAACACAATCAAACTAAATCATGAAATTCATCAAAAACATTATCTTGAGTTTTTGAAAAGGTTTCTTGGACCCCAAGGGTGGAAAAAACCCTTGGATGAACACTTGACATACCTTAGTTGGTGAATTCTTAAAAGTTGATGGTGGAATCCCTTGGAAATTGAGTCTTGAATTGATTGCCCTAGGGTTTTGTTCTTAAAAATTTTGTGAATAATGAATAGGATTAGCCAAAAGAGGGCTAAACTTCGTGTTATGATGGCTGAAGGGCGTGGGAAAAAGACTGAAATAACCCTGAGGACGCGGCTTTTAAATGACTGAGAACTGGGCCCCGATGCTATTAGCAACGCGGCGCGTCATGGCATCGATGCGATAGTCGATGCGTAACGCCATTATTGCATGGAGCCTTAGTAATTTGACCCTGGCAACCTGTACCAATATCAACCAATGCGATTGGTGATATGGCGCGCCATGATCGCATTGGTCCACTATTTTGGGATTTCGAACGTGGTCAAAACGAGTTCCGAAAAATCCAAAACTTGTCCGAAAACACCTATTGACCTTCCTGGTCATGAATTAGCAAGAAAACGAATCATTAAAGGACATTAAAGTCTCAAAATAAGACTGCAAACTTTCTAAGGCTAAAATAAACTAAGTCTGGAAACTTAGCTAGCACCTTCTAAGTATGGGACCCCCTTAACAAACATAAATGGACTGAATTAATCCTAGAATTTTGTGGGGTCTTAAAACATCACTAGATTAGGGTCTATATACATCGGAGAGATGGTTTACTTTAATCCAAAAGTGCGGGGTATTACAACATGATTGGGTATTACATCACCTAGATATGCTGGGAGCCAAGTTTGCGGTGCCAAGCCCGTGGAAAACATTAGGTTTTTCTGTGACAAACTTATGGTCAACCTTTTCCAGCGAGTGTTGGTGATGGTAAGGCGATGCCTAGCCATTGCCTTAGCTATAGTTTGTGACACCTACTTAGTTTTGAGGTCCTTAAACACCCCCCAACACCCCCCACAACGTTAATACATGATAAACTATCACTACATTGGGTCCTAAAGATCATTTTAGAAGCATCAAAAGAGTGTTACGACTATGGGGTGTCACAATCGTACAGGTTGGATAGATCCTCATTCAAACACCCATAACTTCTTACTTCAGACTCGAATTGACGAATGGTCAAGGGCGTTGGAAAGAAGACTCGAAGGGATTCAACTTGATATATAGTAGGCACAAGAATCTTTATATGCTAGGAGAAATAATTGTTGTAAGTTGACCCATGCAAAATAGTCAAGTAAAAATTCACAATAGGAAAGTGCTCAACTTAACTCTTGAGCTAGGGGATTCTTAAGGTGTATATTCATTACAATGATATTTCCACACTAAGGAAGTGTCATTCATATATATATATATATATATATATAAGTAGAAATCATTGGATTAGGGTCCATATACATTGGAAATATAGTTCAACTTTATCCCGAAAGTGCGAGGTGTTACATTATCTCCTCCTTGGGATCATTCATCCCCAAATGATGGGTAGGGACTTGATGGAGCTCTAAAAGTATGGAATTACAGAACGTAACCTTGCATGAACATTTTTCCTCAACAAAATATGCAAAGGCATCAAATGAGCTTCCTGATAACCCCTAGTAAAATATATAAGCACGGAATATAAGGTAGTGAGACTTTACATAGGGATGATCTTGCACATGAGTTCTATGAATCCTAATCATCACCACATAAGGCATGAGTATATTTGGTGACCATGGGCCTAATTTACATTGGCAATAATCATGAAATAAGATTTTGCAGAAGACAAGAAATCAAAGCATTCTCCATCTTACAAGATACCATGAATAGACATTACACTTTGAAACACTACTCATCTATGCCCCAAACAACAAATAACATACTTCATCATTTCAAACTTATAATTCTCCTATAACACTTCTAACCACAAGAATTTGAGTCCCGCCGCGTAATGCTCCTATGTTGAAGACTAACTCAGAGAAAAGAGGTGCTAGCTTAAGATATGGGACCTCATACCCTATATCCCTGTAAGGCTATTACTTCACCTTATCACTACCATTAAACACCCTGGGGTCTTAATTCAAGGAGTACTAACAACATAGCACTTAGGTTAGTGTTTTCATCAATCACAACATTCAAGACTATCATTAATACACCCATTTCATGGATCTTCCTAGTAGAACCAACAAACTTAATCACTCCCACAAGAGTTTTTGCAACATAACTCCTTCTTAACTATTTTACGTAATGAAAGTTATCTCTTTCTTATCCCTTCACCTATAACTTTAGCTCAATAAATCACATCAAATTTTTTTTACCTCTAATAACATCTACTCCCCCACATAACACACTACTATACTTCTACAAACACCATCATACTAACATACAGAGGGTCATTAAAGAACCCGAGCATGAGCATCATGAATGGGAGAAAATTTGGGAACTACCTTAATTCACCATCTCCCCCTTATATGAAAGTCATAGTCCTAGACTTGCGGACATATCCCCTCATCAAATCTATAACCAAAACTCTCAACACAATGGGGTATCACCATACACATAAGCACTAAACTCCCCACCTTTTTAACTATGCTCTAAAGGCATTGCTTTCCAAGATTGCTACTCTTAATTTTTTTTTCTTTTTTTGCTATCCTCTATAGCCGTCAACCTAAAACTCATAGTTTCATGAGCATACCAATTCTCATTCCTTATTTTACAAGTTACCAACCTAAGCTATTTCAAAAAATTTGCATCAAGCCCACTAATTTCTTCCTACAAAATATGCATTAACAATCTTAAGCTACTATTTCCACCACTACACTCCACATCTAAAGTTCAAGCATATAGTCTACAATCAATCATGTACCATCGATAAAGCATGCCACATACTATACTGGTCCATCAAGTTGGGGAAATTTCACTTAACTACTACCTACAATCACATCCTCTCCATGACATAACAACTACACCTCAAAATCCACTACATACCTTCTAATATTAAGTCTACTTACCCATGCATACATTCTCACTATCACCAAATTCCATAAATACCAATGAGTCTCTACCCATAACATATTGACTAGTCTACCCATTTACAACCATAATTGATTTCTATAGCCACCATAACTATCCACTCTAGGCTCCTTCCCTAATTTGAATCAATAATAATCATAGCCAAGCACTTCCTTCACAACTACCATACAGTCTATAAATCTTTCTATAACATCAGAAAACCACCATAAAAGGAAAAACCACCCCTCAATCAAAGGGTTATACAACTAAAACTACTTATTTATGCAAAAGTCACCCTCACTCTGATTGCTAACCTTGTGACATCATGTCACCAACTTCTGGACCATCTCACTACCAATGGGTCATGACACTTCAACATATACTACTACTTAGGTGGAAATACAGTTCCAACATTCTTCTACACATTATTACCCTTATGCATGACATCTGCAATATGAATTTTGAAAGAGGCCTGAATACAGTTCGAACCTCAGGCTAAAAAGTATGATTTTATCAGGATAAAGGTATACACTCGAATCAATACACCTTGAATCACTAATGAACTCCTCTCAAGTCCTTGTTCTATCTCATAACTTTATGGATAACTCAATCAAAGAGAACCGCAGGGAGAGCTAGACTCTTAGACTTGTATTGCCTCAACAATGAGGCATGGCCCATGAGATTTGAATAATGAAGGAATTTGGATAACTTTCTTATGGACAACACTATAGCACGAACTAGAGTATGAAAGAATAATAAATAACTTCTAAATACCCGGTAGCCTCCTGATTATAAGTGTAGTGCACAACACACCCATAAGCAAGACTCTACTAGACACAACTTCGTAGATACCCTGGGACCATGAATTGTACTTTGATACAAAGTTTGTCATGACCCAAACCAAGGCCCTCACCGTGACAGGCATCCCAAACCATAAAGGCTCGAGATCCCTTCTAACTTGCAATCATATGCATAATTCATAATTATAAAATGTGGAAAAAAAATGGAAATATGGTCATCTGATTATATCAACAAAATAGCACGACATAAGTTCAATAAGACTAAAATCGATCTAACACCCATCTTCAAAATCTCTACTAACTAAAAAAAACAACACCACCTGTTTGAAGACTGGGAAAAGGCCCCGGGTCAGACCGTAAACCAAAACCAAATGAGATCAACACAAGTAAACAAGACGCCTTTCAAAGTAAGAAAGGCTCACCAACTCTGAATGTCCGACAATAATCTACTGGTTAGCAGAACTACTAGACTGGGCCTCAAAACCTGAAATATAAAGGATCAATACAGATGTACTGGTATGTAGAGCAATCTAAAATATTGTACTGTCATACAACATAAGTGAGAGCAATTCATAAAACAGTTTACATACGATATAGGAAAATACTTGGGCATACTTAAAAGACTTTGAAACATTTTCTAAGCTAGGTGGTACACACTACAACTCTATAATCCCATGGGCTATATGGAATCCTCCATTAGCTCGGCGGCTAAACCCTAACCTAAGTTTGCCACAAAGGTTGGACTCTCTATCTCTAATATGCCAAGGGGCACTAGGATGGTGTATGGTCCCTCTTGGGGATATAATAAACCCATATCAGCAAAATATAATTTCCAGCAATGAGCCCTTATACATAAATGTCTTCTTCGAGTAACCACCTAACTCTCTTTAAGCCCATTTTTAACCATTTAAGACATGCATTCCTTCAAATCAAAATCTGAAAATCTTACTCTGTTATGGCATTCATCTTATTGGTATCGTCATACCAAGACTTGCAAGACATATCTATAAGCCATACTTTATCATGTTACGCCTCTTTTATTTTAAACAATGTTTAGACCACCAAGTCATTTAAATAGTACAAGAGGATTTGTATGTCGAATTACATGAAACTTTTGCATAGATTCTCTCTTTTAATTCTTAAAAAAACATGTAGTGGTCTATTACTTTGTAGTAAGGCATGCAACTCTTTAAATAATCACTTTTCATTTATATTAACAAGATACACCCTCTCTCCAGTTCATAACCAAAGCCAAGTCTTAAATGTAAATAAAGAAATTTGTATCATACTTCTCAATATGTAATTGAACAACTCATGACATATGAAACTAAGAGGCTTTATAATAAGAGAGGGATTATAAATGTTCATGCTCTCGATTCAAAATTTAAACTCAAAATGCATACATATATAGATATGAGTACAAATAAAATTTAGGGGAAGGCCTCATGACCAAAATGTTATCTCATTGAAAGAGTTCACAAAGCATGCTTTTTAATGTAATTCAGAACCCTTCATAAATACATGATTTTTTAATGTTAAAATATTATAAAAATAATTTCACCATGCCCATGTAGTTTAGGAAAGCCCCACGTACCTTAATGATGAAGAAATTGTGAAAAGATTGAACCTTTAAGCTTGATTGCCCAAACCCTAAGTTATTTTTCTCCTCTTGTATTTTAGATGATGAACTAATGAATTGCTAGGGTTAAAATGTTTTTTAGGGACTTAAATACGTGTTAATATGTTTAGGGATAGTTATTAGGTGACAAAAGACCATGTTTCCCTTGAAATATTCAAAAATAGAGTTTCTACACCACTTGGCCATAGGGTTTGTAGCGCCATCTCCATGATAAACATTGAAGTTTATAGTGACAAGTCTATGGCAAACATTGAAGTTTGCAGCGCCAATCCCATGGCAAACATTAGGTTTTGTGGTGCCAACCTTATGGCCAACATTTTCCAGTGAGTGTTGGCGATGGTAGGGCGATGCTTAGCCATCACCTAAGCTATAGTTTTTGATGTCTACTTAGTTTTGAGGTCCTTAAACACCCCCAACACCCCCCCCCCAAATGTTAATACATAATTTACCATCACTAAGAGGGTTCTAAAGATCATTTTAGAAGCATCAAAAGAGTGTTACGACTATGGGGTGTCACAATCGTACAGCCTGGATGGTGCCTCATTCAAACACTCATAACTTCTTACACTGGACTCAAATTGATGAACAGCCGAATGTATTGGAAAGAAGACTCGAAGGTTAAATTTATATATAGTAGGATATTTGAATATGTATATTCTAGTAAAAACAATATCTGGAAGTTGATCCATGCATAATCATCAACTAAAAACTCACAATAGAAAAGTGCTCAACTTAACTCTTGAGCTTGGGGATTCTTATGGTATATATTCATTTCCAAGGATATTTACACACTAAAGAAGTGTCATTAACACTTATATATAAGTAGAAATCATTGTATTAGGGTCCATATACATTGAACGGATGGTTAAACTTTAGCCCAAAAGTGCGGGGTGTTACAATATGATTAGGTGTTTACATCACCTAGATATGCTGGAGGTTTGAGTCCCCCATAGTGCATATGTATACCCTATGGTTTGTGCAGCCACATGCATTGAGGCCCTTTGTACTGGGGGGATTAGGCTCATATAGTTCGTGGGTGCCTTCTTATGTTATGATGATTGAGCTACACAATCCAAGCTAAAATTTTAAAGTGCATGTTAATCCTTATTCACTATTCTGGCATATGATATATATATATATATATATGTATATGCATTTAATTATGTGCATTAGATATGAATGATTTTGAAATATTGATCACGATATTATTTTATCCTTATTTCTGAGTTACATGCTAGTGCTCAACCTATTAACTATCTCCAAACATTGTATATCCTTATAATACAGGCACTGGAGATACCTCTACTTTTTTTGTGCAGAGTTTAGTGGATCGGCTTGGTTTGTCGCTTTGTTATGGTGAAGTGGTGAGCTACCATTCTCCAGAAGACTTAGTCATTTCATTAGTTTTTATCATAGATTAGAATTGAGAGTTTTTATTATCCTTACCATTATCATTATCATTGTTAGAGTTGGGTACATGTCCTGACAAAGATTGGTTTTTGGTTAATTTTGCATTGAGGCTTTGTTGGATTACTGTGGACTTGGGTGATGTTGGTTGAATGTGTTTGTTCAGTTGTCAGTTATCGATTATTGATATTATCATGACCCGAGCCTAGGCCCTAGCCGTGACGAGCATCCCGAACCATGAAGGCCCGGAACACCCATTCTCTATCTGGTTATCATGCACAACATTCATAATCATAATAAAATGCGGAATTGAAACTGAGTACGGAAAACATGGTCAAGTCCTGCAATATTTCTGAATAATTCTATCTGACATCAATCTGCAAAATCTCTACTAGGAACATAAATATTTGTCTGAAAAGAAGCTGGGACAAGGCCCCCAGTAAACCAAGAACATAATAAATAAGATAGTGTCTGACATAATTAGGCCTTCCGAATAATAGAAAGCTCACCACTGCGAGATCAAGTCTGCAAACCCGAGAATGTCTACTGAGTAACTGGACCCCTAGACTGTGCCTCAGGACCTGGAAGGAGGGGGGGTCAGCATAGAAGTACTGGCACGCGAAGCAATCCAAAATTAGTATAATGGAACATACATATATATATATATATATTAAGGGAAAGCAATTTTTCATCAAGACATCATGTATAAAACTGTTTCTGAAAAATACATGGGCACTTTCTGAAAACATGCAACCTGTCTGTTCATTTCAAATCATGATCTGTGTTTTACTTCTGAGTTAGGTGGTATTCCCCTACAAGTCTGATATTCCACGGGCTGTATGGAATCCTCCATTGACTCGGCGGGGAAGCCCCCAACCCAAGTGTGCCGCAAGGGTTGGAGTGTCTGAGTCTGATACGCCACAGGACATTTAAGTCAGCGCATAATAATATACCCGGGTCGGCAAACCACGGTTTTAGGCAAAGAGTTGTCTGAAACTCCCGCCTTCTTCAGGGAACCACCTAAGCTCTCTTTATGCCCTATTTTAGCCTTTTCTGAACATGTATCATTCTGAAATTTCTAAATCATGAGAGTCTGATAAAAATCTGATTTCTGAACTAGTCTGTGTCTGTTATGACATTTGTCTGAGGTTGTATCGTCATACCAAGACTTGCAAGTCCTATTTCTGAGCCATAATGTATTAAGCAAGAGCTTTCATTCAAAACATAGTTTAGACCACCAAAACATGTAATTTGCATTAAAGATGTCATGTTCCGAAACTCAAGTCAAATCCATGCAAAACTTTCATCAACCATATGGTGGTCATGTGCATTTTTGGCAAAACCATGCATTCTTTCATTACATGCATATTCAACATTCACAACCCTCTCTTTCGTGTTCAAAACATTGTATATTACGTGAAACATGAAAAAATTTACATTAAGAGAGAGGTTTCATGAAAATTATGCTCTAAATTCATATTTCAGGAAAAACGCATATATATATACATATAACTTTCAAATCACTTTGGGGGAAAGCCAAAAGGCCAAAACAATATCATTAAAGCTTCTGAAACATGAGTATGTACATGAATTCGAAAACCCAATTCTTAAAACATGATTTTTATGCCCATGAGATTTTAGGAAAACCCCGCGTACCTTATTCTCCATGAAGTTTTGGTGTCTATCGAAGCCCACGTCGAGAGGATTCCGAATCTGTAATTTGTTTCACTAAGAAGTTTCGGAATGATCGGTCCTTCAAGCTTATTTTCTCAAACCCTAGTTGCTCCTTCTCTTAAGTTCTTGAAGGATTAGATTTTTTTTTGGGATTTTATAGGAGGCTTCAATGTTGTTAATAGGCCCAAATCCGTTTAGGAGTGGGTAAGGACGATTTTGGGTTTTGTAAGGACTAACTTGCACTTAAAGTAACTCAAAACGGAGTGTTTTCGTCACCTGAAACCATAACTATGTGCCTCCCTTTGCATTGCCTAAATTTACATAGGCGCCGCCCTATGCATCGCCTATATTTGCATAGGCGCCGCCCTATGCATCGCCTATATGTGCATAGGCGACATATTCAACTTTGAAAGGCCATAACTTCTTCACCGGGTGTCCGTTTTAGGCGAATTAGGTATCGTTGGAAAGCTTATTCAATTATCTACAATTTGGTATATAGTAGGCCACCCAGTTCATCATATACAATGAGTTATGTTCAATAGAATTTGACACAAATTACAGCGTCCACTAAAACTTAATCGATCGAAATAGTTTTAACTCGTCCTTGAGTTGAAGGACTTCTATGGTCTAAATTCATGCTCAAATGGATTCACATACTTCAAACTTGATTAACATGCCAAATTGGCATAGGATTTAAGGCTCGGGGATTATCAACGCATCAGAGTCATATATTTTATTCTAGCCCGAAATGCGGGGCGTTACATTATCTCCCCCTTGGGATCATTCGTCCTCGAATGATGGGTAGGAACTTGTTGAAGCCTTAAATATATGGAATAACGCGGACATGACATGTCCTCTAATAAAAATACACTGATCTGAACATTTGGAATCTGAATTTAATGCATGATGCATGAACTGGGCTATACTCGTAGCTACTGGTATACTCTATCTTCGACTAGTAGCATGTCTGAGATTTCGAGTAGCATGAATAAGTGCAAAGACAAGAAAACAAGTCATGCGAATCTGACTGCTAAACTGACTTATTGGCCATACAGACTGAATTATACTACACCCTCATACTTAACTGGAGTATTCTCTTCAACACTCTCTCTAAGGAAGCTCTAACAGTAATAGGGAACCATGAATCTTGGGTATGGATTACACAAAACATCCCACTGAGGAAATCACAACATTGACACTACTCTGCAGTCTGGAATATAGACATATAACTCCTAAATTAGGATAGAATTTTCAGACCTTTGGTAATACAACTTCTTACTTTAAGTCTTAGAGCACTTCCCGAATATCCCTTAACTATACTATTCCCTATAAATATCATATTCATTCAACTCAACTTAAAATTCTCATATGAGCATTGATAATGTTTTTTTTTCTACTAATGTATAAAATATCTTAATCCTTACCCCGCGATCAAGCCTAACTCTAAATCACAAAAATACAACATGCTACACCACGCTATTATTCTAAACCATATGATGCCACCTTCTATACCTCTTTTAAGAATCACATCCTAAGCATAACATGCCTTACCACTTCAATGACTACACTGAACTCTTAATATGAAGTCGCTAATGCATATGGCGACCTTCCACTACAATCCCAAAACGTCGTTCAAGCCTAATTTATAACCACATGTTAACTTCAAGGCAAACACCCATAAGTAGATACTTCACATAGTTTCTAAACTACTATCAATATAACTCCCACGCGCTATCCTAAAAACATACACACATAAACTTTTCCACTAACCATCACATGTATCAAAGACTTGGCCCCAAATCTTACTTCATACTTATGGCCTTATCTAAACAAGCATACTATGATCTTCCATCAACAAGAACATTTACATCAACACCACTATCATTGCATAGGAAGGGTCACTAAAAGGTTAAAACATAAGACCCTCAAGCGTGAAAAAGATCTTTATATGGGACTGAGCACACTATAAAGAGTGAGTACATGCGTCATGAGTTGCATGACCTCAACTAGAGTTCATAACATAAGGAATGTGATTCCGACTACTTGAATGAACTAGAACTCATTATCTTGGAATTGGAAGAGTACGTGACTCTCTATCATATACCAGAATCATGAACTATTATCACGGAACTGCATCGTAAGGCATGAGTAAGAATCCGGATAACAAAAAAAAAATAAAAAAAATATTGAGGTAGGAATGGGTTGAGATTCACCCTTACTTTCTGATGTTCTAAATCACACTGCATCACTACTAGAATCTGAGAGCCTTACTTGGTTATTTGTTCTATCATCTCCCACTTAGATTCAAGTCATCATCTAGCGTTTGGGAGATCCCTTACCAGATTCTAACTGAACTACACTTACTGCACTCTAGGGTCTGAAAAAATTGACAATACATGCATATCATAGAACTCAACCCGAATGACTACCTTCTGGGATACACTCTATCTTTCCATAGCCACCAATAGTCAAAGTATAATGCTTGCACACTTATTTCTATCCGTTCAACCTTCAAAACTCAAACTTAGATTCTAACACTTAACATGGATATCACCAAGCCTTTGATGAACCATACCACTTCCGTCCTAGCATACCAATATTGCTACTCCAAACTTATATCTCTCTACCATGAGAATCGAGATCACATAAAAAGGCTCAACACTATCAATCAAGGCTCCTTAACTTGGCTATCTAGAACACCATATATCATCTAACTAGTCTTTTTCCAACTAGCAACTCCATGGTACCACTAGTCACACACAACATGTAATAGTCTTAGAGAAATGCCACAACTCCATATCGCCTTGGGCATACTTACACACCATACCCACAACATTATACTTCATTACGAATCAATTTAAACTTAAGACATTTCACACACCGTTCAAGCCTATTAGATCACTTTCATATAACTAACATCATTGATCAAGAAATCATCACATCCACCTTAATGAACTTCAACTATTCAAACTTAATATCTAGTGCTATGCATGACTTACAACCCAACCTTACACAAAATTTTTACTTGGAAACTATAAGTAAACATCACGAAACACTAGTGCACTAGAACTTCATAACCACAATAATCGATCATGACCTAACGGTTTACCTTATCATCATTCCGTTAGCATGTACTATTTCAGCACCTCAAGCCTACTAAATTAATCCCACAAAATATGCATCAACAAACTCTTGCCACTATTTACCACCACACCATTTAAATTCAAGCCTATAGCTTAGTATCAATCATCTACCACCAATGAAGAATGTAACATAATATAAATAGACTAATCCATCAAATTGGGATATTCTACCCAAATATCTCAAAAATCTACTACATACCTTCTCACAAGTAGCACTAGTTTACAACTACCAATGAAAAGAGGGTCAAGGGGGTTAAAGCCTCATAATAGACATGGTCAACCTTAATCTTATATTATAACCCCGTACAATTATATCTACTTATACAGATTTCTCACCTCATACTTACTCACTCATTCATAAATTTAGAATGCCTTCAAATTCCTTAAACAACCATGAGTCTATAATCATAACTTACTCGCTAATATATCCATTTCCACATTCAAGCAATCAACAAATCACCCTGACCAACAACTCCTTCTCTACCTTCAACTAATAACACACAAGGATGAATCACTTCATTACCAACTCTATCTCATGCAAACAGATTCAGCCATACATATATTAAACCAATGAAAGAACAACAAGTTGGACAACAAGTTGGACAACAAGTTGCTAGTGAATCGAAACAGGCCTCACACGGCTTCACTAGACTTTGGTTTTGTATTTTGAACAAGAAAATGAGATGGATGACAAGGCAACTATGCTAGTGAATCGAAAGAGCCCCACACGGCTTCACTAGACTTTAAATTTTTTTTATTTTTTTTTTCAAAAACATCATGATAACAAGATTACATATTACAAGGGATAGAAAATTGACACCTAATATTTAATGGTCTAAGAATATACATATTATTCTGTATAAATAAAAATCTGAGTAAAACACTTCCTCCATGGACTACCATACAATCCACACATGCTGCTAGCTACCATATTAGTTTATCACTATAAAGGGGTAAATCATCCTCAAACATCGATTATTCAACTGAAATATTCATTTACACAAAATCACCCTCACTCTGACTTCTAACTTTGTGACTTTACATCACCAACTTCTTGGTCCAATATCACTACCAATAGGTTATGACAACAACACTTTAACTTATGCTACTATTTGGGTAGAAATATAGTTCCAACATTCTGCTATACATTGTCCACAACTGTAACAAGATTTTGAGAGGGACAATATACACTTAATACCTTAAGATGGAATGCACAATTCCATCAGGATCAATATTTACGTTAGAATCAGCATATATTGATGCACTAACAGACTCCTATCGAGTTTTTCCATAATTTTTAAAATCTTATAGAACGTAATCGAAAAGGACTATATCATGTATACTCTAAACTTTTTGCACTTGAATCAACCCAATAATGGGACAGTTTAGACTCTGAAGCACGAACTAAATCATAAAGAAGGGAAACATTCCTAAACGCCTAGTAGCCTCCTGTTTATAAGTGTGGCGCGCTACACACCCATAAACAAAACTCTACTCGACGCGATTTCGCAGACACCCTGGGACTATGAACCGTGCTTTGATACCAAGTTTGTCACGACCCGAGCCTAGGCCCTAGCCGTGACAAGCATCCCGAACCATGAAGGCCCGGAACACCCATTCTCTATCTGGTTATCATGCACAACATTCATAATCATAATAAAATGCGGAATTGAAACTGAGTACGGAAAACATGGTCAAGTCCTGCAATATTTCTGAATAATACTATCTGACATCAGTCTACAAAATCTCTACTAGGAACATAAACATTTGTCTGAAAAGAAGCTGGGACAAGACCCCAGTAAACCAAGAACATAATAAATAAGATAGTGTCTGACATAATTAGGCCTTCCGAATAATAGAAGGCTCACCACTGTGAGATCAAGTCTGCAAACTTGAGAATGTCTACTGAGTAGTTGGACCCCTAGACTGTGCCTCAGGACCTGGAAGGAGGGGGGGTCAGCACAAAAGTACTGGCACGCGAAGCAATCCAAAAGTAGTATAATGGAACATACATATATATATATATATTAAGGGAAAGCAATTTTTCATCAAGATATCATGTATAAAACTGTTTCTGAAAAATACATGGGCACTTTCTGAAAACATGCAACCTGTCTGTTCATTTCAAATCATGATCTGTGTTTTACTTCTGAGTTAGGTGGTATTCCCCTACAAGTCTGATATTCCACGGGCTGTATGGAATCCGCCATTGACTCGGCGGGGAAGCCCCCAACCCATGTGTGCCGCAAGGGTTGGAGTGTCTGAGTCTGATACGCCACAGGACATTTAAGTCAGCGAATAATAATATACCCAGGTCAGCAAACCACGGTTTTAGGCAAAGAGTTGTCTGAAACTCCCGCCTTCTTCAGGGAACCACCTAAGCTCTCTTTATGCCCTATTTTAGCCTTTTCTGAACATGTATCATTCTGAAATTTCTAAATCATGAGAGTCTGATAAAAATCTGATTTCTGAACTAGTCTGTGTCTGTTATGGCATTTGTCTGAGTTGGTATCGTCATACCAAGACTTGCAAGTCCTATTTCTGAGCCATAATGTATTAAGCAAGAGCTTTCATTCAAAACATAGTTTAGACCACCAAAACATGTAATTTGCATTAAAGATGTCATGTTCCGAAACTCAAGTCAAATCCATGCAAAACTTTCATCAACCATATGGTGGTCATGTGCATTTTTGGCAAAACCACGCATTCTTTCATTACATGCATATTCAACATTCACAACCCTCTCTTTCGTGTTCAAAACATTGTATATTACATGAAACATGGAAAAATTTACATTAAGAGAGAGGTTTCATGAAAATTATGCTCTAAATTCATATTTCAGGACAAACGCATATATATATACATATAACTTTCAAATCACTTTGGGGGAAAGCCAAAAGGCCAAAACAATATCATTAAAGCTTCTGAAACTTGAGTATGTACATGAATTCGAAAACCCAATTCTTAAAACATGATTTTTATGCCCATGAGAGTTTAGGAAAACCCCGCGTACCTTATTCTCCATGAATTTTTGGTGTCTATCGAAGCCCATGTCGAGAGGATTCCAAATCTGTAATTTGTTTCACGAAGAAGTTTCGGAATGATCGGTCCTTCAAGCTTATTTTCTCAAACCCTAGTTGCTCCTTCTCTTAAGTTCTTGAAGGATTAGATTTTTTTTTGGGATTTTATAGGAGGCTTCAATGTTGTTTATAGGCCCAAATCCGTTTAGGAGTGGGTAAGGACGATTTTGGGTTTTGTAAGGACTAACTTGCACTTAAAGTAACTCAAAACGGAGTGTTTTCGTCACCTGAAACCATAACTATGCGCCTCCCTTTGCATTGCCTAAATTTACATAGGATCCGCCCTATGCATCGCCTATATTTGCATAGGCTCCGCCCTATGCATCGCCTATATGTGCATAGGCGACACATTCAACTTTGAAAGGCCATAACTTCTTCATCGGGTGTCCGTTTTAGGCGAATTTGGTATCGTTGGAAAGATTATTCAATTATTTACAATTTAGTATATAGTAGGCCACCCAGTTCATCATATACAATAAGTTATGGTCAATAGAATTTGACACAAATTACAACGTCTACTAAAACTTAATCGATCGAAATAGTTTTAACTCGTCCTTGAGTTGAAGGACTTCTATGGTCTAAATTCATGCTCAAATGGATTCACATACTTCAAACTTGATTAACATGCCAAATTGGCATAGGATTTAAGGCTCGGGGATTATCAACGCATCAGAGTCATATATTTTATTCTAGCCCGAAATGCGGGGCGTTACAGATATATCTTTTATTCTTTAAAATAACCTCATGCTATCTGGTTATATGTTTGGAATTCAGCCATTATTTTGTTGTGTATGGTGTTTGGTTAGGTTCAGGGGGTGGTATTTGGTCCACGGTGGATTGGAAAAGCCCATCATGGCTAGGCACTAGTTTGGCTTGTGACAAAGTTGGTATTAGAGCCTAGGTTTGGAGTCATTGGATGTCCACAAAGCCGTATCAATTAGAGTCTTTTTTATGCGTGTGTAGGATGCCATACTTATAATGGAGAGGCTATGAGGCATTTAGGAATGATTCCCTTTCTTGTTATTTTATTTTAAGCTATAGAGTCTAAGGTCTTGAAATCTTCTCTACTCTGTGTATGTTTGCTTTTTAGATCAGGCCTCCCAGAAGATCTGATGTAAATGAAAACTCTTCTGTCTCATCTGAGGATAATATAGACGAAGCTCGTCTTGCTCAAGGAGTTCAAACCTGGTCTAGGGTCGCTGTTTCGGATTGCCCTAGCGGAGTTCCACCAATTTGCCCTATCCTTTCTTGGACACCTCAAGCTGATGTATATAATGCTAAGCTTCGTCAACTGATTTAGTTGTTCACCCACTTGGTGCCTTCCAAGACTGAGCATGTTGCATCTGTTGTTCTATCCTTTGAGATCGCTTGAGCTGGCCAATTTATGAGGTTGGGCTCTGTGACTTTCACTAGTCCTATAGTTGAGGAATATCCTCAAACTTTTATTGATGAGATGGAAAATATTTTCCATAAGATGCATGCTGCTAATATAAAGGGTGTGGAGTTCGCTGCCTATCAGTTGAAGGATGTGGTGTATCAGTGGTTTGAGGAATGGGATCAGTCTAGGGTGATGATCCTGAGTCCACTTTGTTGGACGACTTTTCTAGTGCTTTTCTTGATTGCTTCTTTTCTTAAGAGTGTAAGGAGGCGAAGGCTAACAAATTTGTGAACTTAAAGTAATGTAGGATAATAGTAAAGGAGTATGCCTTCAAGTTTCATCAGTTGTCGCGATATTCTCCAGAATTGGCCTCTAGCATGAGAGTTAGAATAAGGAAGTTTACTTCTGGGTTGTCCTATGAGTTGATTTTGGAGAGCAAGGATGCCTTGTTGAACAAAGATATGAACATCTCTAGACTTGTGGTGTATATGCAATACGTGGAAGATGAAAAAATAAAGCAATCAGAGATGAGTGAAAGGAAAAATAAGAAGTTTCAGTATTTGAATCAAGGTAGAAGTTGGCAGCAGAATGGTAGAGACGGTAGAAAATGGTCTGAGAATAAGTGGGGCAATTCTTGTTCCTACTCTATGACTAGTGCTCCTTATCCAAAGTCATCAGGTGATCATCATTTCCAAAATAGTGTGGGTTCAAGGAGGTTTCCCAACATCAGGCAATTGGGGCTTAATCAGCTCCATCATATCCCTCTTATAGATTTTGTGGTCAGGTACATCATGGTGTTTACGGAGAGGGGAAGAACAAGTGCTTTAAATGTGGTCAAATTGGTTATATATAGAGGGATTGTCCTTCCAGGTTTGCTTCTGGGGAAAATAAGATCCTTGTAGCTACTTCGTCAGCTCCAGCACCAAAAGATACTACTTTTATTTCTTGCTCCAGCACGATTTGAAATCGTCTGTATGCTCTTGCCACTATCCAGGACTCTGAGGCATCCCCCGATGTTGTTACCAGTATGCTTAAAATTTTCTCTTATGATGCGTATTATCTACTTGATCTCGGGTCTACCCTCTCTTATGTGACCCCTTATATGACTATTCATTTTGGTTTTGAACCTGAGTGTATTCCAAATCCCTTTTCTGTATCCACCCTGGTGGGTGACTCCATTATGGCTCGAATTTTTATAGGGGTTGTATGATGTCTTTCAGTGGTAGAGAGACCTTGGTGGATCTGATAGAGTTGGACATATTAGACTTTGATGTGACTATGGGGATGGATTAGCTGCATTCGTGCTATGCATCACTTGATTGTCAGACCTGAAGGGTCAGTTTCCACTTCCCTAACGAGTCGGTTATTTAATGGGAAAGTAGTTTCCTAGTGCCTAAGGGAAGGTTTGTTTCGTATCTTAGAGATCGGAAGTTTATTTCTAAGGGGTGTCTCTATCACTTGGTGCATGTTAAGGATTCTAGGTCTGAAGGTCCTTCTTTGTAAACTATCCCTGTGGTATGTAAGTTTCTTAAGGTGTTCCCTGATGATCTTCCTGGTGTTCCTCCCAAAAGGAAAATTGATTTTAGGATTAATCATCTTCTTAACACTCATCCTATTTTTGTCCCTTCCTATAGAATGGCTCCGTCTGAGTTGAAAGAACTCGAGGAGAAGTTGAAAGATCTTTCCGATAAGGGTTTCATTGGCCCTAGTGTTTCACCATGGGGTGCTCCATTTCTCTTCATACATAAGATGGATGGTTCCCTTTAAATATGTATAGATTATCTCCAATTGAATAAGGTGACGGTGAAAAATAAGTGTTCGCTTCTTAGGATCGCTGATCTCTTCGATCAACTATCGAGTGCTAAGTGCTTTTCCAAGATTGATCTTTGGTCCAGTTACCATCAGTTGAAGATTGGGGAATTAGATATCCCTAAGACTGTATTTCGAACTCGGTATAGTAATTTTGAGTTTTGGTGATGTCCTTTGGTTTGGCTAATGCCCCGACAGTATTTATGGACCTCATGAATTGAGTATTCTATCAGTTCTTGGATTTGTTCAAAATTGTGTTTATTGATGATATTTTGGTGTATTCTAAGAGTGATGCGGATCATGTTGATCACTTTTTCCTTATGTTTCAAACCTTGAAAGATCAGCGATTGTATGCAAAATTCACGAAGTTTGAGGTTTGTTTGAATATTGTGATCTATTTAGGTCATGTTGTTTCTAGTGAAGGGATCATGGTGGATCTGTAAAAAGTTTTGGTGGTTAACAAATGGCCTAGACCCATGACTCCAACCGATATTCAGAGCTTTTTGGATTTAGCCGGTTATTATAAAAGGTTTGTGGAAAGTTTCTCTTCTACTGCTACCTCATTGACTAAGTTGACTCAGAAGAAGGTGAAGTTATTATGGTTTGATTCTTGTAAGAGTAGTTTTGAGAATTTGAAATATAAGTTAACTTCATCTTCGATTTTGATGCTACCTGAGCGTACTGATGTTTTTTTTGTCTATTGTGATGCGTCCCGAGTGGGACCTAATTTTTTATTGATGTAGCATTGCAAGCTGGTTGCATATGCTTCTAGGATGTTAAAGGTTCATGAGAAGAACTATCCGACTTATGATTTGAAATTATTGGTTGTAGTCTTTGCTTTAAAGACTTGGCACCACTATTTATATGGAGTCAATGTATATATTTATTCTAATCATAAGAGCCTGCAATATGTGTTCAATTAAAAGGAGCTAAATCTCACGAAAAAGAGGTGGCTTGATTTACTAAAGGACTATGACATAAGTCTTCACTATCACCCAGGTAAAGCTAACGAGGTTGTTGATGCTCTTAGAAGGTTGTCCATGGGGAGCTTATCTCATGTAGACAAAGAGAAGCGAGATTTGGTGAAGGACATTCATAGTTTGGATAATCTTTGAGTTTGTCTCTAGGATTTTGAGGATGATGGTTTGATTGTACAATAGGTGGTGAAGTCATCTCTTAGTGTGGAGTCAGGTTTTAGATCCTATCTTGATGCAGATCAAGGAGAAGGTGGGTCTCCAGAGAGTGATGGCTTTTGAGATTGGTGGTGATGGTATCTTGAAATACCAAGGTAGATTATGTGTTCCCAATGTTAATGGGTTACGAGGAAGAAATTTTGGAGCGGCTCATGAATAGCGTTAAACAGTTTATCCTGATTGGACAAAAATATATCATGATCTTAAGGAATTTTATTGGTAGAATAATATGAAGCGGGATGTGGCCAATTTTATGGCTAAGTGTATGGTGTGTCGGCAAGTGAAGATAGAGCACTTGAAGCCTAGTGGATTGTTCCAAGAAATTGAGTTTCCTATGTGGAAATGAGAAATAACTAATATGGTTTTTTACTGGTATTCCGCAGTCTCAAAATTAGTTTGATTCTATTTGGGTCATCGTGGATAGGATGACTAAGTCTAAGTCTGCTCACTCCTTGCCAGTAAGGAAAAATTTCTCTTTTGAGGATTATGACAAGTTTTTCATTGAAGAGATCGTGAAGTTGCACGGTGATCCATTTTCCATCATACCTGATCGAGGTACTCAGTTCTCTTCTGATTTTTGGCATTCCTTTTAGAGAGTTTTAGGGACTAATATGATCCTTAGTATCATTTTCCACTCACAGGCGGATGGGCAAGAGGATAGGATCATTCAGACATAGGAGGATATGGTTAGATCTTGTGTGATTAACTATGGTGGTAGTTGGGTTGACCACTTGCCTCTCATAGAATTTTCCTACAACAACAAATATCACTCTAGAATTGGTATGGCTCCATTTGAGGCTTTGTATGGTAGGAGGTGTAGGTCTCCTACTAGGTGGTTTAAGGTTGGTGAAAATTGGTTATTTGGCCTCGATTTGGTTCACCAAGCCATGGAGAAGGTGAAGGTAATTTGGGATAGGCTTAAGATAGACCAAAGTCGCAAAAAGTCCTACACGGATGTGAGATAGTGTCATGACCCAAGGCTACCCCCTGGTAGTGACACGGTGCTTAAGGCCACAAGTGACCCCAAGCTAACCCATGGCCTGGTACCTGCAGTGACCAAGGAATAAAATGATAAAAAAATATGTGTAGAAGATAAACTAATAAAGTGCTATAAAAAACATAGAAATATATAAAATGATAGGTCTGAAGTATTTGATAAATACTGAAAACTAGACTGTCTGTCTAAAATCCTCTAAACATAAGGATATGATGAGACAAACCCCACCTAACTCCAACTGATTGAGTTTAAAGAAATATTGAAATATCATGTCACTTCCTTGGTGGATGAGGACTCACCATTACTGCTGCGGGGAAATGCTGAACTGTCTAGGGATGGTCGAGAAACTATGCATCCGAACCTATGTTATAAGACAACATAGTGTAAGAGAAAAGTATGCGATCAATACTTTGAATATACTGGTACGTGAAGTAAAGAATAACTGATATACATGTGGAAACTAAATGTGGTTGCATGAACATGTAAAACTAAGAATGCAAGACCAGGTAAGGATGTACTGAAATAATCTATAAAACTGACGGATTAAATAACTAAAAATCTGATTTCTTGGTCAAAGAAACCAGAACTAATATAGAATGAGTATTGACTAAAATTGTGAGAGCTATTATGTAATCGACATGACCCAACCTGTAACCCCAGTTGGAAGGGTATCGGTACCTTGCCATGGGTACTAACACATGACTGATGATGTGGATTTTTAAGGCTGAAGTCCCAAAGGACTAGGAAATCAGTTCTAAACTGGCGGGTGAATCCTATAATCCTACGCTAGCTATGTAGATCTGGAACTTAGGGACTACTACTAAGGACTCATTCCTAACTGGCAGGTGATCCCCCCATCCGTAATTTCACTCGGTGATAAATCCTACTCCCAACTGAATGACACTGGTATTATTATTATGGGTCTAACATGATATGGTACTATACTAATGAGTGCTCAGCATGAACATAATATTCTAAATGTAGTAATAAAATCATGGTATGACTGACTTGTAACTTGAGAATAAAGATGTGTATAAACAGATAGGTATCGGGTGTTCATAACCCTCCAACACAGAATGATTAAAAAATACGATAACAATATTTAAAATAGTGATATATGGTCATAGTTCAAAGACCCAAAACATAAGACATTTAATGAATAAGTAAGAAACATGAGTTTGATCATGGGAATGTGTTAAACTTGAGAGGACAACATATTTTCATGGTTTAATTCATAACTTGATGATTTAGTGTGAAATCAATTGAACATGACATGGATAATTGAAATTTAAAACATAAAGCATCCTAATTTACATGGGAAGGAATGTTGACATGGCTTGACTTTAAATATCTAAGAAGACATGGATTAAATTCATGATTTACATGGATAATTTCTCAAAAGAAGGTTAAAATCCATACCTAAACAAAAAGGGGATTTTTGGGACTCAATGGGTGAAAGGAAACCATTGATGAATACTCCACATACCTTAATGTTGAAGCCTTGGATAAATTTCTTGATATTGAACTTGAATTTGATGAACCCTAGTTGGTTTTGGGGAGAAAGAAATCGCCACTTTTGCTCTGTGATAGATGATTTCTGAGTTACAATAGGGTAGGATAGTTTTTACACTTGATAAATGTTGTTTAAAGGCTGAAACAACGTAGTATTGGGGTTAAAAGAGTAGACAAGGACCTAAAAACCTTAGAAATTACTTGGAAAACATTTGGAAGCCGTCCCGACCAGTTTGGGTATGACTCATAAGTTCTAGGTACTGATTGTGTCTTGAATCTTCCTTAGGAGCCCAAATTTTGAACCTTGCTATTGTGGGTATGACTCCTCCTGACAACTCGTATGGTCTGCTTATGAGTCGTCATCTATGAGTTGTAACCACTGACATCTTTGACAGTGCTTCAGTAATTTGGCCAGAACTTTTTACCCCGATATTGGATTAAGTCAAAATTAGTATAAGTGGAAAGCTAATTCAATTATCTATCTGTCGGTGGGTATTGAGCTCAGACATTCTTAGTATAACAGAATTTATGATAGTTTAAATATGACTATAGTTATATTCTTCATAAGAACTTAATCGCTAAGGGATGTTTCATCTTGTTCACGATCGTTGTCAATATAAAACCCAACTAGGTTGGGGTCAAATCCCACAAGGAACAATGTGAGTGGCGATTAAACTAGTTTGAAACTAAAGCTACAAGTTAATTTCAAACAATCGATATAAAAAGATAAAATCGGGGTTTTAGAGATTAGCAAATAATTTTTTTTGGTCACTTTAATTTCAGTGTTTGAAATCACTCTAAATGGGAAACCAGAGTTATGTTCACCATAGGTTTTGGAAATTGACAGATACTAGGTAATGCTTGGGATTCTTGAAGTAAGTAGAAACAGCAAAATATCCCTGACGACGATACTTTCTGACTTATCTCTCAACCTCACCAGATAATTTATTATCTAATTCTCTCGAACTTAGATAACTTATCTATTTCCAATAGGATTTTATATCAGGTAGATCAATCCACTTATGGCATTGATCATTAAACAAAAGGTTGGTAGCTTCTGAGTCCCTGTTGATAATTCACGACCTCTATTCTATTTCTCCGTTAGATGTAAATAAAAACTAAGGCATAACCTAATGTGTGTAACCAGTAGATTTCAGTTAAAACAACAAAATTTCAAGACGTCCTACTACTGTTTGAATCCGTTAAATACCTAGTAACCTATCAAACCCTAGTCCACGAATCCCATAACTCCGGCTAATGAAATTAGCCGCTCATGATTTGATGAACGAAATATAAAGTTGAATTCATGATAATAAGGATAAACTTACCAACAGATGAAAAGCAACAAGTAGTTTCTTCAATTTAATCCCGAAAATAGGAATCCACCAATAGTTGATAAGTGTTGAAGAAAATAAAACTCTCTAAAACTAAAAAAAAGAGAACTCTTGAATAAACCCTAAAAGATGCTATTTATACTAAATCCTAATTAAGGAAATAAAATAGCAAATTCAATTAATTCTCGGATTAGGTGACGCCCAAGCTGACGCCGCGTCAAGATTCTGATGCCCTATCACGGATGGCATTAGACTTGCTCCAATTTCTTCAATTCTCTGCCTTAGGCTGACGATGACTCTGACGTCGTGTTAAGGATCTGATGCCATATCACCAATGTCATCAGATGTCTTCTTCTATCGCTGATTTTCTGCTTAAGGCTGACGCCATTCTTGACGCCTTATCACCCACTTGACGCCATGTCACAGACGTTGTCAGAACTGCTTCTCAGCTCCAATTCCCTGGTTAAGGCTGATGCTGTTTCTGATAGGCTATCACAAGGCTGAAGACATATCACGGATGTCATCAGCCATGTTTTTTTCTCTTTTGCTCAGATTTTCAACTCTTTTGCTCCTTTGTCATTTATTTCCATTCTTTCAGCCTTTTACTGCAATATCATGAGCAAACACATCAAAATAACAAGAGTTGCTTCAGAATTCATAATTATTTTAAGCTAAAAAGCATTAAATGTGTTAGCTTTTGCTCACACATCAACACCCTCAACTTAAAACAATTGTTTGTCCTCAAGAAACAAACTAACTAAGAGAATACAAAGAACATTCAGCAGTCGACAGCCATTTTAGCTCAAAACTCAGTTACCGTCTCCAAGGTCAACCAATTTAAACTACTGTGTATCTTATTGAAAAGCAGCAATGTAACACAAGGGATTCCAGCCATGGCATCAACTCAGTACCAACAATCATGCTTATATCAATATGACGCTACCAAAACAAGTAAGTCACTTAGCAACATACTAGTGTGCCCTCACAACAAAGAATTTCCCCTTTTTCTCTCACAATAGAAATCAAAGTATCAACATGGGGATCATAACAAAAACACTCACTCTCAGAATGAAGTTCAAACCAATGTATATCAAATACCATATGATTTCCCTTATCTTCATTACCAAAGTGTCTAGACAGGTAATCTAGGATCACTATAGGTCTTTCTTAGGCTTGTAACGTAGACTAAGGGTTGATATGATATTATATGGCATTTAGAGTGACTAACCTCCTTGGAACTACTTTAACTTGTGGGGTCCACTTATTAACTTATTTTTCTCTCTTTTTCTTTTCTCTTCTTTTTCTCTTTTCTTGATCACACATTCAGAATGGGTGGTCCTTTCTTCATATTCAAACAAATTTCTTTTCTTGCTCTTTTTCACCAAGACCCAACTTTCTATTTCTTTTTCACTTATTCTTTTTCTTTTATTGTACCCTTCTTCATACCCAATTTACATCATGCACCCCTATGATAGACACCCTCAACTTAGGTTGTTTGCCTAAGTCAAGGTGCACAGTGTCCAAGGAGGACCAGGGCCAAAACAGGTTCATTATGATCTAAAAGGGAAAGTGATAGGCATTATAGAAAGAAATGGTTAATTTAGGCTCAAAATAGGGATCAAGTGGTAACATATACACAGGGAAGGTCATTTTAGGTTAAAAAGTGACTCAATTCAAAAACAACCTATGATCCTTTCCTAACCCCCATCTTTCAACCCAGGCAAGACTAACCGGGCAAGTTCTAGATTCAACACACAAAGGGAACTGAGCTAGACCTCACACACACATGGCACAAAGGTACATCACAAAATACTACCTATCCGGTTCATGAAATTGTTAGCAATGATTAACATGTCCCTAGAACTAATGCCATAAAAAGATTCACAGTAGTCACATATAGATGCACATCACACAATTATCATATAGACAGTTGGAGAGGTATTTGTCATTCCAAGAGAAATCAATAAAAATATATCAACTGCCCTAGATACTTATTTTTCCCTTAATTAACCACAAAACATCACAAAACAAAACACAATATGTCTAAACATGTCGATTCTACTAGGAGCAAGACTCCGGGAAAAAGAGGCACGGCAACAAAAACCCCAGGGAGGACATCAACACCTACAAGTAGCCCCACCCTCAACTTAAAATCATGCAATGTCTCCAATGAGTCAAACCAAAACAAGAGATTTAGAAACATACCTGTGGCACCATGGATGCGAAGATCTGATGTCAATCACATAGGACGAATACAAATAATAAAATACCTTGGGTTGCCTCCCAAGCAGCGCCTGGTTAAACATCGCGGCGTGACTCGATTATCTTGACTACTCAAACTTTGTCAAGATACCTTGTTGATAATTATTTATGTCTCCACTTGGAGGATTTGAAACGCCGGTCTAACTTTTGATCAATACGTCATCTTCAGGGTGTGTTGGGCAAATGTGAGGGCATGATGAGGAATGTTCTATCACGCCACTTCGAAGACTTGAACTGCTTGCCTAATTTTGCATCAAAATTTTGTGTGGGCTCATTTGGGAACGTTCAGAATCTTAAACAACCACTAAATGGACATCGATCTTTAAGCTCCTTGTCCTTCATAATTGGGGTTGTAGTAAACCCTTTTGGAAGGACAAACTCCAAAATGTAAGAATCTTCCTCCTCAATTTAAAAATTTGTCATTTGCTTGGGTGATTCGACTTTCATCACATCCACTAAGCATAATGTTGAAAAGTGATTCGAATGATGACTGACCCTCAATTTTAGAATAACTTTTCTATTAGTATTTTTACCCCAAAATGGACAAGAGTCTTCACGAGGTTTGTGCTTGATTTCTTTTTTTGACTCTAATACCATTTCCTCATCCTTGGCATCTTCATTCATGAATGGTTTGGTTGGTTGGGAAATCACCGAAGGTTGCTCAACATCAAGCTCATCATCAACATAGGATTCTTGCTCTTCATCCTCACACTCTTCCATTATTTTAAATAATTCCACAGACAAGATATCATCTAAACATAATGTAGAAAAGTGTTTTGGATGATTGACCTCTATATCCATCTCTTCATGAATGATCTGCTTCATATCTTGATGCATATCACATACGATATCATATGTTTCTTTCTGGAGATCCAACATTGATTGAAACATTGCTTCAATGCCACTCTTACCGGTGCTTCGTTCTTTGTTTTCTTGACCATAAGACCTATCAAACTCATAAGAAGAACTAGAATTTGGGTTAGTGCAATAGGGGGAGGGGGAATTTAGGCAATCACTCCAACGTCCATCTCGACCACCACATAAAGAACAATCATACTCCCGGTAGGATAGAGATGGTGCACACATCTCTCTCCGTAGAGCATATCTACAATCTTGCCAAAAGTGAGGTCCATCACAATATGGACATGGATCATCAAGATAAGATTTTCAACCACCAAGCTCATGTTCATTCCATGATTCCATAGTAATAAGTAAACTAAAATAAAAATCTACCTAACACAAGAAATAAAAGAAAACGAAAAACAAATATTTACAAGTTTGAATTCAAGCTAGTAGGCTAAAATTCCAAACCAACTCAATACGCCAAATTATTCCCCGTCAACGGTGCCATTTTTGATAACACTCAAATTACACTCTTGAATGGGTGCAAACGATCGTTGTCAATCTAAAACCCAACTAGGTTGGGGTCGAATCCCACAAGGAACAATGTGAGTGGCAATTAAACTAGTATGAAACTAAAGCTACAAGTTAAATTCAAACAATCGATATAAAAAAAGATAAAATGGGGGTTTTGGAGATTAGCAAATAATTTTTTTGGTCACTTTAATTTGAGTGTTTGAAATCAGTCTAAATGGGAAACCCGAGTTATGTTCACCATAGGTTTTGGAAATTGACAGATACTAGGTAATGCTTGGGATTCTTGAAGTAAGTAGAAACAGCAAAATATCCCTGACGACGATACTATCTGACTTATCTCTCAACCTCACCAGACAATTTATTATCTAATTCTCTCGAACTTAGATAACTTATCTATTTTCAATAGAATTTTATATCAGGTAGATCAATCCAGTTACGACATTGATCATTAAACAGAAGGTTGGTAGCTTCCCAGTCCCTGTTGATAATTCACGATCTCTAGTCTATTTCTCCATTAGAAAAAAATAAAACCTAAGGCATAACCTAATGTTTGTAACTAGTAGATTTCAGTTAAAACAACAGAATTTCAAGACGTCCTGCTACTCTTTGAATCCGTTAAATACCTAGTAACCTATCAAACCCTAGTCCATGGATCCCATAACTCGGGCTAATGGAATTAGCCGCTCATGATTTGATGAACGAAATACAAAGTTGAATTCATGATAATAAGG
Organism: Capsicum pubescens; assembly: GCA_030864215.1. Lineage (NCBI taxonomy): Eukaryota > Viridiplantae > Streptophyta > Magnoliopsida > Solanales > Solanaceae > Capsicum > Capsicum pubescens. The sequence continues at coordinate 252,551,782 of CM061538.1, forward strand.
ATAAACGTACCAACGGATGAAAAGCAACAAGTAGTTATTCAATTTAATCCCGAAAATAGGAATCCATCAATAGTTGATAAGTGTTGAAGAAAATAAAACTCTCTAAAACTAAAAAAAGAGAACTCTAGAATAAACCCTAAAAGATGCTATTTATACTAAAGCCTAATTAAGGAAATAAAATAGTAAATTCAATTAATTCTCGAATTGGGTGACGCCCAAGCTGACGCCGCGTTAAGAGTCTGACGCCATATCATGGATGGTGTCGGAATTGCTCAAGTTTTTTCCATTCTCTGCTTTAGGCTGACGATGACTCTGACTCCGTGTCAAGGATCTGATGGCGTATCACCAACGTCGTCAGATGTCTTCTCCTATTGCTGATTTTCTACTTAAGGATGACGCCATTCTTGATGCCTTATCACCCACTTGACACCACGTCACAGACGTCATCAGAACTGCTTCTCAGCTCCAATTCCCTGGTTAAGGCTGACGCTGCTTCTGATAGGCTTTCACAAGGCTGACGACTTATCACGGATGTCGTCAGCCATGTTTTCTTCTTTTTTGCTCAGATTTTCAACTCTTTTGCTCCATTGTCATTTATTTTAATTCCTTCATCCTTTTACTGCAATATCATGATCAAACACATCAAAAAAACAAGAGTTGCTTCAGAATTCACAATTATTTTGAGCTAAAAAACATTAAATGTGTTAGCTTTTGCTCACACATCAGCCACCACTCGTAAGATTGACAGAAACTTAGGGAACCTAGGTTGTTACCCTTACGACTCCATTTTATATAACTCGTACCATGCCTTAACAACTTCTAGGGTCAACTCGTATCTACAATAGAATTAAACTACTCCATACTGCCATAGGTATGACTCCAACATACGACTCATATGTTGTTTATACGACTTAAGGAGATAAGTCATACATTATACAGTAGCTTTTACACATAGGGTATTACAATAGCTCCCCCTAGGGATCATTCATCCTTGAATGAAACTATTTGAGTTGAGGTACTAGGAAAGCTAAAATCGTGCACTAAATACCCATGAGCTGAATCGTGATTAAATAACTGAATCTGAAACATGATGCGTGAACTGAACTAAATTCATGAATGTATGCTATGAGATGAGGATGGTTATATAGCTGAGATTGAAAATGAGAAAATCAATTAAGGGAAACCATTACCTCAAGCTGAATCAAAATTTATAGAAAAGAGATGGGATACTTGGCTTGCCTAAATGCTTCTGCTTCCCAAGTAGCTCCCTCAACAGACTGATTTCTCCATAGAACCTTAACCAATGGGACTTCTTTATTCCTCAACCTACAAATCTGATGGTAAAGGATCACAACTGGATTTCTTCATAGGAGAGACTAACTTTCATAACCACACTCTCTACGGGCATGACTGAAGCTGGGTCGCCAATGTATTTCCTTAACAAAGAGACATAAAACACCGGATCCACTGATGCCAATTCTACAGTCAACTACAACTCATAAGCTATCTTTCCAAAACCACTCAAAATTTTATATAGGACAACATAGAGAGGACTAAGCTTCCCCTTCCTGCCAAATATCTTCACCCCTTTCATGGGTGAAATATTAAAATAAACTAAATCAAAAACATCAAACTCAAGATCTCTTCTCCTTATATCTGCATGAGAATTTTGATGACTTTGGGTTGTCTTCAGCCTTTCCCGAATCAACAGAACTTTCTCTATCACCTCATAAACTAAATATGGCTCTATCAAAGCAGCCTCTCCTACTTTAAACCAACTAATGGGAGATCTACATCTCCTTCCATAGAGATCCTCAAACGGAGCCATCTGAATACTAGAGTGATAACTATTATTGTAGGCAAACTCAACCAAAGGTAAGTGGTCATCCCAACTACCCTTAAAGTCAATAACACAAGCCCTCAATAGTCATCTAAAGTATCAATGGTTCGTTCTGCCTGACTATCTGTCTGAGGATGAAAAGTTGTATTGAGGTAAGCTTGGGTACCAAGACCTTTGTGAAAAGCCTTCCAAAAGTGAGAGGTAAACTGAATATATCTATCTAAAATGATAGACAATAGAACCCCATGCAACTTCACCAACTTCCTAAGATAAAGTCTAGCATAATCCTCAGCTGAAAATGAAGTATGAACTGGCAAGAAAAGAGTTGACTTGGTTATTCTATCTATAGTGACCCATATCAAATAATGCTGACGGCGCGTATGAGGAAGCCCTGTCACAAAGTCTATATTCACTACCTCCCACTTCTAAGAAGGGATGCTAACTCCTATACTGTACCACTAGGACTTTGGTGCTCAATCTTAACCTACTGATAATTTGAATACTCAGCCACATACTCTATAATATCCTTTTTCATACCATTCTTCCAATAGATTTCCTGCAAATCATGATACATCTTACTGGCTCCTGGGTGGATACAATATAATGCACCATACTCCTCAGTTAATATTCATTATCTTAGACCATCAACACATGGAATACATGCCTTGACAACAAAGCACACCATCTTTCCCTTGGGAGAAACCCTCCACCTTCTGACCTCTAACTGTCTCCTTCAACTTAACCAAACCAGGATCCCAGTCTTTCTTTTGTTTTACTTTGGCAACCAATGAATATTTCGAACCATTTTGAACCCATATACTACCTTTGAATGAATCAACTAACCGAACTCCTAACCTAGCAAGCTGATGAACCTCACGAACTAACTTTTTTTTATCATTCTCAATATGGGAAACACTACCCATAGACAATCTACTAAGGATATCTATCACTACATTGGACTTGCTCGGATGATACAACACACTCATATCATAGTCTTTTAATAATTCAAGCCACCTTCTCTGATGAATATTTGGGTCTTTTTGTGTAAACACATACTGTAAACTCTTGTGATCTGTGAACAAATCAACATGAACCCCATAAAGGTAATGCCTCCAAATCTTTAAGGTGAAGACAATAGCTACAAACTCAAGATCATGGGTTGGATAATTCTTTTCATAGTGTTTAAGCTATTTAGGGGCATAGTGTATGACCTTACCTCTATACATTAATACATAACCAAGACCAACTCTAGAAGCATCACAATGCACAATAAACCAATCTATTCCATCTAGCAAAGTCAAGAATGGAGTGGAAGTGAGTCGAGTCTTCAACTCCTAAAAACTCTTGTCTCATGAATCTAACCACTGAAATTTGACTTTTTTCTAGGTTAGTCAAGACATGGTAAAAGAAATAGAAGAAAAACCTTTGAAAAACCATCTATAATAGCCAGCTAAACCCAAAAAACTCCTAATTTCTGATGGAGAGATGTGTCTAGGCTAGTTTCTCACTGCTTTTTTGAGGATCAACTCAAATGCCATCATCGGAAATAATGTAACAAAGAAAGCTACTGATCTCAGCCAAAATTTACATTTGCAAAACTTAGCAAATAATTGGTGATCCTTTAGGGTCTGCAATACAACCCTCAAATGGTTTGCATGATCACTCTCACTACAAGAATAGACAAGGATATCATCAATGAAGACTGTGATGAACATGTCCAAGTACTTCTTGAACACTATGTTCATCCAGTCCATAAAAGTTTTAGGGACATTCATTAGTCTAAAAGACATAACTAGAAATTCAAAGTGAACATATCGAGTTTTGAAGGCTATCTTCAGAATGTCACATTCTCTGACTCTAAACTGATGATAGCTGAACCTGAGGTCTATCTTAGAGAAATAACTGGCACCCTGAAGCTGGTCAAATAAGTCATTAATATTGGGGAGAGGATATTTATTCTTGATTGACTTTATTCAAATGATGGTAGTCGATTCACATTCTGAGAGAACTATTTTCCTTGCACATGAATAGAACGGGAGAACCCCATAGGGAAACACTAGGCCTGATGAAACCCTTATCTAAGAAATCCTTCAAATGTTCTTTCAATTTATTAAACTCAGCTAGAGAAATTCTGTAAGGTGGAATAGAGATAGGTTGTATGTCTTGAAGGAGATCTATTTCAAAGTCAATTTCCCTTTCGGGAGGGTATCTGGGAAGATCTTTCGGAAGCACATCTGAAAATTCATTTGCTACAGGAACTGACTCAAGATTCAGAGTTCTAGAATTTGAGTCATTGACTAAGATGAGATGGTAAATACACCCTTTGGATATTATATTTCTTGCCTTAAGATATGAGACAAACTGACCCTTAAGCTCTGAAGTACTACCCCTCCATTCAATAACTGGTTTATTAGGAAACTAGAACTGAACAATGTTATTTCTATAGTAAACTGAGGCACAATATGAGTTGAGCCAATCCATGCCGAGAATAACTTCAAAATAAGTCATCTTAGCTCAACAAAATCAACTAAAGTAACTTTTTGAGAAACTATGACTGTAAAACCCCGCAGAATTTCTAAGCTTAATTCATCCTTTTAGGCTTGTCAATAGGTCTTACACTTAGGAAATTTTAGTTAAGTTCCCAGACTTACTTTACTTTTGTCCTTCAAAAGTTGGCAATCTTATTTCATGACCTAATGTCCCTTAATGGTCTATATTTTTATTGATTCATGATCAGAGAGGTCAATAGGTATTCCTGGACAGGTTTTAGATTTTTTAGAACTCGTTTAGACCACGTTTGGTGTTCCAAAATAGTAGAACAACGTGATCTTGGCGCGCCGCATTGCCTATCACATTGGTTAACATTGTTGCAGGTTTCCAGAGTCAAAAATACTGAGTCTTAGTGCAATAATGGCATGACACATTGGGTATCGCATCGATGCCCATTTTTTAGTCATTAAATGTCCACGTCTTTAAGGGCAAAAGGGTTAACCCCCCCTCCCTATATAAGCCTATAACATGAGATTCAGCTAGGTTTTCACCAAAACATAGTTGTTTTCTCAAATTCCCTCAAGAACAAGTCTAGGGTTTCAATTGAAGGTTCTAATCCAGGAGATTCCACCATTAATTTTCAAGGAACTTAGTTCTATGGTATGTAAAGTGTTGATTCATGGGTTCCTTTCACGCATGAAGCTCAAGAATCCCTTTCAAAAATATAAATTTTGAATTCCATGTTATGAATTGAATCATATCCATGTTTATGTTGTTGTATGATTACCAAGTTGAAATCTTTAATACATAGAATAAAGTTATGTTAGCATGTGGTTGGCATTCTTGTATTTGAAGTGAATAATGTTTCCATGATGTATTATTTTAATGGTCAAGCCTAAGCCTCAAATTATGCATGCAAGATGTTTGCTAAAATGCCTAAGAGAATAAAAATTATGCTTTATGACTTAATTGTGACCAAATTGATGAATCCATGCTTAACCCTTATGTTCACAATGATCCTCATGTTATTTTTATGCGTTGTAATGGTTTGGTGGAATGCTCATGAGATTAGACTTACAAAATTATGACATGTTTATATGTATCCCTATTCGTGTGTAAGCTTATGATATACAAATACTTCATGAAAATCTCCAACATTTGTACTATGAATTGTTGACTATGGTCATGTGTTCAAGAAGCATCATGTCTTGTAAGTTTCATGCTATCGAGTCCTGGGGGTACTTGTACCTGACAATTTAGATATGTGCTAAGAGCTAGTGTCAGTTTCTTAATAATCTCAGTCACGCCATGATCAATTCTCAGTCAGTTTTAGAACTCTGGAGAATTTAGCCAGTTACATGACTTAGGAAAACTCAGTAATCTCATAAACTCAGTCAGTTAACAGAATTAAGAAATATTCCATCAGTCCAAGGAATTCAGTGAACTAAGTCTAGTTCATCTCAGTATAATCAGTTCAGTATCTATTTAGTTGGGAATAGGATTTAGCACCGAGTGAACCCAAGGATAATGGCATACACTGACAGTAGAGGTTGTGATCCTTAAAATAAATCCTTGCACTCCAGAACTATGTAGCCATCATAGGTTGATACATCAACACTGATAGTTAAGGGTTGATGAGGTGGATTAACACTGCCAGATAAGAGTCCCAGTGTTCTCCTTTGGGGATACTACCAGATGAGGGTTACTCATAGCTTGTCCTTACCAATGACGCGGTATTGACACCCTTTCAATTAAGGTTACAGATTGGACCCCAACTCTGTATAGAAAAGGGGCATGTCGGTTAGATGACTATTTCCCACAGTTTCAGTCATAGTCTCAATAAAAAAACTTAGATAGTTCTTCAAATTCAGGACTGTCAGATACAGTCACTCAGTTCAGTACGGAACTCAGCTAGTTCTATTAGAATCAGGACTGTCAGATACAGTCACTCAGTTAACAGTATATCAGTTATACGAAACTTATGTTATCAGTATTCAGACTCACTAGTCAGTATTATCATGATCTCATTTGTAGTTACATATTCATGTATGTATTTTTATGTTCATGTTATTCAGTCAGTTAGTATTGTTCATGCATATGAACCCCATGCATTTAGCCTACCTCACTTTGCATACTAATACATTCAGATGTACTAAGCATACTTTTCTTTTGTGTTATGGTGTTTTATACTATAGGTTCGGACACTCAAGTTCTCGATCGCACTTAGCTTCAGATTCAGCCAGCAGCAGAAGATTTGTAGTGAGTCCTCATCATTTGAGGATAGAATGATTATTTCATTACTTCATTATTCAAGTTTTAGTAGATGAAGTTAGTTGGGGACATATCCCATCAACTCCACAGTTTTTCAGACAGTTTCGAGGCTTTCAGACTATCATGTTCAAATAGTTTATTTAAGTGTGGTATTAATATACTGTATTTCCAGATGTTATATTTTATTAGATATTTGAACCTTATGGCCTTTTAGACTATTTATTCCATAATTTATACAGTATATTATGTTGTGCTCAGCTACAGATATCAGTCATGGGTTAGCTTGTGGTCCTTCGAGATTGCTAGCACCATGTAGCGTTCTGAGTATCAAATTTGGGGCGTTACAAACTTGGTGTCAGAAGCTAAGGTTCAACAGTGTCCTATGAATTCTGAAAAGCCACATCTAGTAAAGTCTTGTGCTTTGGTGTGTTGCACGCCAGATTTATGTACAGGAGGCTATAAGAGTTTTAGGAACAGTTTTTCTTCTTTCAAAATTCATGTCATTCCAGTGATCATGAGCTCAAATTAACTTTTAGTCTATTACGTTTCCCCCTTTTTGCTTACAAAACATGCCTCCCAAAAGAAGAAATGAAAATCAGTCAGCCCCTCAGCCCGTCCAAGCAGATCCCTCAGACGAACATATTTCTCATGCAGAGTTCAGAGTTGCATTTACTACTCTTGCTAATTTAGTTGCTACCCAGAATGAATAACTAGTTGTTGTTTCGGCTAACCCAGTAGCCAATTTAGCTGTAGCCAGGATTCGGGACTTCACCTGAATGAATCCTCCATCCTTCTTCGGGTCTAATTCTTATGAGGATCCTCAAGAATTCTTTGATCAGGTTTAGAAGGTTATAGATATTATGGGGGTTACGGCTAGTAAGAGTGCTGAGCTAGTTATATATCAGTTGCAGGATATGGCTCACACATGGTTCAAGCAGTGGAAGGCAGAGAGGGCTATAGATGTAGGGGCCTATTGAGTGAGAGGAGTTTGCCACTGTATTTCTAGATAGATTCTTTCCCATTGAGCTGAGAGAAGCTAAGGTGTTAGAATTTATCAACATCAGGAAGGACAACATGATAGTGAAAGAGTATTCTCTTAAGTTTAGTCAATTAGTTAGATACTCTCCTCATGTAGTGGCAGACAGCAGGGCTAAGATGAGTAAGTTTGTTTTTAGAGTGAATGATAGTGTGGTAAATGAGTGCAAGTCCGCGATGTTGATTAGTGAGATGGACATAGCAAGGTTTATGATCTACGCTCAACAGATAGAAGAGCAAAAGATTAAGATGAGAAAGAAGAAGAATAAGAAAGCAAGGACAGGTAGTTTCAACTTTGTTCAGCCTAAGTCGGAGGGTAAGAATCATTCTCAATTCCACCCAAAGTCATACATTCCAACTCCTTCCTCAGCCAGTGCTCCAGTTCTAAAATTTAGAGATGGAAATAGGGATAGGGCGTCAGGCCATAAACCTCAGGGCAGTGTTAGCAATGCCCGCACTCATCCTCTTTGTCAAACTTGTGGTAAGAACCACCAGGGTATTTACAGAGCTGGCAGCGACATCTATTTCGAATGTCGCAAGCCAGGACACAGGTTTAGAGATTATCCCCAGTCAGGTTTTTAGGGTCAGCATAATTGTTCCTTAACTATGTCTGGTCGCCTGGACCAGTAGGGTACCACTTCCAGCGCCACCAGTAGGAAATGCCTAAATAGACTTTATGCTATACAGTCCCGATAAGATTAGGAAAATTCTCCTGATGTGGTCACTGGTATGTTACAGATTATTCACTTGCATGTTAATGTTTTTCTAGATCCAGGAGCTCCCTTATCTCTTGTTTCTCCTTATATAGCAGTCGATTTTGGAGTCAGTCCCAAAATTCTAGCATAGCCCTTTTTAGTCTCTACCCCAGTGGGTAAAACTATCATAGCCCAATGTCTATACAGGAACTATCCGGTTATGGTATCTCAGAAAGTTATATCAGCGACTTAGTCGAATTAGAGATGACTAATTTTGATATCATTCTCGGCATAGATTATCTTCATTCCTGCTATGCCACAGTCGACTGTAGAAACAGAATTATCTAGTTTCAGTTTTCAAATAAACCCATCTTAGATTGGAGGGGTAGTACTTCATCCTTCAAGGGTCAACTTGTTTCCTACCTACGGGCAAGGAAAATGATATCTAAGGGATGTGTCTATTATCTTGTTCGAGTTAAGGACTCTAGTTCTAAAACTCCCAGTCTTGAATCAGTCCTAGTAGTGAATGAATACTCAAATGTCTTTCCCGAAGATCTTCCAGTAATTCTTCCCAAAAGAGAAATAGACTCCGACATTGATCTTCTTCCAGATACCCAGCCTATATCTATTCTTCCATATAAAATGGCACCAGCAGAACTCAAAGAATTGAAACAAAAGTTGAGGGATCTCCTAGATAAGGGATTCATCAGACCCAGTGTGTCCCTGTAAGGTGCACCATTCTTATTTGTGCGAAAGAAAGACAGTTCTCTCAGGATGTGCATTGATTACTGTCAGCTCAATAAAGTCACGGCCAAGAACAAGTATCCACTTCCCAGAATTGATGACTTATTTGACCAACTTCAGGGTGCTAGTTACTTCTCTAAGATAGACCTCAGATCAGGAATAGCATGAGTCATGGAAACTGAATATACTGTAAGGCGTGACATGTATACATGAGTCATACTGCATGACCTGAGTTTGGAGTTTCTGAATTTGTGGGACATAATTCGTAACACTGAGGGAGATGATAGTCCTTCTAATAGAAATTGGAATCGTATATGATTCTATGGAAAGCGTGCAAATATAAATTGTGTTCATGGAACTGAGATGTGAAGCATGCATAGGTATCAGACTGACTGAAGTACAAAACCTTGCACTGAGATAAGTATGAGTCAGGAATTGTCTTCCCTTAGTATTTTTTCTATACATACTGGCACTACTACTGGAATCTAAGAGCCTGACATTGGTTGCTTGATGTATAATCTCCCCCTTAGCTTTAAACCATCATCTTAAATCTGTGAGCACTTACTAAACTCTGAACTGAACTGCAATCTTAATCACATACTTACACTCTGTCAATTGCATGTTTTCCTTACTAAGCCCATTAGCTGCTTCTATTGCTTCATAGACTACTAATATTATATCCACATCTTCATACTTAATTCAAATAGCCTACTGATTTACTCTGGTACAACTATCCCTATGAATACATAATCTGATCAAACTGGATAATATTATCCCAACTCTACCATTGTTAACTCCTGAGTTTATGCTTAAAAACAATTCTAGGTCTATGCTGTCATAGGATTTAGAAAAGGGATCTGAGGGCATATTTTGAGTTTGAGACAAATCCCATAACTGACTGCAGGGACTATCTGAGAAATCCCTATCTCTAGGACTTGAGCTTCACTATTTTTATTACCTTGAAAGTAAGGTGGAGTTAACATGCGTGGAGCATGATGAGAATCTATATGAGGTTTCTTAGAAAACTTTTCTATAGCACAATCTGAGGCATGAAAGAAGGGAAACTGTTTCTAAAACATCTCATAGCCTCCTGTACATAAGTGTGGTGTACAACACACGCATGTACAAGACTCTACTAGCTTTTCATACTTCCTAGGACACTATTGAACCTTAGGCTCTGATACTAAGTTTGTAACGCCCCTATTTTCTGAACCGAAACACTACACGGTGCTCATGACCCCGAAGGACCACAAGCTAACCCATGACTGATATCTGTACCTGTATACTGCATAAATGACTAAAAAATGCAAAAACATAAACTGAAAGGCCATAAGGTTCAATACTAATACATAACTGAAAATATGATATAACAATACCAAAACAAATCTAAAATAATTATCTGAACATACTATAGTCTGAAAGCCTCTAAACTGTATGAATAAGGAGTTGATGGGACACGTCCCCAACTAAATCCATCTACTTAAATAAACTAAAAACTAAATAATGAAATCATCATGTCCTTGAAAGAAGAGGACTCACTTCTAACTCTGACTGCTGAGACTGGAATCTACTGCTGATGCTCTAGAGCTCGTGCTTCTAACCTATGGTATAAGACACTATAGCACGAATGCATCAGTACTTTGAATGTACTGGTATGCAAGCGAGGTAGGCTAAATGCATGGGGTTCATATGCATGAACAATAATAATTGACTGACTAACATGAACGTGAGAATACATACATGGCTACGTAACTGTAACTGAGACCATGATAGGACTGAATACTGAGTTCTGGCTACTGAGGTTACTAATACCATGGATTTACTGATATCTGAGTACATGAATACTGGGATACTGAATAACTGAGTTTACTGATCCTGATATCTGAGTCACTAATAAGTGAGGAACTGATACTATATTGCTAAATACTGAAGGACTGAAACTATATTACTGATACATGAATAATTATTTCTGACAGTTCGAATTATGAAGAACTGATCTAGTTGATTATATCTACCAGTCATGAAGCTGAAGACTGATTACATGAGTTTTGATAGCTGATATATTTGATAACATGAGTTCTGAGAACTGATATATCTAATAACATAAGTAACTGTATCTGACAGTCCTGAATCTGATGGAACTAGCTGAGTTCCGTACTGAATTTGAGTTGACTGTATCTGATAGTCCTGAAATATGAAGAACTATCTGAGTTCTCTTACTGACACTGGGACTGAAATTGAAACTGTAGGAAGTAGTTATCTAACCAACATGCCCCATATATGCTATTATAGCTGAGCTGGGGTCCAATCTCTGCCCTGACTGGAAGGGTGTCAATACCGTACCGCTGGTAAGGATAAGCTGTGAGTGACCCTTATCTGGCAGGTTACTCTAATAAGAAAGATGGGACCCTAATCTGACAGGTTAAGCCACCTCATCAACCTTAATCTGACAGGTTAAGATGTCTCAACCTATGCTGGCTACGTAGTTTTGAAACACAAGGATGACTGCTAAGAATCACACCCTAATCTGACTAGTGAGTTCCTATCCTTGGGTTCGCTCAGTGCTGAATCCTACTACTATCTAAAAGACACTAAACTGAATAACTGAGTTGAACTGATTGGCTAAACTGAACTAATTAGCTGAACTGGACTGGACTGAGTTAACTGAATTGATACTAGTGGTATTGTTTAGTGGAGCTAAACTGAGTTTACTGAGTTCCTTTAACTGACGGAATGTACTGAGTTCTGAGGACTGACTGAGAGTACTAAAGTTACTGAGATTGACTGTGAATACTGAGGTTGTTGAGGTTATTGAGCACTGAGATTACTGAAATTACTAAATTTTCCTGAGTCACATGACTGACTGATTTCTATAAATCATGGCTTTACTGAGAGTATCATGATAATATGACATGGCTCTAGGCACACAACTATATTTTTTGGGTACAAGTACCCCCAGGACTCGATGGAAGGAAACTAACAACATGACTTTCTTAAATACATGACCAACATCAACAATCCATAATATCATAACTTGGGGGATTTCTTAGAGTGCATGGTTATCACACATCTTGTACATAAGTAGGATTTACAAGTAAGCATAGAATAATCTCATAAGACTAGTTCATGCGCAGTCCAACAACATTTACAAGACACATGACCAACATGAAAGTCATTGGAACATAGGGGCAGATCATGAATCCTTCACTTAGTCATAATTTAGCTATATTACATGATTTCTAGTTTCTTAGGCATTTTATCAAATATCTTACATGCAGAATCATAGGTATAATCATCAATTCAACAATCTTAAACCACCAAATTTATGGATTTCAACTTATATGCTAACGTGTTCTCATAAAATCACACAAAGATTCCAACTTGGGAATCATACAACAACAACCATATGGTTACAATTAACCCACATCAAAATATTCACAATACATGATTTAAAACTTGATTCTTGAGCTACATGTATGAAAAGAATCCATGGATGAATACTATGCATACCTTAGATGGAAGATTCTTGAAGATTAACGGTGGAACTTTCTTGAAATTGAATCCCCAATCAACTAGTTTTCTTGGAGCTTGAGATAAATCATGGAATAATAAAACCCAAATCTTGAAGGTTGATCTTGAAAGAAATATAACTTTTTTCTTGATTTTTTATATAGGGTTCTTGTCCCTTTGAGAAAAATAAGTTGTTCTTGAGTTTGAAGAACTTGAATATCTTAGATTCTAGAAGAAGGGTTTGAATCTTGTTCTTGGATTTTCATCTTAAAAGAAACCTTAATTTTCATGTTATGGATGAATAAGGAGTTATGTGCTTTGATTTTAGGTGATTGGGTGTTAAATAGGGTGGAAAAAGACCCAAAAACCTCTTTAAAACGACGTTTCAGCGCTGTTTCGGGAAAAACTGACGGTCTGAGTGACGGACCGTCACTCTGGTGACTAACCATCACTCCAATCATCATTTTTGGTCCATAAAACAGCCTCACTATTTCAGTTGTGACGGCCAAAGTGATGGTCCATCGCTGACTTGACGGTCCGTCATTTTGTCCGTCACTCCTAGACAGCTCGGGCAGCTCTTAGTAAAATGGCCATAACTTTTTACTCCAATGCCGGATTTTTGAAAAAATGGTATCGTTAGAAAGATAATTCAATTATATATCTATTGGTGGGTGATGAGATAAAAAATTATATGTATAATGGGATATATTCTCATTTGAAGTTAACTATGGCAATGCCCTTCTCAAGATTTCAATTGGTAAGGAATGTTTTGATTCGTCCAATAGCTAGGATGTATTTAAAGTATTAATATACATCAAAATTGATCATAAGAATACCAAATCACTATAATTTATTTCTCATATGCTTGAAGCATGGTTCTACCATCGGTTGAGATTCTCGAGGTATTATACATGCAAACCAAGTACCCTCACCTCTTCTCCGCAAACTCAAACTCAACCCAAGGTAATAGAAATACTTAAAGCATATTCATTTTCATGTTCAAATTTCATTTAAAACTTGGTATTCAGTTTCATGCTTGAATTCCCATTATAAACCTGGTATCAACTACCAACCAAGAAAAACCCCTCTACCTGGATTCGAATCCTAATACTATTATTAAATAATAATAAAATAATAAAAAGAATATACCAACACAAGATCTTCTAAATATTGAGATGGAAGTTCTTATACATTCTCTTCTATTTGATTACTTGTTCCATTCTAGATCACTAAATCACTAAGAAAAAAATTAAAATAAAGACCTCCTGATTCTATTTATTCTATTTATAGAAAAAAAATAGAAATATTTAAAGAATTTATAATTAAAGAAGAAAAAATAAAGAAGAACTAAGATAATTAATTAATTTAGAATTCCCCGTCTTTAGTTTAGAGAAAAAAACAAGAGAAAGAGGAGAATTTGTATAAGAGTAATATATAGTTAGAAGGTTCTACTAACTAAATAAAATGGAAATAAGTA